>BSBM01001879.1:660000-997500 GCA_027924585.1 Larix kaempferi
TGTTGCAGTTTCCCAATCGCTGACTAATCCTATTGTAGGCTAGGTATCCAAGCCCCCAGGGCCTGTAACAAGATCTAGGAGGCTGACTAAACCTCCCAAGGCCTATCAAGGGCCTATAACAGGCCCTGGAGGCTTAGAGCCTCCCAAGGCTATTGGTAACAATTGGCTGAGTGCTATTGGTAACAATTGGCTGTCAATGACCACTGTCTCTTGACTATGATTGACTGGAAACCCAGTTCACCATGAAACCCCTGGCCTCAAGCATGCCTCAAGACGCAATTTCCCTGCATACTAGTAAGCCCGAGCCTTGCCTCAACCCGATTTCTCATCCGGCCGTGATCCTGCCATCTCCATTTGGAAGATATTTGTCAGCTTGCCCATATAAAAAAGACCCTGAAGTATTTTTTTATTGTTACATTGAATAAAAAAACCCTTTACCCCTTAATATATAAGCAATATAATTTTTAGGTTTTCATGAATATTTAATACCGCAATATGAATGAACGTGATATTATATTGCCTTCTAGTGAAGATCCCATGGAAAGGATGGAACTAGGATTCTCGCTTCTATCCAAGGCGTTGGTGCTGATAAAACACTAGGCGAATAGTCACTAAGCTTGTGAGCAGGTATGCCGCTTGTAGCAATATGGAGAATGCTAGGCTATTGTTTGATAAAATGGAGAAACCATATTTGTTCTTATGGAATGTGAGGCCCTTGAGGTTGCTTCATCAGATGATGCTGGGATGAGTGAGGCCGGATCCTATTGTCATGGTTAGTGAGCTGTTGGCATGGGCACACTCATATGCTATGAATCAAGGTAAGTGGATCCATTCCCACATGATTAAACTGAGGTCAATGTTGAATTTGTGAGCAAAGTCCAGCAAGGAAGAGTTAGGGTTTTGAAAGATGGAATTAAGGGGGAAAGTGTGGGGGCCGTTTTGTATTGGATGTCTAGAGACCGGAGTTCAAGAGAAAACTGGGATCTCTAAGCAGGCTACTAACATGAATACTTCAGTTCCCGTGGCTTTCAATCTGGTTGATGATTTTTTGGAATCTAGATCTCGCCATTTCGGTTTCATGCCCAGGGGATTGCGAGTCATGGAATGCAATCTCATGTCTCTGGGGATTCCATTATTTTTGTTTCAAGTAGATCATCTATGTTTATGCTTACTTTTTAACGTCATCCTTGAAAATCTTGGTGGATTTTTCTTTTACAGGTAAAATACAAAATTGACTTTCAATAGAGTTAGGATTTATTACTCAATATCATATGGAAGGTAACTCAATTTGCAGTCTTACCGTGTTTAACATTTTATTTTAATTAATGTTCTTTGCATTCTACACTTGTTTTTTGGGGGGCATACTTGGTATGAAACATTTATTTTATTTTCATGATTCACTATTTTGCACTTTTATTACAAAAACCATTATTGTTTTTTGCAAATTTTCATGGATTTTTATAGTTCATATGTATTCGCGAATATTTTATTTAATTACTGTAGAAAAAACAAAGTCTATCTACATATTTAATGTCATTTTAACCTCTGAGAACCATATTTTAATTATATCACTTAGGAAAGCCTCCTTTGGTTGGTAGAGTATGAACCCAACATAGGGATCAATATCCCAATTCTCCATTGTGTGGATTGACCAGTACGTAAAAACTAAAACAAAGCTCACAACCAAACTGTCTGAGAAAACACACCCATCAAATCTCATTAGAGAAAACTCTAGAGAACCCTTATGGATATACATCCAATGTGTTATACCTACCTTTTGAGTTTACACCGCTTGGGAAGAGTGCTACAAATGTGGTACTCATACCCATAACTGCCATGATACAAAACACACCCAACAACCTCCCCTTATGCATTGAATACCTTGTATACCAAGCCCAACACATTCTTATTCATAGTTGCAGAGGGAAAATGAAGGATATGAAGGAAAAGAAGAGCAAGTGTTTTTGGATATATGTATTGGGCACCAGACAACAATAGTCCTCATTAGCACAAATGCATAGGAGGAACATGAACATGCTTATCCCCACATAATTTGAGGACTGCAATGAGAAACAACAACACCATGCAATGATTAATTCCCTCAAAGGTGAAATGACAACAAGCAAACATAGGCATGGCGACATTAAAATCTCTCATTCCCTTGTCCCTTTTCCTCGATAACTTTTTTTTTCTCACATTGAATTTCCCAAATTCCCCTAGATAGCTTGTGCTTCACTCTTTCAAGGAGATTTGAGCCATCTCATCTCCACCATCCACCCTCAACCATCATGCCCACTTCTCAAATAAAATTATAAAAAGGAAAAGAAAGCAGGCTAGGCAATCCTCTCAATAACCCACTCTCTATACATCTACACCACCCGATTCCTTTTCTAGGTAAGCCCTGTACTATACTAATATAGTCCTTTACTTTCCTCTTCAAACTACAAATTATTTATGCGAAGTCATCACCATCACTCTACCATATATTATTTCAATTTATATTGGGAGTTTTCCTTTCAAATCCCAACCCATCCAAAATTTTGTTGTTACTATGTTTCTGCAACATTTCTGCAAATTCCTAATATATATATTCCCCTTGTGATATCCCAACCCCTGCCACTCCATGGCCCTCTATGATTCTCACAACTGAGATTCCATTCCATGGGTATTTTAAATCTCATGGAGACACACACACAAACATTGTGAGCAAATAGGGACCCGCCTTGGAGTAGGTCACTTTGATATGTGAGGCCACATGCTCCTCATCTTCCTTCCTATCACCCCCCTCAATCTTTGTTGGGATTATATTATTCCCCATTTCTTTATTTTTCTTGTTGGTTCTTATTCCCTCAGTACCCATCTCCATGCCTTCTCACCTCCTTCACATGCAACACATGTCCTGAACAAATACACATCCACATTACAAAACAAAAACTTTACATAAATATTTCAGAAACCAACCCATATATATATATGAACAGTCCAGTACAAACCTCACAATCTACATGGTTACATTATTCTTAAAAACAACCTTTGGTGTTAATGCTAAAACTACCCTACCCAACCCAACCCACATAAGAGCAAGGCAGTGTGAACAAATAAAAACTATAAAAAAACACAAATTTTTGGTGTAAAACAACAATGTTGGTCTATCATGTTTTGTTGCATGGAAGGGACTGAAAAAGCAAAAGGTGGTCCTGCTTTTGGTCCAGGTCCGGCTACTTTTGTTTCTTTGGATCTCCTTTTCTAAACCCGAGGGAAGAATGTGTTTTGGGCCACCATTGTGGGCAAAGAGATTATATCCCTTTGGGATCAAGATGCCCTTGTCTTTCCATACTTGTATCTTTTTACTTTAAAACAAACTTTAACTGTAGTTATTGATGAAAGGTGGGGACAACATCATTGACATTCCCTCCAATTTTTTTAACTGCCCTGCACTACTGTTTACGTATAACTTTATGCATTTTTCTTGCCCCGTCACATAGGAGGGAGATATTTATTTGACCATATTATCCTGTTCATGTATGATCACAAATGTATGTTTTAAATATGTGGAAAGATTTATTATTAAAATATGTAATCTATGTATTATAAAAACGACTTCCACCATCTCAATACTTGCATTTTCCACATGATAGCTTTGACCGATGACTCTTTAGCTTGCTTTATTTCTCATTACCTGCTACTGCAAAAAAATGACATAGTCTATTGTTTTGGACTGTGGAAGCCTATTATCTCCGCTCCCAACATTGCATATTTATATGGAATTGGGACATAGATGTGTTTTCAGCAGAGAGATTTGTGGAGATAATAGGTAGCTTCAAATCATTGAAGAATCTTGAGAGCCATGTTCCAAAGTCTCTTCCTCTTCTCAACTTATTGGAGGGACTTCCTAACAGGGTTCAAATTTGAACATGTTACAGCATGTCAAAGGGATCCCAACATGTCCCAGAAGTGTTAAAAAAAATTGCACGTAAATTTTTTTTTTTTTTTAATTTTGACATTTTATGAGAAAGTGCAATAATTATATTAAAATTACATAAGAACTGTTAAGTTTCAAACTGCCTGTCAAATATTTTTTATTCACTGTTCAATTCCCGGTGTGCTATTGGCACTAAATGTGTCATGGATTGTACTAGAGCAATGTTAGTAGGATGGACGATGATCATTGGCCATCTCTGTTCCCAAGTCTGCCCCTTGAAAAAAAAAGAAAACTATTAAATACATTGTTACGAACTTATCTTCCATAATTCTCATATCTAATCTCAACAAGTTTTGAGATTCATTTTTTCTTGATTTATTTAATAACAAAAGGACAAACTTGATAGGTTAGAGGCCAAGCGAGATTAATTTATTTTACTCAGTGTTGCATCTGAATTTATGAGTCTCCATTGCTAAGCATATCATAGTGACACATGATACAACTGTATTGCCTTTTGTTCACATCAAATTGATTAATTCATGATCTTCATGACAATTTTGTGCATGGAACAGTTTTAGTTGTAGTCCCAACTCCTGGTCGGTTCAATAGTTGTTCCTACAACCAGTGCCAATTCTTTGTATAAATGGCATGCCCATGAAGACGATCAAGTGTGCAAGCTTTGGGTTTGAAAGTGATTCATTTGGATGCCTGTTATTTTGTTACTCTGAATAAAACTCTTCTTGGTTGTATTTATATATACTCGAGTTACTTTCTATTGATCATATCATTGAATGGGTTATTTTCTCTCTATTAATTTCTTAATATATAATGTGTTGATGAAGGGTGTTGTATCACTTTGAGGAAATTCCTCGAGGTGGCCTATCCCGTCAAGACTCAATGTTATGCTCACCCATTAAGATTAATCTTTGTCCCGTCTGTCATTACAAGAAAATAATGGCTACATTGCATCGTAATTTTCTTTATCAACCACCAAACTACTGACTAGGATAGATTTTCACGACTTACGATACACACATTCATTTAACTGGTTGTTCTTCAATTACTCACCACCTTTTCTGGCAGGCATTTCTTATAGGGAATAGCCCATGCTGCCCACTAATGCTAATAAGAAGTCTCGCCCCACTTCTATTAATACATTTCCGCAACACTAAATCATCCCACAAAAGAACAATAATTCCAAATATCGTAGAAAAAAAAAGGGTAAATGTTATATAAGTATGAATTTCGTTGCCTCATAAAGAATCCGTGGGCAGAGTGGATAGTGCAGAAAGGGAGCTTAGAGGGAGCTATGTAATAAAAAATATATTTTGAATAAAATATCAAGTTGTCGAGTCCGGGACAAGGTCTGGCCATCCAAATATCTGACTTATATAATATTATAAAGGTTCAAGTCTAGATATTAGAAACATAGATCCAAATTTCCATTTAATTTGAAGTAAGAATTCCATATAAATGGATGCATGGGTTTTGCTGTGTTTTTCTTCAACCAACCAAAAGAAGAGAGCACTTTATTGCTTGAGCTAGATTCCCATGTTTTAAGGTCTACTGCTGGCTTGCCTTTCTTTAGCAGGTGGGAGACTAAATTTTCTCTCAAGCAGGTAGGATTCGATTCCAATTCGCCCCATCTTAGCGTGTCATGTGATTACAACTGTGTAGCTTGGTTTCTTTTCCCCCATTAGAGCTTCGCATCTCGTCCTCTTGAGAATGAGAGATGTACCTTAGCTCTGCAGAGCATTTCCAATGTAACTCCTCCATTGATACCAATGTTTCCATACTTGGTAGCTCTTCCAGGAGTACCCACGCGCGACCCATCCACCATGGAGAGAGGGTACATCAGGTTCAACGTAGATAATAGAAAGAAGGCCGGTCATGAGCGTCGGTGTTTTGAATAGAAAGGAGGCGACATGCCGAGGGTGGAGCTGGAAAGAGGCCATGTGCCGAGGGTGGTTCTGGCGAGTAGGAAGGAGAGCTCGGCCAACCTAAATACACAGATCATACATGTTAAGGACGTGGCCACATGCCCTTTCCTTTCATGTCGACCACAACTGTAGATGTATCATCAACGATGTTATTATTTCAAGATATGATAAAAAAATTCAATTTTCCATAAAATTAAAATTTGTGTAATGATTAAGTGAAACGTTACCAGCATGTGAATTTGAACTTGCCCTTACCCACACCGACCCCTCTGAACCTGGTTCAGAGGTGCACCTAAATGTTGTGAAGTAGATATATGCATCTTGGAGCTTCGTGACCTCAAATTCATATGGATACAACGATATTGGCATCTTGCCAAGAATGAACTGGTGCTAAGTATTAAATGCAATCTGACTAACCAACAACAAAAACACTTTCAAGCTGGTGTTGCAATATCCTAATAAATTATCATTATGGAACCTAAAGCATGAATTGGAGCTCATAATCTTTAATGGTGGACCTCGCCACCGATCGTGCTTATCATTTAAAAATAATAATTATTAAAGAATAATATTTTTGTGAATTAATAGAAGTGCATTCTCTTTGAAATAAAATACTAATATTATGTGACTTGGTTCATGCTTCACTTCTTATGGATTGGATTTCTTCATATATCATCATATATGATATGATATAATTATTTCCTGTAAATATTAAATTTAATATCGTAACTTTTAAGTAATTCTATTGCAGAATAGTCTGAAAATAGTTACACATCCCTTATAGAACATTCAGATTTTCTATAAGTCTGGAATACTCCATCCATCGCATTCAAAATAGTCGATCTCTTCCACCAAAATCTTGGCCTAAGCCGTTACAATAGCTAATTTCCATAAGTTTAGGAAATGTTTTGAATTTTTTTTGTTTTGAAATTCTTATTTTTGGCAATTTAATAAAAGGAAAAACGATGGTGATTCTCATATAGTAAACTCCAATATGGTGATAGTGGGTAATTGAGTGATAAGGAATGTTGAGTGAATGTTATACTAAGGTAGTATATATTTTTGTTATGTAATTCATATTTTATGTTTTTTTTTTTTTTAAGCAAAAGAGAACTTCATTCTATTTCATCTGAGTAAAGGTTACACTCACAGAGTTTACATTCCAAAAGGTGCTGAAACAACCTTCCCACAGACCCAAAATCTCATGACAATCCACATACAGAGCAACACCAGAGTGCCCGAAGTCCAAAATTTCACAACTTTGCATAATACAAACAGTCCTATCTCCTTACAATAAAGAAAAGTAACAAAGGTCCAAAACAGATAATCTCTGGGAATAAACAGTCGACCAAAACTTAACCGATCCATCCCCCGAAGGTATCAGTGTTACCCACAGTCACCAAAACTAAACAAGTATGACATCCCATTACATAAAAGCTGACACAATTTGACATCCCATTACATAACATAAGCCGACGACATTAGACATTCCATTACAGAAAAAAAGCCACCAAGTTAGACAACCCATGATATAAAAAAATCCTCGAGAGGCACCAACCAGAAAACAAGAGCCCAAAGTAACGCAACATATGCAGACCATACCAGCCTGACCTACCGAGCAGAACATCAATCCGCCATCCCCGTCTTGTCATCCAGGTTCACCACCAGGGGAGCTTCCGCTCCAGCAGCGTTGCCTCGGGGATCAATAACCTTCGGGTGATCCACTTTTTTAGGGAGATTTAAGTAAGAAATGCCTAGATCCGCAGCAATGGTGTCCAATTTCATATGGATCTAGTGAGTTTCCTCAGCATGATCCTTGCAATTATCCTCGAGCTTCTTCAGACGCTACGAATCCTCCAGAATGTCGACCCAGGTTTCCAAGGTCTGAGCAATGAGTGTTTTTGTAACCCAAAGCATAATCACCGCTCTGTTGTACAGAGCCATCTGACCCCGAGTGTTTTCTGGATCATGTATCCAATCGGCCATCGCCACTGCCTCTGGCGGTAGCTCCTGTTCACCCACCATTCTCCACAAGTTAGCTTCCAATTCTTCTAACTCCCTTTGTAACGGCTCAAAAAATAGGCGACGGAAGAACACCGCAGTTGATGCCGCTAGCCACTATTCCCTACTCGGCCCGGACTGGGATTCTTCGACCTTGGGAATATTGCTAGAATCTCCCTGACTAATACGACCTTGATGGGAAGGTCGAGCTCTCAAAGACATCCTCACAGCAACACAATTTCCACACTCAATCCACCAGGAAGACACACTAAAGCTCAGCGCAACATAGACCTTCTCAGACTGACTATAAAAATGATGAGAGTCAACCTTGAGCATGGAATTTAAAGGCCAGACACCACTCGAACCCATTAAATTACCCATAATGATAGGAGCCCTGTAGTAATGCCGAACTTCCTTGGAATATGTCATGCTATCTGAGCCCGGATCATCGACAACCATCCGAATCGTGGGGACTCGATTACCATTCACCATCCCACACTTCAGACCTCTGGTCATCATTGCCATCGGGGAAGATGAAATGAAAGAAGGACGGGTAGTAATCTCATCTAGGTGATCACCATTCGGCATCCCAGTATCTCTGTATTCTATAGTACACCAGCTTTTATGAACCATCTCATCACATTATGTAGAATGCAGGCCGCGTACCTCATTTATCCCACATATGTCAATTTCAACCGTATGAAAACATTTATCTCGACACGTGCTTTCCAGCATGGTGACTCCCTCGCCTTCCCATCCCTCATTGTGGCAGTTGGCCCCCTGGTTAGCTAGCACATCAGCCAGGCAATTTGCACTACGCCTGGCGTGGAAGGTCACTGTGTTGAGTGAAGAAATAATATTTTCCATGCAATTTATATGCCACGCCAGTCGCCACTACTGAGCCAGCTTGGCCGCATTGGTTCCATTAGCCAACCTAGTGGCTAGCTGAATCATCATTTTAGAGTCACCCTCCACGTGGAGGCAGTAAATGCCACACCGCGCTACCATACACAGGCCCTGTAGCATCGCCTCACACTCTGCCACATTGTTAGTTTCCAGTCCCAGATGGACGTAATAATTGTACACAACATTCCCTCTTTCATCCCGCATTGCACCACCGTAACCAGCATTTCCGGGGTTTCCTTTCGAAGCCTTGTCAAAATTGAGTTTAAGCCATCCAGGTGAGGGAGGAGACTAGACCACTGGACTGGCCAGAGGATTTCGACAGGGGAGACTGCGACTGATATAGATAGGTGGCGTCCAAATGCCCCATTGATGCAGAATGCTTACTTCATTATCCAATAAGGTCATATCTTGCTCAGTCCACATAATTAATTGCAAAGTCTCAAGAATGCCACGCTGAATATGGTTCCATATAACTTCACTAGTTTGATGTTTTCCTGTGAAAATTCATTTGTTCCATTCTTTCCATACTTCCCAAACAAGAAAACCAGGGAAGAGTTCCCAAATTCTATTAAGAATTTTCCCCTGAAACGGATCCTTCCTCCAACGAATAAGCATTCTCGAGGGGTCCGCTCGTATTCAGTCCGACAAACGGAAAAGCATGACTCCCTTATCCCATAAGCTCGAGAAAAACCTGCATTCGTCAAGAATATGGTCAATAGTTTCCCCCTTAGTCCCATAGAGACAATAGTACGAAAGTCCCTCAAAGCCCTGCTTCATGATGTTATCCCACGTCAAAATTCTGCCCCACAACACCAACCATAGGAAAAAAGTGATTTTCTGCCAGAGTTTAGCTTTCCATAGGCATTTCCATTTAAACTCAATAACGTCCTTATCCTGACCTGCCTGGATATAGTAAGCCTCCTGCATAGTGAACATACCTTTAGGTCTAAATTCCCATCTCAGAATGTCCTTTCCCTACTGACATTTAAGCTGACGCTGTTGCAATATTTCATGGATATGCATGCCAACCTCCTCCCCAAAGATTCCTATCCACCAATTCAAAGGCTTCCAAACACAGAACTCTCTGTTATTTGGTTCCTCCTGCCGGTAGTGCTCAATAGTCTTCCAGTTATGGTTAGAAGCAGGGGAGTTGGGAGGTATATCCTTAACCATAGATAGAAGAGACGATTCCTATTGCCACGCATCAGACCATAAATTGGCCAATGATCCTTGGCGAACCTCCCAAAATCTATGTTTCCTAATCAAGTCACGCCCCTTTCTAGCCATCAACCAAATGTGCAACCCATTCTCCGGACCATCCATCCTGACCCAGTCCTGATTATCAACCTCGAGAGCATACTTCTTACCCCAGAAACTGACCCATTGTTCATTAGTATGATTTATCCATCTCCACTAGATCTTAGCTCCGCAAACTATGCTCAACTTCTTTGGATCCCGGAACCCCATCCCCCCTTCCTGTATGTAATTCATATTTTATGTTGCTAATAGTTATGATTTCAGTATTGGAAGTATCTTGTTTGAAACGTAGTGTGCGAGAGATTGTTTTTATCTCATTGGAGTATTTAATGTAATAGTTTATTATTACATTATCGAGAAAATATGTGTAAGAGATGTCATTTCATGTATGATGTAAGAGGCTTATTTTTAAGGGAATTTTAATGTAAACTGTTGTTATAAGAACTAGATTTACCCTTATTAATTGTCTATATATATATTGATAGTGAAGTATTATAATATGTATATTTATTGAAATAAGGTTATAACATATTTTCAAAAAGAATTAAGTACCGAGCATATGTTAAAAAAGGATCGATACATATAAGGATAAATGTTATTGTCCCTAAGAATTACCTTAATATAATGTTGGTGATCTTGTAATAAGAGATATTAACACCTAAAGATAGGGTGACCCTAATGAGATGATACATGTTTTCAAAAATATTAAATGATAATGTAAATTGGTGGTCAGTATGACACATTAGGGTTAAAGGAGTACCCCAACTTTGACGTTAAAAAATATTGCGTTGTCCTAGGTGTCACATTTCTTATATGACACTTTATAGTTCGTTAAATAATGGTTAGGATGATATCCTACATACCTTTATATAAGTGAGATTTGATGCACAATTATTTAAAGATTTAAAAATAGGGATTAGTCGAAAACTCTATTTAGTTAAGATTGTATGTAGAATCCAACTCGTATACAAAGAAAATCCTTATAATCCATGGTGGTTATATACGAGTATATGGGTATAATGATTTATGTGCTGGGTAAACATAGCATTGAAGTTGATATTATTATTATAAATTGTGGAGTGCATATAATTAAAAGTTAGGGTGAATGATATTGAATTGAACAATATAAATGTGGATTACACAAATTGGAATGGTACCAAAATTAAAATTTATAATTGTGGAATTATACATTGGTAAAAAATAGAATTAATGTAAGGACCTCCATTTTCGAGGTCCTTCTTCATTTCAAAATCCAAAATATAATTACAGAACATAAATGAAATCAATCTTTTAATCGATAGAAAAATGAATTAGTTAAAATATTGAACTAGTAAATGAAAAAATGAAACAATAAACCTGTCAACCGTAGGTCGATCCCACTGTCAAAGGAGGAGCCGTCGTCGTCAACCGATCTAGCTTGTCCTTCGTTGTCTACATCCTCCGTTAGATTCCACAAGTAAAAGCTCGTTTAACCATAGGAGAAGCAATCATTACCTTCACCACTCAACCATAGGCCTATGCAATCAGCCACATAGCCATCCCCGAGCCTCGGGGTCATAAGAACATACCAATCTTGACCTTCCAATGGGATATCCCAACCCTCAGATAGGATAACCAAAATCCAAGGAATCACAATCAATGAAAACTTCTATTACGAAGTCCATCCAGCACTAGGAAGAAAGAGAGCATCTCTCCTTCTCCTCCCCTTTATTTTATAGCCCAAATCTTGCATGACATGTGTCCTCTCATGTAAAAATAAATTTTAATTTAATAATTCCTTATTATTTATCCTCATGCAACAAGTGTCACTCTCACATTAGTGTGCACCTAAATCCCTTAGTTATATCTTTGTTATCTCCCTAGTCAAATTTTCTAATCCCTAAATTAGTGGGTGTAGGTGGAGTGGTTTCTGCATGAGTGTTATTCTAGTTTTGCTCCACAATTAATTAATTTGATTATTTATTTATAATTTTAATCTCATGCATATTCATTTTGACATAATGGGTACACATCTACCCCAATTTCCCCTTCTTCTGAAATTTGATAAATTATAATGCTCTTTTATTTGATTTTCTAAAGTTCTATATGCAACTTTTAACATGTAGGCATTATTGTTTTAAATGCGAGAAGGTGTGAGTAATAATTTGCTTGTCGTTGTCTAGGTACCTCTTCGACGGGTCCTTCCGACAACCTCTTTTTCTTCATGTGGGCAGTGTTGTGTAGCGATCGGGGAATCGTTACTGCGATCTCTTGACTATACTTCTTTGGAGACTAATGGAGGTTGAGGGATAAGGTCCTCCGTATCACGTGCCCCTCAACACATCGTACATGACCAGATCATTGTGGCCTCACCTATGCGACACACGCTTCCCCGAGTGAGCTGAAACAACTTCCGACCCGTGCGTGGAGTGCTAATTCAGGGTCGACAGTCCATCGTCATACCCCTAGGTATTTTTCCCATTCTTACGACCCCTTTCATTGTTCTATCACGAGTTAGCCGGTAAACCGCCTTACATGTCACTGCACACATACTTAGAGCACACACATCAGTAGTACTGCTAAAAAATCGCCATATCATAATTCATTTCATTCATTCGCTAATCATTAAGCAAACATAGATAATTGTCAATTGGATTCACATCATAATCACCCGCATAATTCCATTTCCACATTTCAGCATAAATATGACATTCATCATAAGGGTTCACATGTGCTAATCAATCAACAATTTTATTCTAAATCAACATATATGCAGTCATTTATCTTGGTTTCTTTAGCTGGGTCACTTGCGATTAAGTGTTGTCAATATCGATAGTCATAGTGAGTTTGAGGGGCATTACACACACCCCCTCTTATTAAAACTTCGTCCTAAAGTTCATTTTTGTTCTCGTACTTTCGATACTAGGTTTTACTTTAATTTCCTATTCTCATCTTCTTTTCATTCTCTTCTATTTTTCTCAAACAATCATGGCTATAAGCACTAGTGGTTCTAATAATTAGTTTTCTAGATCATCTAGTATGGTTCCAATACATCCTTAGGAACTCAATCATAATTTCAGGTAATGTAAATCCAATAATACTTTCAATAACTTGCAGTCCCAACTTAGATTTCCTACACCTTCTAGTCATCTATGAAGGTCTATGATATACAATTTAACTACAAGCTATATTGCATCAATAGCCCTCAATCATCCTTTCGCGTAATAAATCTGAATGAGAATTCAAATCCGTTGGTTATCCTTTCCTCCAATACGAGAAGGTAAACGTCATACCATATTCGGTGAAGTACTGACGGTAAGTTATAATCACAGGTTAAAAAATCAAGAGAGATTACCAAATATTGCAAAATCCAATTCCCAAAAGGCTACATCCAAATCCCTAATTGTTTTTATTAGTGTTGGTTCTCAATTTGGCAGGTTTCCATGCATCAGTACTTAGCGACTTAGTCGAACATATTAAACTTTAAATATTAGTCTTTTCATTAGTAAAGTCCTATCCAGGTCATTGAGATTATCACGTCCTTACCTCATTTCATCCTTTCTATTGTCATAGGGCCACTTCGACAAACTCATCAAGTCATGCCAAGTGTTTTCTTAACCTCATCGAGTCCCATATATACGTTTTCTTCAACTTTTCATCAAGGTTTGACCATGCCCAGAGGTTAGCTTCGTTGCATTCAATTCATCGTGTTGATTGTCTCCATTCTCCGTTTACACCAAACTGTCTCTGTTTGGTTCTTTCGGTGGACCTTCCTAATTAAGAATTCTTCATTTACTATTGTCCCGGTTGCGTCGAGTTTGTACTTTTTTTTTTCTGTGATTTTTTATTAAAAAAAATGCACACAGGAATATACAAAGCTTGTAGGAATGGATATGTGCAAATTTAGAAGCTTGTACATTATAAAATAAATGTAGAGTCAGATACATGTAATTGCAGTGTAAGAGTCGATATGTTTCAGTTATTTATTTTTTATTTTTAAAAAGCAGCGATACAATACAATACTCGTTAAACACAATTATTTTTAAGGAAACACATACTCTAACCTGGGAATTAGATTCATGGCTATCTGATAAACTCTTAGATATAAAAAAATAAAAAATCACTAAAACAGACTTTTAATTAGTTATGCGATTTGAGGCAGGAATACCTTGTGGATCGTTTATCTAGGTAACTATCAATACAACAAAATTACAATTTCCAGATCCCGTCCATGCATAAAATTCATCAGAAGAAAAATTTGATATGTACAAATCTAAATAACATACTTCTCATATATATTAAAGTCATTCGAGACATCAATGTCTTGTAGATCACTCTCAATATGTAATTCGCACAAAAGGAGGTTACAAATATATACACTAGAAGATCCTTCTATTTCCTATAATATATATAAACTTGCAGATCTTTTCCATATATAGTTCACACAGGAGAAGATTTTGATTAGCTAAATTTGCAAATCCTTTCCATTCACGCAGAAGGGAATTTCGATTATGTATATATAAAAAAGAATTTATATATAGATCTTTTCAATTCGAAATTTACACAGAAGAAATTTTCAAATATATAAACATACAGATCTGGTTAAATGCAACAGAAATTTGTTCCCTAAAACAAAGGAAATTCCACATTCCAATCATAATAGGCAAGCTACTCAATTATGTAATGATAAAAAAAAAACCTAAGTAATATAATTATGAGTTTGGTGCCCTTAAGGCTCGACCGACTCTGATACCAAATGTTTGGACCTCCATTTCCAAGGCCCTTCTTCATTTCAAAAACCAAAATATAATTACATAACATAAATGAAATCAATCTTTTAATTGATAGAAAAATGAATTAGTTAAAATATTGAACTAGTAAATGCAAAAATGAAACAATAAGCCTGTCAACCGTAGGTCGATCCCGTTGTCGAAGGAGGAGCCATCGTCGTCAACTAATCCAACTTATCCTTCGCCGTTTTTGTCCTTCGTTATATTCCATAAGTAAAAGCTCGTTTAACCATAGGTGAAGCAATCATTAGCTTCGCCACCCAACCTTAGTCCAATGCAATCATTCGCATAGACACCCCCGAGCCTCAAGGTTGTAAGAACATACTAGCCTTGAAATTTCGATGGGATCTCCCAACCCCCAAATAGGATATCAACCAAACTCCAAGGAATCACAATCAATTAAAACTTCTATTACGAAGTCCATCCAGCACTAAGGAGCAAGATAGAGTCTTTCCTTCTCCTCCCCTTTCTTTTATAGCCCAAATCTTGCATGACATGTGGCCTCGCCCATATGACACACGCTTCCCCAGGTGAGCTGAAACGGATTCTGAACCTTGCGTGGAGTGCTAATCGGGGTCGACAGTTCATCGTCGTACCCCTAGGTATTTTTCCCGTTCTTACAACCCCTTTCTTGTTCTATCACAAGTTAGTCGGTAAACCGCCTTACCTGTCACTGTACACATACTCAGAGCACACACATCACTAGTACTGCTAAAAAATAATTATATCATAATTCATTTCATTCATTCACTAATCGTTAAGCAAACATAGATAATTGTCCATTGGATTCACATCATAATCACCCGCATAATTCCATTTCCATATTTCATCATAAATACGACATTCATCATTAGTGTTCACATGTGCTAATCAATCAACATATATGCAGTCATTTATCTTGGTTTCTTTAGCTAGGTCACTTACCAATAAGTGTCATTAATATCGATAGTCATAGCGAGTTTGAGGGGCATTACAATTAATAATTACGGTATAATGGTTATGCCTATAAAAGTGAACATTTTAGTTGACCACTATGAATACTTATAATTGTTAAACTATAAATGGTATTTCCACTTGGAATTATAGAGTATGTGAAGAGGGTTAGTGGATAAATTCCTTAATTGCTTCCACTGACTATGGTGATGGATGCTAACCATCCAAATGGATTGCCCAACCCAACGGTTTTTCTATCTCGTGTTTATGTTTGGTGCAGGAGCACCGGGGCCTAGGAAAAGCAGTTGAAGACGATCGACAGAAGGCTGACCAAAGGGAGTGCCGACGACCACTAGTGCATAAGTGTAGATTGGCTGTCAAAGTCAATAAGTTGCGTAGAGAGCTGTCAAGGTATGTAGATAGAAGGGGTAAGTCGAGGGTCAACATGTCTAGGTTGAAAGATGACAGAGTTGCAGTGAAGGCGTTGAGGGTCGATAGGTTGTCGAACCTTGACATCAACAGGTTGAGGTGAAAGCCAAGCGAGGAGGAAGGGGTGGACTGGTAGTCGCATAAGTAGGGTGAAGCCGATGGATATGTAAAAGGTTGAGTTAGTGATGGGATAAAAAACTATCAAGGAGTCAGAAGGATGTGCAGAAAGTCAAGCAGAGTACTTGGTAGCCATTCGGGGTTGCTAAGGAAGTTATGAGGAGTTATGAAGGTGGTTGAAGTCATGCCAGATGTCGCCACAGGTGGAGGTTGTGTAGCATGGCTGCGACGCTGACAACTGTAGGATCAGGGAGATCGACGGACAGAGGAAGCATATCTCAGAAAGAGCAGCAGTGGGTTGAAGACTAGTGCGAGGCACAGAAGTAGGGATCACTTGGATCACTTGGATCAGTTGGATCAATCACTCGGGAGTGGATTTGTATATTGGAGAGAACAGTCACACACTGACCGAGCGCAGAGAGATTAGAACCATAGCTCAGAGTTCCGCAGTGAACCGGGAGAGGGTGAAGATCAACACACTTAGAGAGCACACAATTACTTTTGTACATTGTAATAGGCTGAAACCGACATAATTAGTTGTTTACATTCCTTGCATTTTGCATTGTAATCGTATTTGATTGAAGTAATATAAGCCAAATTCTAGCATCCTGTTTACATCTAGTTTATATGAACGTGTGTGTTGTGTGTAATTCGTTAAGCAAGAGGGTCCAAACGACCTACCTTGCATCAGTTGGTATCAGAGCTCGAAAGAGAGTGCAAGTGAGTTGAAGCATCCTGTGAGCAGAAGAGCGTTAGTTGGTATCACTGCTGGAAGTGGAATCCAGTGTTGAGTGTGTTGACAGCTCTAGCTGCGGTTGGGTAGAGTTGTGCACAACTTGTGAAAGTCCGGTTGCGATTGGATGAGTGGAAGTTTCAACTGAGGTTGAAAATGGCTCATAGAGGCATTAATGTTCAAGGAGTTGGATGAAGAGCGCGTGGTACAATAGTCACAATTGATTGTGAGATGTTCGATGAGTGCATGCGAACAATGCGAAGTTTGACTAATGAATTTGCAGCGATCAAAGAGAGCCAAAGGCGTGGTTGTGTTCCTGATGTGTTAGACCACAGCAACGAGGAGGTCAAAGAGGTGGAAGAATGGGAAGCAGCAGGATAAGAACCATAATAAAAACTGATCAAGCTACTATTAGAGATGAGAGGTTGGACAAATATAGATGTGTGCACCTACTCAGGAAGTATGGATCCAGAAGATTTGATTGACTAGTTCAGAGAAATGGAGAAATACTTCGACATAGAGCAGATAGAGGATCCTAGATGGGTTATGACTGCATGTCTGAGGTTGAAGGGTCATGCCTCATTATGGTGGGACAATGTGCAGGCTGACAGAGTCAAGAAAGGCAAGGAGAAAATCAAGTCTTAGGATAGGATGGTCGCCAAGCTGAAAGGGAAGTTCTTGCCAGGTGACTATGTGATTTCCTTATTCAGGATGTTACAAAACTTTCGACAAAAGGATATGACCATGAAGGAATACACGGAAGAGTTCTACAGATTGTCGATAAGTTCGTGGCAAATTGACGAAGGCAAAGAAGCTGTCGCGAGATATGTAAATGGCTTGAAGTATGCCATACAGGACGAGTTGAGCCTATCAAGATTCAGAGTGGTCGGTGAATCCTACCAGTTAGCTTTGAAGGAAGAAGAGAAACTGTCGAGGAAATCCGCATTGACCAGAGGAAGAATGACTGGTCGAGGTGCGAAGACCGTTTCTAGGAAAGGCCAAAGTAGCGGAACCAGGAGGGAAGCTGTCGAAGACAACCGACATGCAAAAGGGACATCGACTAGGGAGAAAGCATAAGAAAACCGACGCGATGGTCGAGAGGCACGCGGTCGAGGTGCATATGGTCGAAGTGGTCCATTCAACAGAAAATGAGCCGACAGACTAGCTGTCATTTGTTACAAGTGTCGAGGAGTTGGACACAAGGCATATGAATGCCCCGAAAACCTACATGTTGTAGAGGAGTTGAAACCCAGACATCGAAGGGATCAGAAAGTCGACAAGAGGGCATAGTCAACATCCGATGGTAGTGAGGTTGGGAAAAATAAAAAAAGCATGACGGTCAGGATAACATTGGTTCAGGACGACCGACGTGATGAGAAAGAGCCAACACAGTGAAAGGCTATCTTTCGAACCAAAGTGCAGATCGGTGAGTGGCGTTGTAAGACCATAGTGGATGGTGGCAGTACAGAGAATCTTGTGTCGATAGAGGTCATCGAAAAAGCGAGGTTGAAATGTCAGGAACACCCACACCCCTACACCACACCCCTACAAGATATCGTGGTTGCAGAAAGGACACCATGTGAAGGTGACCAGACTGTACCTGATAAACTTCAAGGTCGGGAAGCTTGAAGACAGTGTACTGTGCGACGTAATCCCAATGGACGCATGTCATTTGTTGTTAGGGAGACCATGGAAATATGATCGGAAGATGATCTATGATGGTCGAGACAACAAGTCATAGTGTGGAAAAATGGTGTGCGGAGGACTCTAAAGCCAAAGCAGGAGGATTGAGCCGATTGCAAGCAGGGAGAGAGCAACTTTTGGGAGAAGCGAGTGCTGATGTGTTTAGCTAAGGAATTCCTCACAGAGGAGGAAAAGTAGTCGAGATGTTTCGCCATCATTACAAAAGGGCCATGTGTTGAAAGATCGACAATGGAGAGAATTCCGGTCGAAGTAGAAAAGATGCTTGATGAATTTCAGAGCATAGTAGTCGACGGAGCACCGACGAGATTGCCACTAACGAGAAGCATATCCCTTTATATCGACTTGATTCTAGGGCAGAGTCTGCCAAACAAGGCACCCCATAGGATGAGTCTGACAGAAGGTCAGGAACTCAATTGACAGGTCCAAGAGTTGTTGGACAGGGGATTTATCAGGGAAAGTTTGAGTCCATGCGCGGTACCAGCGGTATTAGTGCCAAATAAGGGTTGAGAATGGAGGATGTGTATAGACTCCAGATCCATAAACACGATCATGATAAAGTACCGGTTTCCATTTCCAAGGATGGATGACTTGATGGATTACTTGAGTGGAGCGAAGTACTTCACGAAGATCGACCTGAAGAGTGGTTATCACCAAATTCAGGTTCCAGAAGGAGATGAGTGGAAGACAACATTCAAGACGAGAGAAGGGATGTACGAGTGGTTATTCATGCCATTCGGATTGACTAATGGACCTAGTACATTCATGCGGCTGATGAATGAGGTATTGAATCCATTCTTGGATAAGTTCATCGTAGTGTACCTTGACGACATCCTGATATTTAGTTGAACCAAGATAGAACACTTGGGGCACATTCGACAAGTATTGCAGAAGTTGTAGGAAGAGAAGCTGATGGTGAACCTGCAAAAGTGTTTCTTCATGAAGGAAGAACTGGTGTACTTGGGATTTGTAATCTAGGGTAAAGGGTTAGTGATGGACCTAGAGAAGGTGAAGGAAATATTGCATTGGCCGAAACTGACAAGTGCAATTGGAGTGCAAAGTTTCCATGGACTTGTCAGTTTCTACCGGAAGTTCATCAGGGTATTCAGTCGGATATGCGCACCTTTAACAGAGTGCATGCCAAAAGGGGAGTTCCAATGGAAGAACACTTCCCAACGAGCTTTCGACAAGTTGAAGGAAAAGGTCACTGAGAGCCCAGTGTTAGCGCTCCTAGATTTCGACAAAGTTTTCCAAGTCTATTGCGACGTGAGTGGAATGGAAATTGGAGTAGTGTTGAGCTAGGAGGGCCGACCAATTGCATTCTTTAGTGAGAAGTTGGATGCTGGGAAGCAGAAATATCCGGTCTATGACTAGGAATTCTATGCTATTGTCCAAGCATTGAAGAAGTGGAGGCATTATTTGTTTCCCAAGGAATTTTTGTTATACACATATCACCAAGCGCTGAGGTATTTGAATACTTAGTCGAAGTTGAATCAACGACACATGAAGTGGGTTGAATTTCTATAGGGATATACCTTCATGTTGCGACATAATTCGGGCAAGTCGAACAAGGTTACCGACACGTTGAGTAGAAGAGTTACATTGCTGAACATGATGACAGTTCAGGAAACAAGAATAGAGTCGGTGAAGACAGAGTATGTGATCGACGAGGATTTTGTGAAAGCATGGGAGGCTTGTTGTGAACCGTGGAGTGTCGACAGAACTCCATATTTGGATTATTTCATCCAAGAGGGATTCCTATTCAAGGGAAAACAGTTGTGTATTCCTAGAGGATCCGTGAGAGAGAACCTAATCCGAGAATTGCACAGCGGCGGATTAGCAGGTCATTTTGGTTGATGAAAAGTATTATTAGCCAGGAATGATGACAGATGTTGGTAAGTGGGTACGATAGTGTCGAGTGTGCCAGTTGGGAAAAGGAAGAAGTCAGAACATAGGGTTGTATACACCATAACTAGTACCGAATACCCCATGGGAGCACCTAAGCATGTATATTGTGCTAGGATTTCTGAAGACGCAGTAGTGAAGCGACTCAATCTTTGTTGTAGTCGATAGATTTTCGAATACAACACACTTTATTCATTGTTGGAAAACAAGTGATACCACAGGCATTGCTGTACTATTCTTCAAGGAGGTAGTCAGATTGCATGGGTTGCCGAAGAGTATAACATCAGATAGAGATACCAAGTTTATGGGTCATTTCTGGAGAACTCTATGGAAGAAACTGGACACGAGGTTGCATTTTATCTCAGCATATCATCTGCATACAGAAGGATAGACCGAGGTAGTGAATAGAAGTTTGGGAAATATTCTAAGGTGTTTGACGGCCGACCAACCCAAGCAGTGGGAGAATGTGTTGGTGCAAGCAAAGTTTGTGTACAATAATTCTGTGAATCGGTCGACATGTTGAGCCCATTCCAGATTGTTCAAGGATGAATCCCACATGGACTGGTATATTTGATCGATTTACCGACCGAAATCAGGAAAAGTGCGAATGTAGAATCATTCGCTAAGCATATGAAAGAAGTACATGAAGATGTACGAAAGTGCATAGAAAAGAGCAACGTGGCATACAAGTTGAGAGCTGATAGGAAGAAGAGGATACAGTCGTTTAGGGAAAGAGACTTAGTCTATGCACATTTGCGGAATGAGAGGTTTCCGACAGGGACATACAACAAGTTGAAGCTAAAGAATATTGGACCATGTAAGATCTTGAAGAATATTTTAGACAACGCTTATGTGTTGGAGATGCTGAAGGACTTGAGAATTTCACCAACGTTCAATGTATCATATCTGTACAAATTTTAAGAAGGTTCAAGCAGCGGAAGCGCAGAAGTGTCGAACATCGATTGGATAGTGTAGATTTCAAATCGACACAAAGAGGAAATTGCAGAAGTAACAGAAGAACGTGAAGTCGTGCATATGCGTAGTTCACGAAGGAAGGAATACTTCCTGCGATGGAACTATGATGTAGGAGGCGACATGCATTTCCGAAGAATATTTTAGGAGATTGATGGAGAAATCAAGTTATTTTTCCCCTGGGGAGTCTGATGCAGGAGCATCGGGGCCTAGGTAAAGTAGTCGAAGATGATTGATAGAAGGCCGATCAGAGGGAGTGCCGATGACCACTGGTGTGGAAGTGCAGATTGGCTGTTGAAGTCAATAAGTCGTGCAGGGAGCTATCGAGGTATGTTGACAGAAGGGGTGAGTCGATAGTCAACAGACGACAGATTTGCAGCGGAGGTGTCAAGGGTCGATAGGTTGTCGAACCGTGACACCGACAGGTTGAGGCGAAAGCCAAGCGAGGAGGAAGGGGTGGACTGGCAGTCGCATAAGCAGGGTGAAGCTGGAAGATATGTCTAAGGCCGACATAAGATAGTATGGTCGAGTCGGTGATGGGATCGACAACTGTTAGGGAGTCAGAAGGATGCACAGAAAGTCAAGCAGAGTACTTGGTAGTCGTTTGGGGTTTCTAAGGAAGTTATGAGAAATTATGAAGGTGGTTGAAGACATTCCATATGTATCCATAGGTGGAGGTTGTGCAGCACGACAATGAAACTGGCAACTGCAGGTCTGCAGGATCAGGGGGATCGACGGAAAGAGGAAGCATGTCTCGAAAAGAGCAGCAGTGGGTTGAAGACCAGTGCGAGACACAGAAGTAGGGATCACTTGGATCACTTGGATCGGTTGGATCAGTCACTCGGGAGCAGATTTGTAGATCAGAGAGAACAGTCACACACCGACCGAGCGTAGAGGGATCAGAACCATAGCTCAGAGTTCCGCAGTGAACCAGGAGAGGGTGAAGATTGACACATTGAGAGAGCACACAGTTACTTCTGTACATTGTAATAGGTTGAGGCCGACACAATTAGTTGTTTGCATTCCTTGCATTTCTCATTGTAACCATATTCGATTGAAGTAATAGAAGCCAACTTCTGGCATCCTGTTTACATCTAGTTTATGTGAACATGTGTGTTGTGTGTAATTCATTAAGCAAGAGGGCCCGACCGAACTGCCTTGCGTCAATGTTGCACCTGGCAGTTTAGGTGAATAGTTTCTGTGTTTATTGTGCATGATGATATGTGTGCACATGCATGACTCTTGCTGCAATAAAACAATTATTTTTTCTCTTTTTGGAAAGGGTGTTTTTTTGGGGCAGCGAGATGACAAGTTAGAATAGCCCTAATAGGAATTGGTGGAATTGGACCTAAAGAAGCCACTCCGGTTTGTTATCGATCAGGTATTACTGATAACATAAAGGTGAATGGGTTAACTAGGTATCGGATCGACCAAATTGAACGATTAATTGGTCAAAATTATGTTTTATTATTGGGAATTTAGGAGGGTTTTTCAGGAAGACATCAAACGATTGATTTCTGTTTCTCGTTATCATGGAATTCGTCATCAAGATGGGCCTACGCGGTCGACGAACTCATACTAATTGTCGTGTCAATGACAATACCTTTTACTAATTAAGTGTTTTCATGCAGTTCTTTCATGAGTGTGATCTATCATTCTACTCAATATTGAAGTTATAACAGCTATAGGGTGACCATACTAAGTCTGTATTATTGTAACATGTGTTCACACCTTAGCATAAGTGCTCTTCTGTCTCTCCTCTTTATTGGAATGCCTCATATTAGATTATCAATATATTATCTATGTTCAATGATTCAAACATGACATCACAAAAACATGATATTACGAAAGTCCTGAACATTTTAAATTAAATTGGATTGTTGTTAATTATATTTATATTGAAATTGTAAAATTTAAACTATTAAATAATAGTCATACTTAAAATTGGGTTGTTTTTGATCATATTTATATTAAAATTGCAATAATTGAACTATTAAATAATAAGTCAGACTTCATTGAAGTTGACATTCAAAAAACTAGGAAAGGATTGATTAAAATCAAGAAACTAGGAAATTTAGTGTATACAAATATATTTTAAATTGAAATGATTAACTTAATTATCATAGTTTTAATTATTGTAAAAAATATTTTTTATTAATAAAATAATTTAAAATATGATATAATATACTTTTCATCACCTTAATTATACCAATTTTTTTAGCTTTTTATACTCAAATCTATGTAATCCAAAGAATTGTAAACAAATATTAAATACTATTTTTTTGGAGTAACTGTTGTAGGAGCTGTGCATATTGGAGGTGCGTATGATTGGAATAATACCACAACCTCTTATTGAAATCGAATTTACAAGTATGACATTTAGACATCTAAGTCAAAGTTCCCTTTTGAACAACAATTGACTTGCCACAATGATTTTTCCCCTTTTCTTCCTCATAGTCATTAGCACATCTATAGAAAATATTTTGCAAGCATAAGTCATGCATTTAGGTATAGAACCAAAGACTCCCGTTCAAGCATTAATAAAATGATCTTATCTTATATTTTATGTAATTATCACACCCATCCTTAAGTGGGAAAAAATGACAGTATTTGTTGGTACCTTAAAAAATAAGGGAAAATTGAATGGATCACACCTCCATTATGGAATATAAAATCAAAGAGGGTTGACAAGACAAAATGTTCAAATGAAAATTCCCATATGGATTGAAAGTATATAGATATCAAATATACTTCTTAGTAAGTAGTTGCAGATCTAAGTGAACTCATAGAGATAAAAGGATGCCAAATGTGCCCACATTAGGTTTTATTGCATCCAATACCCTTTTCCAAAAGAGTTTATTGACCTCATTACACCATTTACTTTGCACATAGCCCATCATCATAGAATTCCATTAGACTATGCCTCTTTGAGACATGCCCTCAAACATAGTGAGAACTTAGAGTATCTCTTCTTTAAACCCGATTTAGTATATTTGGTAAGGAATTGTAATTTTAATAAGATAGTGAGTTACAATAAAAGTTGTTTTCAAAACAAAATATTTCTTCTCACAATTGTACAAACACTTCTAGGTTGGTTTGCACTTTACCAAGATATTGTTTTTCAACAAAGAAGTGTATTGCTTAGGTCGGTTTGTCACTTGTGCATCTATTATAGGATGATATATTGATGTCCAATTCAATTTATATATCTATTCAAATTTTCCTTCGTTGTTCTATTGCACCTTTTGGAGCGATTGCTAATTATATCTTTTAGGGCACTCATGACAATGACTCAACTCACTTTTGATATGACGCATGGAATGGATATTCACCACTCAAAGACAAAAAGTATTTAGTCTTTTTTGGCACATCAAGATGCTACAAATATTTGAGAGGAGAAATATGTCAAAATAATTTTGGGAGTTTTGGAATGAATTCAAGGTATATATTTGTATTTTAATAATTATGAATATATAAAATGTAGAAATTTATAATATTATTTATATAAAAATATTATTAGCATAGAATTTAAATTCGAGATATAAGTTTTTAAGTTTATGTAAAGACATTTTTCGTGATTTTAATATTAATAAAGTGAATGGTTTTATGATTTTACTTTGTCTTTTGTGTTAGTGTTCTCATTTATGTAATCTTCATAATTATTAAATATATTAGATTGAGATTTTGTTCATATTAATGTTATCTAATTTAATATTGATAAAAGATATTGAAAAAAAATATAATGTAAACTATCATGTAAATAAATTAAATTGGTTAAAATAAGTAAAGAAGTTTATTCTTTGATTCATGTGAAAAGTAAAGAACATTGAAAATAATGGTATAATGAACAAATATGGGAAGGATTAAGATGGATGAAAGATATTGAATTCAATGTTTAATAGGTAAAATAAATTTTATCAATGTTTAGTGTGACATGATATAAAACATTTTTATTATAATTTTTTTGACATAAACATATTAAGATAAAATCTGCTTTCATATAAAATTAATAGCCTATTTTACAAAATGTGATTTATTTTAAAATACTAAATTATATATTTTTCTATAAAAACTAAAAAATAAAATAACTATTATCAAAATCTATAAGTTTCACATTGAATAATATTTCCTTTAAAATGAAATCCTAGAAACAATCAATGAAACTTTATTGCATAAACATATAAATTCCTATGGAAAAGGTTCAATAATCAAACATAAGCAATGGACATCACTAAAGCAATAACATATGGATTAAGGAGAATTTAAAAAATCAAACTATTATAAAATGTTTAAAATTTTATATCTAAATTTTGGAATTGATTACATCTTTTTCTTGTCTTTAGTCTTTCTCGACGGTGTGTATATATATTTCTCATTTGTTTTTAGGTTATATATATATTTTTCATTCTATCTTTAATCCCTATTGATGATATATATATATATATATAAAATATGGTTTATGGGATCATATATAATAACAAGAGCTACGAGGTGGCAATGTCCCCGACATTGCCACTTGCATAACATGGATTGAAAAATTCAATCACTAGGTTGCAATTTGATTATAAAACCTTTTCTTAATATTGCATTTCCTTTATAAAATGGGATGCACAAGCTCAAACAAAGTAGCGAAGATACGATTGTATACATGCACAAGAATATTTGACTGTATGGACAATATATATATATATATATATATATATATATATATATATATTATAGGAAAATGAAATTATATATATATATATATATATATATATATATATATATATTATAGGAAAATGAAATTTCAGCTAAGTAATGAGAGAAACAAGTCTCATAGGCAAGTACTATTAGTGTTCAAAGTATGAACAAAACAGTTTAAACATTGAAACCCCTGCAAATCCTTCTCTTTTGAAACAAACCCTCTGCAAATAAGCTACCTGCAAACTTGTCATTTAACAATCCTCTTTATTTGATGATTTTTTTTTTTATCAATATCCATATAGTTAATTCATAAATTCTTATTTTTTCAAATTATTAACACATATATATATTTTTAATATTTAATATTTTTTATAAAATATATATATATATGTTTTAGATTTAATATTTTTTTATAAAATATTAAATTGAATTAAGTAGATATGAGTTTATAATTTAACCTATTAATAAAATCAAAATTAAGAAAATTTTTTAGATATAATTTAACCTATTAATCAAATCAAAATTAAGAAAATATTTAAATAAATAATATAAAAATTATGAAAATAATATTTAATAATAGAATTTTTTTTTTAAAATTATTTAAATAATAATTTAAAGATTTTATCTAAAAATATTTAGATAAATAATATAAATATTATGAAAATAATATTTAATGATAAAAATATTTTTTTAAATATTTAAATAAATAATTTAAAAACTATGAAATAATAATTAATAATAATCGTATAATATAATTTTTAGAAAATTAATATTAAATAAAATTAAATAATTTTTTATATATGAAGTTTATATTAAATATTATTACAATAACAAAAATATAGAAAGAAAAACCAGAACTATCAAAATGAAATGACAATGTGTAAAGCCCAATCTATCATTCTTTTTTCAGCAAAGTTTTGGCACTCACTCGCCTCTTCATATTAATAAATTCAAAATACTGAGAGTTGTTTAGTAAATTTAGAGATTGAGCTATGTTTTATTATCTAAGTTAATATTCAAAATAAAATACAAAACCATTGCACTTGTGCTGATCGATGTTCCACCAAACACTTTATCAAAAGTGCTTCATCATAAATGCATAAACTTAATTTAAGAAATTGATAACATTTAGTTCTGCATATATCTCAAGTCTATTTAAATTTAAAGGAACGGACAGAGTTCAAGAATTTAAAAGGAACTTGCAGAACTTGAACTTTTAACTGAGTTGAAGAATTTAAAAAAATTAAAAGGAACTTAAGATTTTAAATAGATTAAAAATTTAATGAAATTAAAAAAATTAAATTAAAAAACTTGCAGAAACTACTTCGATATAGAAAAAATGGAGGTTGAACAAGAACGACACTACATAATCGACTATTCCATTTGCATGTCACCTGAGTGAGCTCGATTCTCACTTATTGCATGAAGCTTTAAATGAGGTGTCCATTGAATTCCCGACATCACGTAGAGTCTACATTTAAATATCAGTCATTTAGTAAATCATTTGTTTATGAGACCGTCTGACTTGGTCGATTGATTGACAGAAGTTATGGTACCACAAAGAGCACGTTAGAAGCTTAAATTGATGCAGCAAATAATTTTACTTTCCTTTCAAATTTTACAATAAAATTTCAAACTAAATGATTGAAAATGCAGTAGTGTTACTTTCTTGCCGAATTTCATTTTGATGGGCCGTTCTTTAGTAGTTAAGACATCGATTTTAGATACTGAAAGACAGATATGCGCAAACGCACAAACGGGGATTTCAAATATATAGCAGGAATAGATTTAATAAGTACTGGATTTTGAAGATTTTTTACCTGTAAAGTATAAATCTTTCATCTTTTAGCATGAATGTAACTGCCTCTGAACCCAAAGTGCCCTCCATGGTCGTGGCTTTCACTCGCTGGTACCGGGTATGAATACAATACATAGGCTAGCATTCTGTTGTCAAGGGATAATCCAAATATTAACTGAATAGAAACCAGAGAAACCTGAAAGTAGATATCAGATACAAGAAATCCAAAGCAAAAAACAACGTTACTACCTTAGACTGTTTGCCCGTCTCTTTCACTATACTCATAGTAGGCTTGGTGGATGGATTTAGCTTGATGCCTGGATTAAATAACCGTAAGGCAGACACTAATTTCTTCTTGATTGATTAACCAAGGTTACATGTTTATGTATCGGACATCGGTGGTAATCCAAAACTCATGACTCGGCAACTCTTTAAATTAAGTGGCTTTCCCGGGCTTCCTCGCTATCTGCCCAATCTAGTTCCCAGAAAGAAGCCTCGGCGAGCTTATATTTGTAAAAGAGAAGAATTTTGGAATATGGTAGTGTTAGTTCCCGGAAAGAAGCCTCGGCGAGCTTATATTTGTAAAAGAGCAGAATTTTGGAATATGGTAGTGTTTTAGTAACACTAACGTCCGAGGTTATATACTCATGAAAATTCTTCGTCGAAAACACAAATGTACAACTTCAAGTACCTAATCTTGGAAAGAGGCTCATGGATTGACGATCAAATACGGTTAAAATAGTAGTTGCAGTTGCAGGGGCTTCTTGTGGGAGAGGACTGGGGAGCAGTGATGGAAGAGGAGAAGTTCGACAGACAGGGCATGTTGTGTGCAGGCAAAGCCATTCGTCGATGCAACCCATGTGGAACATGTGATTGCAATTCAGGATAATCCTCACAACCTCCGAGTCCTCGTAATCGCTCAGGAAAGTCGTGCAACACTTCTTATCCTCCGCTCCATCTGATTATTTTCCTTCTGCAGATTGAAACGATCGGCATAGATTCTGGGAATATAACATCTTGGGGAATGAAGCCAAGTTTTCCTCATCGATCCCATTTACAAAACCCCGGTGGTTCAAAGGGGCGGTATGAAGGGAAATGCCGCGATCGTTGACCCAACCTGGTGGATCATGTAAGGAAACTCATTCCGTAAGAATAAGAAGATGATGGCCATAAGCATTTCAGAAACTCTTTACTCTTTACCTGGCGTTAACAGCATAACCGGAACCACCAGAGATTGGGACACCACCGCAGACTGGAACAACCCCACTGCACTCTATATCCAGATCTGTTGGGCGTGGGATAAGGGGCCTGTTAGAGGACATCCAGGTACCAACACACATGCAGAAATCCACGCTCTGAGATCTGAGGAGGACATGCAGCTTACAAGTGTCAAAAAGACACATGCAAATAGCCACGCTCTGAGCTCTGCAATGCTCCATCCATGGCCGTAAATGAGAGATGTCAGGCAGGTTGTTAGTGTAGGTTTTTCAAGGTGACAGAGATGTGAGGTCTCGATAATCATAGAGGTTATTGTTAGTTTTCCCCATACATATACATGCCGGAATAATTTTCCATCCGATCTATCTGAATGACAGGAGAATTGGCCGTCACACAGGTTGGAGATGGTGAGGACGGAGAGGAAAGCACAGCAAGTGTCAAGAGTTCGAATCCTGCAGAGGCATAAATTTGGTTTCTCGGCAGAGATTTCCCAGTGTGAGCTGTGAATCATATTGCTAATTAAAAACTCTAATAATAATGGAAGGAAAATAAAGAGTTCGAATCCTGCGGAGGCATAAATTTGGTTTCTCGACAGAGATTTCCAAGTATGAGCTATGAATCATATTGCTAATTAAAAACTCTAATAATAATGGAAGGAAAATAATGAAAAAGGCCGAAAGTAGGCCAGTGGATGGATGGCATGGATGACTGGCTGCCTCGACCTGTCGCTTTCATTTATTGTATGTCAGCTGTCTCCAGTCTGTCAGTCCATCCAGTTGTTCGGTTTGCTGGTGTTTGCAACAATGTCCCCTACGTTGGCAAGAGTATACAACTCCGTACGACTAACGTTGGAAATATTTATGGATTCTCTCTTCCATATATGATATGAGTCACAGTTAATCTCTGGCTTAAAACATGGAGTCCGAATTGTAAAAATTTCCTGCAATTGCTCACCTTAAATGTTTTTCAATCAACCAAAATTATGTTTGATTCGAAATCTCGGTGGATCGTTGTTGCAGCAACCGTCAAATCCCTATACAGAGTGGTGTTTACAATTGTATTTGCGTTGGGGCCATCGTTTCTCATCAAGCATACCACCAATATTCCTTAAATCCACGTGGAGTAGTGTTGACAACTGTATTTGCCTCGGGGCCATCCTTTCTCATCGACATACCACCAATATTCTTTTATGGACCGTGTGAATGATAGTCTACGTGTTAAAATTTTGCTGTGAAACATTTAATCAGTAAGTCAGACACTCCAGTTGAGGATGACGTTTGCCCGCCGCCTCCTCCTGGGAAGGGAAAAACAAGGCCTCCTCCTGGGAAGGGAAAAACAAGGCAAACGTCAGCAAATTAGAGCCAATCACTATTCAAATAATTTTTTTTTAAAATTTTAATTAATATATAATATTCAATACATTGTTTAAACATTACAAAATGTAAAAATGTATAGTCTCTAAACCAAATTAATAGGAGGTTGGCGATATATATATGTTCCCCTTCGAAGACATAAAAATTGCTAAACTAGATTCTGGCAAGGAGGATTGATAGATCAATGATTTGCGCTTATTTATGACTATGGTGCAAGGAACATAAACATAAGATATGTAAGAGAGAGTGAAGACAGATGAGCGTATAAGAGAAAATCTCCTCATTGGATTAAGATGAACGTGAGTCTAGTCGTCCCACTATATTCCAATATAATGAAATTAACGTTGTGAGTGTAGTCGTCCCACTATATTACAAGATAATGAAATTAACGTTTTGGAAAAAATAAGAGTATAAGAGAAAATCTATTCATTAAGAAGAGTATAAGAAAAAATACATAAGTGTTTGTAGATTTTAATGGAAATTGTTTTGAAAGGGTAACTATTTTAATTTTTTTTTGAATTTTTAATATTTATGATAATTATTATAATGAAAGTAAATATATATTTTTGATGCCTTAATTATAGTTTGTGATAATTATTGTAATAAAAGTAAATATTTTTTTTTTTCCAATTTATTGTTTTATCCAATATGTTTGAAATGCTTAATAATAATAATAATAATCTAATTTACATGGCCTAATCCCTTTTAGATTTGAACGTATGACTTCTTAAATAAAAACATATGTTCTTAACTATTAAACCTACCGTTGTGATAATTATTATAATGAAAACATATGTTCTTAACTATTAAACCTACCGTTGTGATAATTATTGTAATAAAAGTAAATATTTTTTTTTTCCAATTTCTTGTTTTATCTAATATGTTTGAAATGCTTAATAATAATAATAATCTAATTTTAAGGTCCCTTTGTGCAATGAATTGATTATTAAAGTCTATACAAATGTACATGGTCTAATCCCTTCCGGATTTGAACTTATGACCTCTTAAATAAAAACATATGTTCTTAACTATTAAACCTACTACAAATCTTTGAGTAAATATCATATATATATATACACATGAAATCATATTATACAACTCGACATTGTTCTCCTTTTTTGGGGGGTCAATTTTAGTAGCTGTTTTTACCTCTCTTTCAAAAAATGTGTAGCGATTTTTTTGTGATTTTGAAACTTCTTGGTCATAAAAAAAATTCTAAATTTTATTAACAAATGTGTTTTTTTCAAATTAAAAAAAATAAATTTAGTAGCTAGTTATGATGAAAAAATATATACATTTTCATTTTTTTAAACTTTTAGAAGCTAGTTAGACTTGAAAATCTATATATATTGGAAATTTTTCCTTAAAAAAAGAAAATAAAAACATTTCAAAATTTTTAAAAAGTTTTTTCAATGATTTTATGTGTAGAATTATTTCTTTTAAGATTTTAAAATAAAATTGAAAAAAAAAACTTAATAACAAAATACAATACAAAATTAAAAAAATTAAAAAAAAAACCAAAATTAAAAGAAAATAAAAAAATAAAAATAAAAACCCAAGATTAAAAGAAAATAAAAAAATAAAAAAAATTCAAATTTTAAATTTTAAAAAACATTTAAAGAAAACCCACCTACCCACCCTCGGCTCCCCCTTCCCCCTTTCCTTTGTTCGACGTAGGAGGACAAGGTTAATACCACTTAATTCTTGTTGATCTCCTACTCGGGATGGAGCTATCAAGAAGTACACGTAATAAAGCAAGAGGCTAGCCCGTATATTATTAATTTTTCGTAACGCGAGAACAACAACGCTCTCCCTAACGTAACTGGAATGGGAATTTGGAAGGCAATAAATTGTCAAACATGTATGGATATATTGAAGAATTTGTTCTTTTCCCTTATACAATTAATCACCCTTTCTTACCTTACAAGGATCATAATCAGACTTTACTATTCCCCACACGTAAATGGGGAATAGTAAAGTCTTCCTGCCTCTTCCCCACTCTTTCTTTCCCCTCTCCCCCTTTTCCTCCCGCCCTTTGCCTCCTTTCCCCTTTCCTAAAAAAAAATGAGGAATATATATATACACACGGCCAAGAGGGATTAAAGACCAGAGAAGGATATAATCAATTCCAAAATTTAGATATAAAATTTTAAACATTTTATAATAGTTTGATTTTTTAAGTTCTTCTTAATCCATATGTTATTGCTTTAGTGATGCCCATTGCTTATGTTTGATTATTGAACCTTTTTTATTGGAATTTATATGTTACTGCTATGAAGTTTAATTGACCAGAACTTTATACTCAAAATGAGAACTCTGGCCATAAAAACTCATATTTTTGCATAAAAAACATAAAAAACTCCGAATCAAAAAGTGGTGCTACCAGTAGTACTACTTTTTTTTTTTTGCTTAAAAATATATACATGGACCAAAACAATTCTTATCGTTGATTGCAAAAAACTTAAAATCAAGCCCCGAATTGAAAACTAATGCTACTGGTAGCACACTTTTTAAAAAAATTGCATTATTTTATCATTGTGTCATAATTTAAAATTGTATTTATTAAATCTCTTTCATATTTTTGCACCAAAACACCAAAAATCAATCCCAAAACAAAAAAATGATGATACCAATATCACCCTATTTTTTGGGGGGCTATATTTACAATTTTCTGAAAAGCGTGGGTGGTATGGTTGCAATCAAAATTTTAAATCGATCCCCAGATTGAAAAGTGGATCTCCTAGAATCACAGTAATTTTTATTAGAAATTAAAATTTTAAAAACAATAACTTAAAAAAAAAACAAAATTAAAAAATGTGAAAGTTCAAAAACACAAAAATTTATATATATATAAATATATCACTCTCTCTCTCTCTATTCCTCATTTGTCTTTAGCCCCCGTTGGTGGTAAATTTATATATATTTATTAATATTCTCTCATTTTTTTTAGTCCCACTTTGTGGTAAATTTATATATATTTACGCAGAAGGGGTTTTTTCGAGGGGCAGTTTGAAAAACACTATTCACTTTCGTTGTCTCTTTGGAAAATAAAAATCTTCCACACTTCCTCTTACATTCTGCTGCCTGATGAAGAAATTTCCTTTTGCTGCAGTTGCGTGTTCAGGAAGTTCACCGTGTCTTCATTCATTTCCTTTGGCGGGTAACTCTCCCATCTGGCATGTAACTTTGGGTGTTGAACAAGTTTCTGTCTGCCACAGTTGTACAGTTATGTGTTCATGAACATGTTTTATTATCTCTGACAATACCTTGGACATAGTTCATTATATGCCTGTCTTTGAGCAATTGGATTCTGACGAACTTGCTGTAATTCGTATTGTGTGATCTCTACAGGATTTACAAGATTCTCGGGCTTGGAGGATGGCTAGATCATTTCTTTTGCACAGAGGATCAGGATCCGGGCCGGCGGATGGAGAATGGGGAACGAATTAGTCTTTGGCTGCAATTGATTAGCTTCGTGTAGAGTTTTAGGTTTTCCACGAACTTCTTACCATTTGAAGGGGATCGTGGTGGGCCTAAGGGGAGTCATAGGAGAAGGCTAGAGCTCCCATGGCATGACTTGCACTAGGAAATTGGAGGTAAGAGAGGGATTTAGGCCTATTCCAGGCTTAATTATCATGATCTCTTCGGCTTCTGCGCCCTTCTCTTGGTCCTCCTCCGCCCGACTATTTTTGATGGGAAAAAGCGGAGGTCTTAGCTTATTGTGCACAGTAGAGACGTCTTGGGCTTGAGCAACATGGCACTTTACTCTTGTTAGATCAACAAAATAGATCAATTTTCATCATCTACGATGTTCGACACTTTGTACTCATGAGATCAACATAAGTGATCGAGTTTCATCATCTAGGTGGAGGTTCTTACTTTCTAAAAGCTGTCAAAATGATGGTGATGGTCAATGTATATCGGCCAACATTGGTTTTGATTGATGATGGGTTTGGGTGTTTTCCATTTTCTGTGCACAAATTATCATTTTTTGGTTGCAAGATAGAAACTACATTTACCCATCAACGCCGAGTAGTCTCTTAGCCATTCATGTTTGTTTCACATAAATCCAGAGCAAATGGATTTGCTTATGTTATCTTGCCCTTCCTTGAAGGTTGCGCAACGGAGGTTAGTTTGTCTTCAGAAGGAAAATAGAAGATATTTAAACCAGTTTCTATTTTCCCAAAAAATTATATGCTCACCATTTTGGTGGAAAAACAATAATTGGCTTCTTATTTTGAAAAATGGGTAGGACTTAGATCTAGATTTTTTTGCGAACCCTTAAATTTCAATGTTTGCAGAATCTGATAGGTTGAAAACGTTTAGTACATGGTTTATGGTTGTGTAAGGTTAAGTGCTTGAATTTCAATCTATAAGAAGGATATTTTCTTTTATTGGTTAAATTTCTGGGAGTATTTCCTTATTGGTTGAGTTTTTGTGAATATAGTGATACATGGATTGACAATTTGTTCGTTGAATAAGTGGAAATAGTTCTATCCTAGATTTTCAAGGGTTACTGCCTATTGATCTATCTGCTTAGCATAATAGGATTTTTCCCCAATAGCTTTGTGTTTCAAGAGGAACAAAACATTTTTAAAAATTAGACGTGTTGAGGGAATTGGGGATCTAAAAAGCATTGGAGAAAGTGATGACACATATATTGATGTTGGAAGTTTGGTCATGACTAATGGTGCTAAGGTGGTTGCTTTATAAAAAAACCGGTCACACCAACTGAATTAGACATAAACATAATCACATTCGGTACTGTGGTAGCAGAGATCGCCCTTGAAATGGATTAAAAAGTTTTAATTAGTGAAGGTGATGATATTGTTTTTCCCTCAAAGGGGTTCTGCTCCATCCTTGATTCCATATAAGCCATTCATTAAGGCAGGGTTAGTCTCACACTGCAACTTCTTTCTCTTTGAATTCTAATTTTCAACAAATCTAAACATATGGTTACTTTTGCTGCACAAAAAGGAAGCTTCTAAGAAAAAGGCATGGCATAAAAAAAGACATCAATCTTTTGAGTGTGGCCATGGTATTTCATAGAAGGAAAAATATGCTTCAAAGAGGGCTAAGCATGCTTCACTGAACGAGACAATCATAGTGGCTGGTGGTATATGGGGTTCAAAATAAGTCTGGAATTATTGGTCATGATCACCATCCATCAACTTTTAGTGTTGCTAATAGGAGCTCCACTGGACTTGCTGCTGGTGCATTCACATTAGAACCTTCAACTGCAGCTCAAATAAATGATGCGGGAAGACATCACGAAGGGTACACTATGAGCAAAATAACACGGGGTAGGTAGGTTGAAGGTGAATTCCTAGCATAGACATTCGATCAGGAGGAGTTGGGCGCAAGTGCATGTACTGAATTGAAGAGCATTCGAGGGTTGGCCATGTCGATATAACTTCAGTTTTATTTCATGTTTTCTCAGTCCCGGCTTCAATCACCTAAAATCTCAGTTCTCCTCCCTATTACCTACCATCCCACTTTGTTCTTTTTGGTTTTCGAGGGTTCAATAGTATCTCTTCTCAACCTTGGCATGAGTTTGATTTACATTTTTAGGGAGAGGAAATCAACTGATCTTGATGCAATGTTTTATAATGTTGAAGACTAAGGGGAATGGGAACGGTAATCCAAAGTCTTTACATACGAAGGGGATTTTCCTGCGTATCCATTCATACCCCAGCTACATCAGTGGCGTCATGCACCTGGAGTGTTGGAACATTGGGAACATTCGGACTCTGACTCCGATCGAAGCCGCTTCATCTATCCCATTAATTCACCCTTGGTAGAATAAATTAGTCCTTCATTTTCCATCCTCACCCCCAGTTCATCGAAGCTTCCGAACTATTTGATGGTAGGCAACTTAAGCTCCCTTCGAAAACTTAATGAGTGCTCTGAGTTAGAAGAGCTGCCAAATTATGAGAGCATTGGTATCTTTGAAGGAATTGTGTGCATACAAATGTGTGAAGCTGAAGAGCATAAGGGGGTTTTTGCAGTGTACAAATATTCAATGCCTAATTGTTATCGACTGCTCTCAATTAGAAGAGCTACCAAGTTTGGAAACATTGGAATCTTTGGAGGTGTTGAGGGAAGACAAAGGTATGAAGTTGAAGAGCATACGGTGGTTTCCATAGTGTACATAGATTCAATAACTATCTATTTCCAAGTGCTTTCAATTAGAAGAATTGCCAAGTATTAAAACATTGGGATATTTGGAGGAGTTGTGTGCAGACGAATGTGTGAAGCTAAAGAGCATTAGGGAGTTGGCACAGTGTACAAAGATTCAACTACTAATTGTTTATGGGTGCTTTGAGTTAGAAGAGCTGCCAAGTATGGAATATTGGGATCTTTGAAAGCGTTGAGAGCAAACAGACTGTGAAGCTGAAGAAAATAAGAAAATCAAAACTATCAATTTTTACTATTGATATTTTAAAGAAGAAAATAAATATTGTAAAGATAAGAACACTCTTTCATAGTATTGGAGAAGACTACATGTAAAGTTTGTAAAATAAATAAAATAAATGATGATTTTTTCTTGAAATGTCTAACCTACATAAAAATTAGTTCTAAGTTTCAAAACATTTGCAAAACAAATAATCCCTAACATTATGAATCAATAAATATTATACAAATATCAGAAATTTTATATAAAATTATTTATCACAAAACCAACATAATCAAAGTAACAATAGTTTATTTTATTTATTTAGTTTTTGAAAAAAACATAATAAATGCAACTATATTTTATTTTATTTATTTAGTTTGAGGGTCCAGGAGACCAAACCTGGTCACAATAGATGGAATTCATGGCCCTTAAAAATAATTTGATTTATATAATTTGATTTATAATAGTAAAAGATTATATATTATAATATTTAAAAATATTAAAATTACATGATTAAATTTATATAAACAATATTTCATAATGTTTTACAAATTATGTAATTTTTAAAAAGTATATTGTTATAAATATATTTCAAAAACCATTTGTGATGAGCATAGTGATCATGGTCATGAGCCATGATTGAGCAATGAGTCATCCAACTTATAAAAGATAAACTAAAATAAAAATTCAAAATTTTTCTCCACTTGTTTTTTAAAATTAAAAAAATTATACAATATCTAAAAAATGATTTATTTTTTTATCTTTTTCTATGAGAATCTTTACAAAATTTAAAATGATGTAAAAATGTTGTTTATTACACAAAATTGATATCCATTATGACATACCATAATGGATAATATTATCTACAATTTTTTTTCAAAATACCTCTATATCATGTTAAACTTAAGGCATGACATGGTTATAGCCTCCTTAGAGCTCATTGGTAAATGGGAAAACAACACTTATAAACCCCACCAAAGTACATCTACTACGCACGTACAATCATAGGAACCATCACACATGGGATACCAATCTTGATTTCATTTAACATCTCTATAACATAAAGTAACACAATCCTAAATATAGTCCATTTGAAATATATTATGGATTTGAACATAAAACCTATCAACAATGTGTTTCTTTCACTCATCATTGTATGCACTTTTATATCAACTCAAAAAGAATTTAACAAAGTATTGTGTTGTATTAAACAAATCAAGAATGTTCAATGCCAATGAAGAAGTTGTGATGTAGAAATTTCATTTACAAGCATTGTGTGCCACATAACTTCTAAATCAAGAATAAGGTTTGATTTCACATTCGGAAAAGGTAAATTTAAATTCCAACATCACAAACTATATACACATATAATGAGGCAATCCATATACCATCATTAAACAATGTAGTGAAAATTCTTTTAATATTACTAATATCTTAACATTCATCTAATGTTTAAGATGGATTATATTTTATAACCTTATAGTCTCACATTACTTGAGCAAAGCACCTGCACTAAAGTTCTGATTGAAATCAACATACCAATGCAATTTGATTATATATTAATATGACGATTAGACATACTCATAGTAAGACCTTACTACTCATTGATATCATTAAGGTGGGATTTTTCCTAACTCGAGATAAGTATTTCACACTTGAACAAGTGCACTGGAAGTGCACCACTTGTTGATCAATCCAATGGGGATCGATTCTTCTAAGCCCCCTACCGATGTGACAGAAACAATCACTACCAAATATCTGATCCATGGACCACATGGTTGTCATTTGTGCCAAAGTTAAAGAGCATCTTATCATGCAAAATCACCTTTGAGACCACAAAATTAAGGCCACCTATATGAAAAAAGACATTTATATTATATAATCCAATTCAACACCAATGACCAAAGTTAGCACCTTGAACCACCTCATTTATGACTCAATGCACTCTGCACAAGTCCTAACTTGAGCCTTGGAGGGGATAATTGGATGACACATTGGATGATCAAGTATGAATCATTTTAAAAGGAAACACATCCCAAAAATCTAATCAAACTTAATCATTCAATGCACACATGATTAAACATGAATTATAGGACAACGTGGAAATCTTCCTTGTGCACTATGCCCAAGGCTACAACCTATAGAAGGGTTAGTTTTCTCCCTCATTCATCATGGCTAGATAATGAGAACATTTCCATTGCATTTTCAAGTTCTCCTCTAGATATGTTCTCATTCTCTAATAACAATATTACATCTACATGCTTCACCACTCAATTTTGGGTCAACCTAAACAATAGACAAGAAATAATAGCTTGTCCACACTAGCCATATACATAGGTTTTTTAGATATTGGTGTTGTCCACATAAAGAGTCCACCTACAACTAAGAGATGAATAAATAAACTTGTTTTCAGGTAAATGAAAAGTTGTAGGGTGAAATAGTATTGAACCAACGCAACAAGAAACAATTGTGAAAGGTCAACATTGAGATTAATGGCCATGCTACCAAATTATTGAGGTTGAGAGATTGATTTCCCCAAAGTGAATAATTCATTGGGTTAAAGTGTTAGGTTGCACATCCAAGTGAGTGATTTGTCTCTTTTTCTGGGTGTGAGAGTTTGTTGCCTCTTAGGTTGGAAATTTTCTCTTTTGGTGTGTTGTTTATTGAGAATACTAAATGAAGCCATCACTCCTTTGTTTTATAAAATCAAAGTCAATGATGTTGAATGTTGTAGCCTCCTTGCATTATGAGATGGACAATTTGTCTCATTTGTTTGTTGTAGTTGCCCTTTCATTTCCCTTCCTTACAAAACTTGTTCTTGTCTTCTTCATGGTACAATGGCATGTCTACACCAACTCGATTTTAGTTCCCCTTTCAACTTTTTTTACCTTCCAACAATAAGCTATCGGCGTATTATTGCACCTTCTTGGGGAAATTGCTAGTTATTAATATCCCATCATTGGATTAAAATGAATGTGAGTCTAGCTGTCCCACTATATTCTAAGATAATGAAATTAACATTTTTGAAAAAATAAGAGTATAAGAGAAAATCTATTCATTAAGAAGAGTGTAAGAAGAAAATACATAACTATTTGGAGATTTTAATGGAAATTGTTTTGAAAGGGCAATTATTCCATTTTTTTAAATATTTTTTCTTTTTGAATTTTAAATATTTATGATAATTATTATAATTAAAGTAAATATATATTTTTGTTAATTTTTTGTTTTATCTAATATTTAAAATGTTTAATGTATAAGTATAAATAATAATAATAATAATAATAATAATCATAATGATAATAATCTAATTTTAAGGTTTTGATTTAGTTACACCCCAAATTGGTATATGGGATTTATTTGTTTGTGGGATAAGGGATTCTCTTTGTGTAACAAATTGATTGTTAAAAGAGGTGTACATGCCCTAACTGCCATTTGTGATAATTATTGTAATGAAAGTAAATATATATTTTTCCAATTTCTTGTTTTATAATAATAATAATAATAGTCTAATTTTAAGGTGTCGATCTATTCAAACACTAAATTGGTGTATGGGACCCACTTGTTTATGAGACACGGGATTCCCTTTGTGCAACGAATTGATTGTTAAAATCTATAAAAATGTACATGCCCTAATCCCTTCTGGATTTGAACTTATGACTTCTTAAGTAAAAACATATGTTCTTAACTATTAAATCTACTACAAATCTTTGAGTAAATATCATATATATATATATATATACTTGATTTGAGAATAAAGGATATGATCTATTTATAATCACTACCACATGAAATCAAATGCATTGAAATATACAAGATTTTATGAAATATGTCATATTTTTTACACATAGCACATAGCGCATTCAAAATATCACACATTTCCACATGAAATCACATGCTTTGAGATATACAATATTTTATGGAAGATGTCATATTTCTTTAAACATGACACATTCAAAACATAGCAGCACATTTGGATGGAATGTATAGATACATAATGCTTTTGACACAATGAGTTTTAATTATTTCATAATACTTTGGACACATTTAATTCAAATAATTTAACGACGTTTATCTCATCATATTAATTTTTTATTATAATTATCTAAATATATATTAAATCCATATAGATCCATCTAACTGTCGTTCTACAAAACATCGAGAGAAATCAAATATGCAAAATTTTCACCACTAAACTACAAGACACATCACTCTCACCACTATGCTACAACACACTAATGCATACATTCTTATTTCTTATTTCTTTTTTTTTTTAATTTTTAATTTTTATGGGATAGACGGACACTTCTCCGCCACCCAGGCTATAGAAATGTGCCTTCTCAGTGCAACAAATAAATTTATACTTATTATCAAGTACAATAATACAATTACAAATAAGTTTTATACGCTCTAAAGATTTCAACAATTCATACTATATGGACAACGATCATGGTTTTCATGATTAAAATTCTTTTCTAAACCAATTCACAATAATAATAATAATTATAAATATATCCTTAATTAACACAAATTTTATTTTTTTCCATGGAATTAACACAATTTTATATAATTGATAAAAGAATTATAAAATAAAGTTTTTCAATTTTTTTCATAAACTAACTTAATTTTTTTTCCACGGAAAAAAATGTACAACATTTTGTATTTAAAAAAAGTAACATTGTTTATAGGCCAGCTGGTCTTACATCCATCAAACCAAAAATACCACTATTGTGATAACATCAATACACAACTGATGGTCATCTATCAGAAAAAAAAAAAAGAAATAAAATTGTTTCACATAAAACATGTAGCATCATATTGATACTAAGAAAAATGCTGCAAAACATAAGAGATAAAACTATAATTAAATCTTGTAGACTTTTATGTATCTGCAAAAATATAGGCCACTATTACCTATGTAGGGGTCTTGTATCATGCTCTGTCATGGTATCATTCTCCAACTCCCACCTTTTCCATATACCTAGGCCTATTTGTACTCCATTTCTAGATAGTTGGTCAGCCATATGATTCCTTTCTATGTATAAATGCTCAAATTTTATATCCGTAAACTATATAGCATGTCTGTCATTGTAGTCATAAATGGCATTAAATAGATGATGTCTTCTTTGTTGAATCCAATCTATACTAATTTGGAGTCCCCGAAGACCTGTATTTTTTGCACTCCCTTCATGATGGCTAATTGTAGAGTGATATTTAGAGCTAATAACTCTACTTCATTGTTGGAACATTCCTATAATCCAAAAACAAACTTTATCTAATGATTGTTTGATAGGTATAAAATAAAACCTATCCCCCTAATGCTAGTTGTCCTTATGAAGCTCCATCAAAATAGACCTAATTGCTAGTTTTGCCAATAGTCTCCTTAACTACTCTTTGGATATTCATAGTCTCATCCTCTTGTGGGAAATGTCTTAGGATAGCGAGAATTTTTGTGGAATATACTGATGGTGCAATAAATATGTCATTAAAGATAACATTATTCCTAGATAACCATACCCCCATATGAGTAATACAAGAAGTGCCTTATATTATTTGAAATCCTTATTATTTACCTAGGTAGCCAAAGCTTCTTCTAAAGTCTGACTAGCCCAATTAAATTGTATGTTACTGAGATGTGATACACAATTTCACATCTCCCTGATATAAGAGCAATGCATAAAAAGGTGGTTGGTGTTTTCTCCACTTACCTTGCATAATGGACATCTCCTAGGTCCATGTGCATACTTTTTAATCAATATATCCCACACTAGGACCTTTTTGGACAATGTCGGCCATAGAAATAATTTTTATTTTAGTGAGCACTTAAAGTTCCATATGTCCTTGTACCACCATTGAGGTTCTGGTGCTTCTTCTTCTTCTTCCTGTAAGTTTTAAACCCGTGCAAAGAATCAAAGCAAACATATTCTTTTAAGCAAAACATATATTACACCACAACATTCACACATAATACATAGAGATTTATCCTGGAAACCCTTAATTGAGAAAACCAACAAAACTTAGAGCCACACCTCTTATAAATTCTCATATTAATTGTTAACCTCTCATAATACAAATATAGGTATTCCGCAACATCCAAAACCATAATCCATTAACCCGGATTATAAAATAGACTCCAATCCCTTAACGGGGATTAAATTACATATTTTTTAGAAAGAACCCAAAAATAGGCCGAAAATAGACCAATTTTTTTTGAACTCGCTTCGCTCGTATAAGAAAATGCGCTAACGCCTATTTCCAATGTCCACTTTACGAAAGAGGGGGGGGGGATCAACACGCCCCCCTCCCCCCGTATAACCTTCCCTGAGCCAATAGTTTGCGTAGTTCTTGGAACATACGTTGTGCGGTCAAAGAAGCAACCCCCCCACACACATGCAAAGAATATAACACATAACCAAAATTCTCCCACTTGTTGTTTTATTTGCATACAGGGGGAACAATACTTTATTAGATCAACAATATAGGGTAGCAATTCCCATTTCTCCTTTACACCAAGAGAACTTCTTAATGCTCATATATTTTGTCAATGAATCATCAATATTCTTCAAAGTGTCGAATTTCTCCAATAACACCTTCTTGATTTCAACCATGTCTCTTACAAAGTGATATTTTACATCTATATGCTTTGTTATTGAGTGATAAGCAGGGTTATTTTCCAAGAATATTGCACTCTGACTGTCACAATCTAACCTTATAACTTGTTATTCAAGTCCAATATTCGAACACAATATCTGTAACCATGAGTAGCTACCATGTATTCAAATTTTGTAGTTGATAGTTCCACTATAACTTGTCTCTTACTCATCCAACTAATAGCACCTCCAAATAGGTTAAATACATACCAACTTGTAGATCTTCTATGATCGAGAACTCCAACCCAATCAACATCAAAAAATCCATGTACATTCAACACTCTGTCTTGTCCAGTTCTTCCTTGATAACATATTGCACTATCTGTTGTTCCATGGAAATACTTGAAAACCCTCTTCACAGCTGCCTGAAGCTCCTTTCCTGGTTTTGGCATATACCTACTCAAAAATCCCACTGCACGTGCAATGTATGGTCTAGTGCATACCATGGAATACATCAAACTTCCAATTGCACTAGCATAAGGAACATGGGACATGTATTATTTTTCTTCTTCAGTCTCGGGACACTGTTTTGCATATAATCTTACACCTATAGGAATAGGAACTTTGACTGGTTTACATTCTTGCATATTAAACCTATGTAGTATTTTTTTAACATATTTTCTCTGGTTTAGCTAGAGTTTCCTTTCTGCATGGTTTCTCTTGATCTCCATCCCTAAGATGAAATTGTCAGCATCGAGATCCTTCATGTCGAACTTGGAGGATAGCTGCATTTTCACCTCCTTGATAACCTTCATGTTGTTTCCAACCAACAACAAGTCATCGACATACAACACTACAAAAACAAAATATTTTCCAACCTGTTTGCAATAGACACAATAATCAACTTTGCTTCTCACAAATCCCAGTCCCAATATGTATGTATCAAAATTCTAGTACCACATCCTTGGAGACTTTTTAAAACCATAAAGGGAATTCTTCATCTTGGAAAACATATCCTTCTTACCCTTTATTGTAAATCCTTCAGGTTGCTTCATGTATATTTCTTCTTCCAGGTCCCCATTGTAGGAATGCTGTTTTCACATCTAGCTGATCTACTTCAATATCAAAAGTAGCAACAATAGCAAGAAGGAATGTAATAGAAGCTAATTTTGTAACATGAGAAAATATTTCACCAAAATAAATTTCCTCTACCTCAGAATATCCCTTTGATACCAAGCAAGATTTGTACTTCTCCTCTTTACCTTCTGCATTCAACTTCTTTTTAAACAACCATTTGCTTCCAACAAATTTTCTTCTAGATAGTAAATGAACTAGATCCCAATCTTCATTTTTGTCCAAGGCATCTATTTCTTCAACCATGTCCTTCTTCCAGAGATATCTATCCTCTAAATCAATATCCTCCTTCACATTGTTAAGATAATCATCAGTAATAGATAAATCAAAATTAGACCAAAAATCGGGAGGGAATACCTTTCTGTTTTCCTTATTTCATGAGATGAACTCCTCAAAATGGGGTAAGAGGTTCTTCTTCTTCTGATTCAACTTCTTCTGTTGTGTCAGATTCTTCATCTTCTAACTGAACCTCTATTTTCTTTAGTTCCTTTTCCATTGGAGTCAATTCCTGTCTGGGAACTTCTTTGATCTCTCCAAATACAACATCTAGACTATAAATATTCTTGTCAGTTACAAGATTCCAAAGCTTATAACGTTTCATACCATCTTTATAATCGATACACATACATTTTTCAGCTTTAGTATCCAACTTACTCCGTTTCTCCTTTGGAACATGTACATAAGCATCACAACCAAAAACTTTCAGATGTTTAATAGAGGGTTTTTTTCTAGTCCATAGCTCATGTGGATTTTTATCAACCAATGCTGATGTGGGTGATCGATTTACCAAGTAACATGCAATATACACTACCTCTACCCAAAATTATTGTCCTATATCGACACTACTGAGCATGCTCCTTTCCTTTTCCATCAGCGTCCTATTCATCCTTTCTGCAACTCCATTATGTTGAGGTGTGTATGAAGTAGTCTTCTACCTTTCTATATCGTACTTCTTACATAATTCCTCGGATTCATTCCCGCATAACTCACCATTATTTGTCCTCAACACCTTTATTTTCTCTTCTATCCAATTCTCTAGAAGATAATTAAATTATTTAAACTTAGAAAATACTTCAGATTTCTTTCAAAAGAAATAAATCCATGCGTTTCTTTATAAATCATATATAAATGAAACATAATACACAAATATACCTAATGATGGAACATGAATAGGTCAAAACACATCACCATGTATTAACTCTAAAATTCCCTTTGCTCTTGTAGCACCAGATGCAAATCTTACTCGATTCTATTTTCCATATCTGCAATGTTCACGGAAATCAAAATTGAGTATGCAGTTAGACATACCTTCAACCATACCTTTACCTTGTAATGATCGAAGGTTCTTTTCTCTGATGTGCCCCAATCTTTGATGCCATGGCATTGTATTTCCTCTTGATGCAATTAGGATTCTATCTTCTTTATCTCCTCCCTCAAGCACAACAAAACTATTACATTCGTCGATGATGGTTCTTCTTGATAGTTTGCACATAGTTCCAAAATGAACTTCCCTCATCAATACCATTGATACTCAAACCATTTTGCATTTTCCATTTCCACACACAGTCTATACAGCCGCAACATCCATATTTCCAATAGATATAAATTTTCTTGCTAAATTTGGAATGGGTAGTACTATAGGGAGAGTTTTGATCCTTACATCCTTGAGTTTTATCTTGACTCTTTCACATCCAATTATATTGGTTGGTGAATCATCTCCCAATACCACATCTCCTCAATTGTAATTTTCATATTCACAAAGCCACTCCCTATCAAGGTTCATATGACTCGAAGCACCTGAGTCTATCAACCATATATCACATTCTAAATAATTACTTGTGGAATATAGGTACACATCCCCTCCTTCTTTTGAGGAGGTCTTTGCCTCTTTGGAATGAGTATCCCCAGTTCCCTTCACTTTCTCCACATTCTTATATCTACAATCCTTTTTATAGTTCCCAACTTTACCGCATTTCCAACACTTATAAATTTTATTGGGGATTTATATCTACCCTTCGACTTAGATCCCCCCTCACATCCCTTATTTTTGTTTCTCTCTTGGGGGTGAACTCTCACAGATAAGGCATCCATGCTATGATTATCCATGGATTTTCATCGCATCTCTTCTGACAACAAGGATGCTACTATTTCATCAAATTTTAAGGTTGATTAATTAGCACTACCTATTGCTACAATTAGGTTATACCAAGAATCTAGCAAGTATCAAGTACATTAGAAAGCCTCGAATGTATCAAGTACATTAGTGAGCCTATAAGATGTATATACAAAGTGGGATCTATTGGATATGATCCAGATCTTGACTCATGAAGTTTCATCAAATTGGAAACCATCGGTGTAGTCATAGATTTGCAATCTATCATGCCAAACTTGTGCAATATATCCATAGTGTACTTCCCTTGAAATAGAAAAATTTCATCTTTTCTTTTCCAGATCTCAAGGACAAGAAAATAGTGCATTAGACCTAAGTCTTTCATCTCGAACTATGAGGTGAGCTCCCTCTTGCACCAAGCAATCATATTTTCCTCTCCAATGAGAAACAAATCATCAACATACAAAACCAATATCAATGGTTGGTTCTTCACTACTTTGAAGTACAAATTTGGATCAACTTCACTCTTACAAAAACCCAGTTTCTAAAGGTAGTTATCAATTCTAGAGTACCAAGCCCTGGGGGCTTTCTTAAGCCCTTATAGATATTTCATTAGCTTGCAAACATGGGAATCCTTCCCATGCACCACAAATCCTTCAGGATTCTCAATATAAACCTCTTCCTCAACCTCACCATTGAGGAAGGGTTCCTTCACATCCATCTAGTGAAGTTTCCATCCTAGAACAGATGTAAGTGCAATAATTTCTCGGATTGTGGTGTACCTTTCCATAGGGGAAAATTTCTCATCATAGTTGATGCCTTCTTTCCGAGAGAAATCTATATCAAGGAATCTAGATTTATACTTCTCAATGCTACCATCCGCAACATGCTTTATCTTGTAAAGACATTTGGAAGTCACAATGGAATTCCCATTAGGTTTGGAAGCAACCTCCCAAACATCATTCTTCATTATAGAGTTGTACTCTTTTTTCATTGCATCTTTCCAAAGTTGCTACTTTGCAGCTTCTTCATAGACGATGGTTCTGAGTCATGGATGTGACTCATCAATGCAACATACCCTGAATATCTATCAGGTTGCTTGCGCTCTCTAGATGAGCCTGTTCTTGCTCCATGTTTCTCTACATTTTGTAAGATGTATTGACACCAAGCAAATCTTCTTTTAGAGGGAGGTTCATTAGGATAACTCTCAACCAGTTCTACTAGTTCTTAAGGAGCTAGAGAACTTGAGGCATCTTCTGGTTTCTCCCTCTCAGACTCTGAAGGGGGAGAATCAGAATCGCGATCCTCCATCTCTGAATCACATTGAATCTCTTTCGATATTTTGAAATCAGCTTCCTCATGGAAGGTAAAATCTTGGATAACTTCAATGTGTCTCTCACCAGGTACATATATTCGGTATGCTTTGGATGACTTGCTATAACCCACAAAGGTGCCTTTCTTTCCAAAAGGATCCATATTTGTTCTCTTTTCTTTCGGTACATGAATGTATACTGGGCTCCTAAAGATCCTCAAGTGTGAGATGTTTGCTTCTCATCGGTAAACACTTCTTCTGGTGTCTTCTCATATAGAATGGCATGGGAGCTTCTATTCTGGGTGTACACAAATGTACGGGTGGATTCTTCCCATAATGAGGTAGACATATCTTTATCATGCATTATGGATTTTGCATCCTTACATATGGTTCTATTCTTTCTTCGAACAACCCCATTTTTCTTAGGGTTGTATGCTACTGTTAACTATCTACATATTCCTGCATCACTACATAGCTCATTAAATGCATGTGAATCAAATTCACCTCCATTATCAGACCTTAATGGAAGGATTTGCTTTTCTTTCTGATTTTCAACTAGGGATTTAAACTCTTTAAATTTACTAAGAGTTTCACTTTTAGCCTTCATGAAATAATCCATGACTTCCTAGAAAAATCGTCTATGAACAATACATAATATAAGAATCCACTAAGGGATGGGGATGACATGGGACCACATACATCAGAATGTATTACATCTAAAATCCCCTTTGATCTAGTATAACTTCTAGAAATTTTTTTCTTAACATTCTTCCCAAGTGCACAACCACAACATACACTATCATGCTCAAAATCAAATACGGGCATACCTTTTACCATATTTTGAAGTCCTGGTAGTGCTTTGTAGTGTAGGTGTCCAAGCCCTAGGTCCCATATCTTGCATGGAATGATAGTGTGATGAATCAAGCATAGCTTGAATGTACTTCTTGGGTACCTTGTAGAGTCCTCCCTCTCGAACTCCAATCATAGCAGCAAATTCTAGGATTTTGTTCTTCGGCCATAAAAGTGCTTTTTTATCCATGAAGATAACTCAGAAGCCTTTATCATCAAGAACTGAAACTGAAAGCAGGTTCTTATTCAATCCTGGAATATATATAATTTCCTCCACATGTAGAGTATCATCTATTATCAATTGGAATGAAGTGGATCCAATTCCTTGGATCGAATAAGTTGAGTTGTCCCCCAACTCTACCATGCATTTGAATTATTTCTCCTTTATATCGGTTATGGCACTCTTGTAACCAGTCATATTTTTGGATGCACCACTGTCAATCAACCATGTGTCTGCATTTGTGATGACGGATCTCGAAAGGGATGCGATAAGGTAATACTCTCTCCTTGTCTCATTTTCTTCGGATGCATTCTTTTGAGTGATTTCATCTTCTATGGCGGTAGAAGCATAAAACTTTCCTTTCCGCTTTGCTTTGCAGTCTCTTGAGAAATTTCCTTTCTCGTTGCAATTAAATCATCTAGCTTTTGACTTGTCAAATCCTGTTGAAATCCTTCTTCTTTGGATGAGAGAACTTCTTTTGGAAGAAGGGTTTCTTTTCTTTCTTCATTCTTGCCGTGAGGGCAATATTTTCTTCTTTGATGCACACTAACTTGCTCTAGATTCGCCCCTCCTCTTGGAGGAAGTCATGACACAAACTTTTAAAATTATTTTGTACCTATCGGCCATTCACCATAGCCAAGAATGTCTCCCATGAGGATTGGAGACCATCAATAGTTGTTTGGAGAAGATCATCTTCATCCACCACTACTCCAATACTAGCAAGTTGATCTCTTACCTGATAGATCTTGGAGACGAAGGAGGCCACTGTCTCATCCGTCTCCATGTTTAAATTTCAAATATTATTCTTCAATGCCCTCTTTTGATTCAGGGCCTTCTTATCATATAGATTAGTCAATGTATCATAACATTCTTTCATGGTTTTCAGAGGTGTGATCACGGGCATTAAGTTATCTTTTACCAGATCATAGATGATCTGTTTGGACTTAGATTGATTCTTCTTGAATTTGATGCACCCTGCATTAGATGTATGATCCTCCACCACAATGGATACGTATCCATCCAAGTCATTTTCCTCTAGGATCTTGAGAATCCTAGCCTTCCAAGTGTTGAAGTTTGAGGTTCCCTCAAGACAGTCTTTCAGTCGTACAAAGACTAATGCCATAGTCTTCAAATCTCGTGCTCAACTTCTTAGGATCAATGTAGGCTCTAGCTAGCATGCAAAACTGATCTCCTTCACACCCTAAGCTCTGATACCATGTTGAAATTTGGTTGATCTTTGATATTTAATTCTTTTAGATGCAGATAATTGAAGCAATGAGACAATTCAATCCATGAAATTCATACAACCATAACACAAGATTTACCTTGGGGAAAATACTCAAAATTATGAGAACAAAAACCCCAACAATTCTTCTCAGTATAATATAATGGATAACAAAGAATGCTTTCTTTTACAACATAGCAGATTGCTTTCGGAAGATAAGAGATCGCCAAACACTCTTAATGAATATACTGAAGCAATAGAGGAGAGAGATCAATCGGATGTGTTCCCAACACAACAATAATAGGCACAAACAACACCTTGCACAAAGAGAAGCGTCTTGCCTTCAGTGGAGAAGAGAATTAGCTTCACACTAGATTCATCAATCCTGTATAACATATTTATACATTCTTCTCTTCTATTTTTAACTTCTAACTTTAGGATGAACTCGCCCTCAAACTGGATGTATTAATATTGCATGCAAAGGTGCGCCCCACTTCTCATGCAATGCTTTATCTCATTGAGTTGTCACGTAGGATGAAATCACCTCTTAACTGAAAGCTTGCCCACTTAGTTAGGTGGCTAAATTAAGTGTCGACATTCAAGTGTCACAATTCACATGTCATCTTTTAGTTTAACATAAGTTTCGTCATGCAATAACACTTAGTTAACTAGATCTTCTTTGTTGTCACTTAGTTAACTCTCTTTAACTGAAGTGTCGTCTGTTAGTTTAACTAAAGTGAAAAAACTTTAGTTAACTAGTCCTTTTTATTTAACACTTAGTTAATTGAAATTATGCTGATTGATTTACTTGAAGTGACCACTGTGAGTTCTTTAGTTAACTGGGGCATATATTTAACTGATGCTTTAACTGAAGCATTGATACTTAACTGAAGCTTTAACAATTTGGGTTCTATTTAATTAGCTGAAGTGTTTGCATGGGAAATTTTGAATTCTCTTGATATCTATGCTTTATCTTTTATTGCATGATCAATATGTGCTAACTTTAATTATCCATCACATTACATTATACTAAGAAGAATTATCGAATGCTGTCATCATATTATATTATTCCGAACCAAATGATCATATGCTAAAGTAATTCACTTTAGATGTGATCAATCTCTAAAGGAGACTTAATAGCAACTGGTGATCATGGTCAATAATACACCACACAACATTAAATGATTTTAACAAGTAAAGCATGAAATTTATATGGAAGGTCGACCTCTATATGGGAGGTTGATCTCATGGATACCTTTATACAAAAGGTTCACATGAGAGTCATGACTTGACACACCCAAGTACAGAGCCTTGTCCAACAAGAATTTACAACATCGTTACTTTGATCAATTACCTCTATACGGAAGGAATAACCTTTACACAGAAGGAAATCAAAGTGCTCACCTCTATAGGGGAGGATCAATCTTGGCTACAAAATATTGGTTTGGAGAATGTCTCCTGATGCTGTATATTTAACAATTCTATTGTTCCTTCCCCTCCCCATGATGCGCCTGCAAGTCTGAGGACTCTCTCGTATTCTTGCGGGGTATCTTCCTACTTGCATTGGCATTCTTATTGTTTCAATTCCCTCCTTTTACTTGATGGATTCCTTGGCCCTCTCTTCCACACCGACTTTTGGTTCTACGAACTCAATGGTGGATGGTTTGGGGGTTAATTGCTGGAGCTACCGTGTTGAATGGTATGACAGGAAGGGGAATTATTTGGGTTTCCAGCCTTCATCCCCTCCTTCTCTCGCCTGGGCTCTTTATTGTGACTAAAATTCCCTATCTGGACATCTGAAGATGACCGAGGCTGACCCAACACAACATTATGTAGAGGCGTGCCCTCAGAACATGGAACATGTGGAAGGGCTCTCAGAGGCCCACTGGAATTTTTTATTTGACACTCATTGGGCCATTCAGCATGTGGATGATAAATTGGACCAACTAAACCACCAGTTGGATTCTATTTCCATGGCCATGGCTACTCCGGATATGACCAACCAGTTGTGCTTGGATTCTCTGAGGGATGCAGTCCTCCTAGGTTGTCCTCTTCTACATGGTCTAGATGCACATCCTGAAGGTGAGGATGCTGACTCGATGCAGCATGTTGGATAATATGTCTACTTCTAGTAGTTCTTTGGTATGGTTCATTGTTTTGTTTTTATGTTTCAATTTGCAGGGTCAACTTAGTCACTTTTTGCATGTCAGTGCCATTTGGAAATATTTCAATCTGGTCTATAATATGTCATCAAACATTCTGGAATCTCAAATAGGTCCTCATACTGTTAAGTCGGGTCATGTTCAAGTTTTGGAAGGATGGATCTTTAGACCTCCTCTCTGTTATGTACTATTTATGATATAATATAATGTTCATTCTTACTTAAAAAAAAATCTTTGGGTATTACGCAACTTTAAATTTGGTAGAAACTTCAAAGTAGTGCCATGATTTGACACCAAGGATAAGATCATGCAATTGATAAAATTAAATGAGAAGAAAAACTCTAGAAATGAATCCCATATTAGTTTCCGTCATATGACATTCTTCAACTGTGAATGCAAATAATGCATGAGGAGAACTAGAAATACAATGGCTCGTGATCCCAAATGAGATAATTAATTTTTGTCACGCTGATAATATATAGTTTGTTGATTTTAGACGCAAAACACACAACATATTTGTAAGCTTCTACTTTTTGCTTTCTATGTTGGAAACATATGGTATCTCTATTGAAAAAAATGCATGTTTAAATGTCCTGACATTACAAGACAAAGTTATTTTTTTGTAGTTGTGAGTTATTTCTTATCATCACTTATGATACATTACAACTTGATTGATTTGTTGTTGTGATTTTGGAAGATTATGCATTGGGCTTGATGGATTTAGCATCGCTTTTCATATGAGTTAATACTACAGGCCTCTAAATGAGAGGACTACATAAAGTTAAAATGTAAAGGTAAAACACACAGTTTGCATCCGTGCAGCTATAGGAATTGGTGTTGTCTTAATTGTTGTTTTCATGTTATTGGCAATTTGACTCCCATTCTATTGCATTTTGGTAATGTTTAACTGGTTTTTGTTTTTTGTTTTATGATTTTAATAAATAAGATGAAGTAGCTATTAATAATATACAAGGGGTGTTAACAAGTAATGCATCCTATAACCTGCTTCCAAAGAAAACAAGGCTATAATGATCCACTGATCAAGAATAATGAAGTTGTTCTTAAGATTTTCCAGCAATACTAATATATAAAAAAAGAATGCAATCTAGAGAGATAGCCTATGATAATCATCAAAGTGCAATCTTGAATAAATGTTGACAAAGGTAGGGGGTTCTCTTGCTCATGATTGGCTTCAACAATTTCCTCATCTAGGGCTATTTCCATTCTTGTCTTCCCCTACTCTTCCTTGGCTATAACAATTTGTCCATCTTCATTTGGTTTCTCACTTTTTTCCTTGGACACCCAAATAACATAGATTAAACTCTCTTATTTCTAGTCCAATTTCTCTAATCTGTTAAGGATTTTCTTATGTCAAGTTCCCCTTCAACTGTCATGGCTATGAAGGTATTTATGTGCCAATATATGTCTATCGACTAGAGATATTTTGTATTTCTACTAATGGAAAAACTTGTTTGGAACTCATGGCATTACCTCCTCGCCCACTTTTTCATTGGATGACTTACCACATTTTTCCCATACCTTATTTTCTATTTGCTTCACTTCTTAAATGAACCTTGTAGGGAATCTCTTGTTGTATTCTCTCGTTGTTGTCACCATGGAAGACATCACTTTGTTCCTTAAGTGCCATGAGATAAAATAGAGAGTTGTATTACATTTAAATGACCGATCCCAAATTCCTTAACTCTCTCTATCATAGGGTCCTTCCAAACTAAGAAAACATTCAACCACCTATAGGCTTGAGTAGGTTGTGGTGCAATCCTGTAGAGCTCATACACAATGAAACACTACAGGGCTGTAAACATTAGAATGCACAACACATTAACACATTGGCCATTCAAAAATTAAATGCACGAATCCATTTCTAATTGATATTCATTTAATTAAAAATCAAAATTGTAAACTACATTCACAGCTTCGGGAAAATTATACTTGTTCCCCAAAATTACAATGAAAATAAAATCTTTTTGGAGTGGCCTTCCTGGTCTCAGTCTCAGGAAAGGATTACATTCATGACAATTATTAAACCCTGGAATTTTACATACATCTCCTTCTTTCCTCTCTGTTGGATTATTCACTCCCTTGATGATAGAAAATCATGTGCCCCTTCTCGCTATCTTTGTCTCCAAGATTTTCATGAATTCTCTTCCCCTATTAAATTTTGCAAGAAGAAAATCCTTTCAAAATTAAATTTTCCATTAATAGACCATATGGAAAATTACCGACATCTTTTAATGATGTAATGGGGTTTTTATGGTATTTAAGGTAAATGGAGTGGGACTCACCCAAAGGTGCCACACATTCCCCTTCATTAATTTCCAAACAAACTTATCCATCGTTCATTTTCTGACAAAATTATTCACGGGAAGACATAAATGTCAAAATTAAAAACTTGTGCATTTTTCCAGATTTAATTTGGACCGTTGGTGTTTAATATAACTGATTTAATATTGGCTGTTGGCATGGATTTTCTTCACATGTAGCCAAAATTCCATCCTCCACCTCCAATGGTTGGGAGTGTTTAGGTGGATTAATCTCAGCCATTGGCATTTCTCTACCATGACGTGCATCTCCATGCTTCTCCCTGCCTCCAATGGCTATGATCTACTACATATTTCCTATGTCGTTCCATCCGTTGGTCCCTGTCGGATGCTCCTACATCGGGATGATCTTGATCTTGGTTTATTGGTAGAGCAAGACCCAAATTCAAATGAGTATGGAAAGTCCCAAAGATTGGAAAAATGAGACCAACTTTCCAACACAACAAAGCTCTTTTTTCACCCTCTCTACATAATAGAATAACCAATAAATTGATCCTTTGTAACATATAGTCTCCATTTTATAGATGATACACACCCTTTCCAATTTCACAGCAATCATGCTTCATAGTTGAAGGAATCTTAGGAACAAGTTTGTCAGTTGTTTTATTTTATCCCAATTCAAAAACTATAGTGACAACCACTTGGCGTCATCAAAAGCATTATATACAATCATCTATGGTGACATACATTTTTTTACTGTCAACAAATATATAAAAAAAAAGCATTGGTGAGGGCCCTTCAAGGATCATCACAAAAGTGTCGCCAAAAAGATAATTAGCAACATGATTTTAACAACCTAGCCTCACCATAAGTGACACCAAAGAGAGAATTGGAAACTGACTTTTAACTACCATCATTAAAAGTGTCATTGAAAAGGGATTTGGTGACCAAATTTAAAGAGCTATAACCAAAAGTACTTATGGAGACAATTTTTCATAGCTCGTCACCGTAAGTGACTTTGGTGATGACCGTTTAAGGTCCGTCACAAGAATGACTATCACCAAAAGGGATTTGGTTACGAGATTTAAAGAATTGTCACCAAAAGGGATTCGGTGACGAGATTTAAAGAACTATCACCAAAAGAGCTTATGACGATGATTTTTCATAGACCATCACCATAAGTGACTTTGGTGATGACCGTTTAAGTTCTGTCATAGGAATGATCATGGATTTGGTGACATGATTTAAAGAATTGTCACCAAAGCACTAATAGCGACATGTACTCATAGACCGCCACTATAAGTGACTTTGGTGATGACTGTGCAAGGTTTGTCACAATCTTGACCACCACCGTAGCCCTTTTTTCCTATAGTATCTTCTTCCTTTACTTTTGAGGTAGAGGAAAGTTCCCTCGTTTCTTCTTGAATACATTCTAACCAAAACTGATCAAAGGTGGGAATCTTACGATAATCACATATCCCTTTCAAAAATGGATTCCAATGTGAAGGAATTCCACCCATGGAATTCAACACAATATCTCTGTCAGGAACACTTTCATCAATATCCATTAGCTGATCTCTGATTTGAGCAATCTTCAAGAAGTAATAAGAAACTGAATCATCCTTTGTAAACTTCACTTGATGAATTTGGTTTTTCAAGGCCAATATTCTACTCAGTTTCTCATTCTCATATAGTTTCTTCAAGGCATTAGACATCTTCTTGGCAGTGTGCCGGATTGTAATAAGAGGCACAATATGATCTTTTACTGATTCCATCAAAATATTCATGGTTGTGGCTTCAGTCTTCTTGTGTCTTGATTTGTTTTAGGTTCCCTCTGGCTCTGGAATAACTCTGAGTATATGATCCTTGAGATCATGTTCATTTAGGAGCATGATCATCTTACTCTTCTAGGATTGGAAGTTTGAGACTCCATCCAATTTATCTTCAACTTTGAGTCTAGAAACCATTTTGACAGATCTGGTGTAGAAACCCTAGCACAAGAGGGTAATAAACTGAAACTAAAAACAACTGCAAAAACCCTAGCATGAGCTAGGTCAAAAATGAAATTTGGAATTTGATAAAACTAAATCCATGGGATAATGCACCCTCCCAAGGAGAATTGGATAGATCTCCTTTTCTTCCATATCTGAGGTCATAACAACTCACAATCTGAAACCCTAATTTATGTAGTTTCTGCAGAATTTAGGTCAAAATTGAAATTTCACCAAATTGATGTTTGTCTGCACAGAAAGATGCACCCTCCTAGGGCGAATTGAGCAATTATCCTTTTCTTCTGAATCAGTGGATGGAAACCCTAGAATCAAGAAGCCCTAGTTTCTAGTAGTTACGTAGCAAGAGTGTGGTGTGGGCCCATAACATGTTAGATTTTAAATAATATAGTAGTATAATTTTCATCTCTTTCAACAAAAAAACCATCCACAGAGACACAAGAGACATAATAGTTTACCTTGGGAAAACCCAAACTCGGGAAAAAACCCAACAAACCTTTATTATTCAGAGATTGAATACACAATACAAGTACATTAGATATAATAGTAATCTATATAAAGAGATATCACAAATAGAGATGATACAAAAGAAAGAGCCCCAAAAATTAGTCTTCTTCAACCCATAGAGAACTTCTCCTTGGTTGAGCGAACTTGAGTGAGGTGTGCGTCCAAATGAAGAGGCATCCCTCCTATTTATACTGTTTTCTAGGTGACTTTTTCACCGTGTCCAATTTGTCTTCTTTTATTGGGCCAACTTCTCTTTTGGCATAATAAAATACATGTTTGTTTATTTTCTTTTCTTAGGTTGGCCTAGCTAGTGAGGATACCTCACGTAGATACTAACAACAACATCCCTCTCAAGGGAAACATAAGAGGGTTAGTAAAATGTTGGGTATTATTATGATATTTTTGATAAGAAGGGTTGAGAAAATGTGGCGGATTATGCACTATATAAGTAATATGAATAAGAGGGATCTCTCTTTTCCTTATCTGCCCAAACTCTATTGCATTGAAGCTGTGCAAGAATTCTATAGCTAAGGATCTAAAGCCAATATAATCTTCACTTAATTTGCAACATAGATTAGCAAAAAATAGAGAAGAAGAATGAGCTAGAAACACATGAGATATAAACCATAGAGAATGCTACAACAATAAAAAGTAATAAATAGGTAACTATTCCTAATAGTAGTTAATAATATTAAAATATAGTTTATGAAGAGAAGTGTCTCTTCAATATGTGATGGCCAAGCCATATTTAAGGCAACCATATCCTTTGTAATTTATCATCATCTTTATCCATCATCAATTATATATTATCTATTTTATTAAATGGAGTTATTTTCCATTGGAGGATTATTCGCTTGAATAATCACGGAGCATTATCCGGACACGGATATAGCATTGGTATCAGAGCTTCGTGCTAGATTCCGGCCTTTGGCTGTCTTTGGGCTTTTAGCCATTAACCAGGGTTTCCCTGAATTTTGGTATTTGACCATAAAATTACAACACACTCCAACTCCTCGGCTGCCAGGATCTCGTCTTCCTTTCGCCTCCATCACCTCATCCCTTTCTCCCTCACGCATCGGCTCTCTACCACCGCATCTCCACAGCCCTTGCGTCCACGTCCACACACTCTATCTCCCTCCACCGTGACCTGCACTTCCTTGCACTCCCTTCACGCCCTCTAGCACTCCATTCCGCTCTGCTCCCAATTCTCCGCGCTGCATCCTCATCCCTCTCATCCTATTGCACACCTTCCATCTCCCCACCCCCGCGCTGCTCCTCTACCCAGCGTCTCATCCCTCCTCGCAGCCATCCCTCCAACCCTGCGCAGCTCCCTGCTATGTCCACCCCCCCCTCTGCATATGCCCCCTTCCCGCCTGCAAATCCACCTCTCCTCCCTCCCACACTGCCTCCGTCCACCTGCACCCTCCTGCGAACCACTTCTGTGCCTCCCCACCACCTCTGCGAACTGTGCCTCCCCACCACCTCTGCGAACACTTAGCTCAACCCCACGCGCCTCCCCACCAACACGCGCCTCCCCACCACCTCTGCAAACCACCTGCTGCTCCATTCCTCCATCACGCCCTCCTGGGATCCCCTCGTTCCCGCCATCCATCAAAACCCTAGCTTTAAAAAAAAATATATTAAACAATATAATAATGTTATTATCATTGTTTAAATATTCCGATGGTTTAAAAAAAAACTATATGTTAAACTATATATAGTTTATAAAAAAATATTATTAATAATAATTATTAATTCATAATTATTATTATAAAAATATATATATATATATATTAATAATATTATTATTATTAAATTTTAATAATAATTATTATTATCAAAGAAAAAAAAATCAATTCTTTTGAAATAAGAATTGTTTGAAGAAACAAAGCAAATTCAAGCCAAAGAAGACCAAGTCAAAGAAGAAATTAAAGACAAAGTCCAAGCAAGACTCCTTATCATCAAAGAAGTCGAAAAACACTTATCATCGAAGAAATCAAGTCAAAGTAAAGGAAGGCTCATCAAGAAGTCGAGACACGTTAACGACAAGGATGACCAAGTTCGACATTATGAGCAAGGAACAAAAAATGTTAGACCAAAAAATGACGCAGAACCATAATACATTAATGGAGGTGTTACAAAGACTAATGCAAAAAAAGGACCAAGTCGGTAGTCCAAATGTGCTAGATGCCTCATCTCATATTTTCACACAGGAAGCACTTGCCAAAAATCAAGATATAAAGAAGGAAATAAATAATTACGAAGCAGAAATAATACACTTGAACAAAATCGTTAGCGACAAAGATGAAGAACTAATGCAGTTACGACATAAATTAGAAAGTCAAGAATCAGAGGTCGGCCAATGTCAACAACAGATAAAAGTTCTTCAACAAAAAAATGACGACTCTAAAAAGACACATAAGTCTGAGATCGCGAAGAGTAATAAAGCATTATCTAACAATGCTGAAGAAATTTTTAGACTAAGAAATCATAACAAGATACTAGTCACAAAAATTAAGAAGTTGAAAAATAGTCAGAAGATAGAACAATCTATGGACGACATTGAAGGGAAAATTTTAGACAAACAGGAAGAAAATAGTTGTATCAGAAGTCATAATGAAGACCTTAAGGAACAACTTAAGACATCTGAAGATGAGAGAAAATCGCAAGTCGAATTGATTAAGAAGTTTCAAAATGATAATAGGCAGTTAGAAAACAAGTTGGAAAAGATACAGAACAAAAACTTAAATCCTCAAGAGACGAAAATACAACTTCCAACTCAGATCAATGCTCTAAAGGCAACATTCTTAAACGAAAGTGACATCGTGAAAGTTCCCTATCGACACCCCAACCATAAAAACCGATATTTGAAAAAGTGGGAATTGTCGAAAGATAATGGTACTAATGTGATCAAATCTCTTGACGACACATCAGTAGGGAATCCCATCAGTCCACAACAAATCAATTTGGGATGGATTCATCCGTCGACGTATCGGAAGTTATGCTCTACACTTAGCAGTTCATATTGACATGTTTCGGCGGCCACGACATCGCAAAGAACAGTGCGACAAAATTATAAGGCTTTGAGGACAAAGCCTCTCTAAGAGAGTGGAAATGCTACAACAATAAAAAGTAATAAATAGGTAACTATTCCTAATAGTAGTTAATAATATTAAAATATAGTTTATGAAGAGAAGTGTCTCTTCAATATGTGATGGCCAAGCCATATTTAAGGCAACCATATCCTTTGTAATTTATCATCATATTTATCCATCATCAATTATATATTATCTATTTTATCAAATGGAGTTATTTTCCATTGGAGGATTATTCGCTTGAATAATCACGGAGCATTATCCGGACACGTATATAGCAGAGAAAATATGAGAGCCTTGGAGGAAATTTGAGTGGCTCACATGTGGAAGGATTAGATTAGACCAAATACCCATCTATGACATGTGTCAACCTCCAACTCATAGTAGATGGTCACGAATTAGCTAGGTAGACCTAGGTAGACCATGAGTGACCAAAAAAAAACTAGTGAGTGGATTTTGAGGAGAAAAGGAAGGAATGTGTTGAGGCAAAATGTAGAAAAATTTTACCAAGTCATCCTAGCACTCCTAGTTCATACTATTCCAAGTGAAAAGTAGGAAAAAGTTTCCTTAACTCACAAAAGATGGATAAAAGTACGATAAAGCAAGATGAACATTTTAGGTTTATACAAGCAGAGTAAAAGCATCCAGAGGGTGCTATTGTGGATAAAATATCACAATGGTGGACAAAATATGCACTAGGTAGCCAAATAACATAGTCTAAACTACTAGGAAGCAAAATAATTACATATACTAAGGTCTAGATGGTTAATTTGTTCTAAAACCCCCCTTAATCTTGACTTATGTGAATGAATTATCAGAAATATATAGGGCCCAACAACTAAGTCTATGGCCACCTTTTACAATTTTATTAGTCCATGTATGTGAGGAAAAAAGGAAAACCACATGGGAATAAAACCTCCCCTATAAATGGACAAGAATATACCAAAATTTAATGATGCTCTTGAGAGCTCCAAGTAGATGTGAACTTGGTGAAGATGTTTAGAGGTATCTTCCTCCTTGGAAGAACATAAACAACTGCATGATGGACAATGTAACCATGTAGAACAATTGAGATCCACTAATAGAAGAGAGAATGTAGGTGCTCATTAGAATTGAAGTTCCCAAGATCAGGTTCAAATGAGTCTTAAGGATCTTGATAATCGATCACAGGTGAATGGTGGTGTCCTCCATATTTTGTGCAACTTTGAGAACATGTGCCAATCATAATCATGCAGTGGATAGGAAGCATGATAGTGAGAGAGAATGCAAAAACTCCATACTGAAATTCATCCTCCATAGCATCCAATGACACACCAAATTCCAAACCAATGAGAGGCTCTGAGTGTGAATGATCTACAACAACTAGCTAATGATTCTCATAATTCGAATGTGAAGACTCATGAGAGAACAAAGGGGTGTCTCCAATTTCTTGAGGAAATGTTCTAGCAATCATGTAGGAACTTCCAGGAATCTAGATAGTGGAAGTGAGAGTGCAACTAATAGCTTCACACTGCATACTAGACTTCCAAATAACCATAAGATTGCCATCTTTCACACTAGTGAGCTCATTGGAAAGATAGGAATTGAATTTCTGTTCAACCTCTAGAGCACTAACTAGCATAGGATCCTTAGAATCTAAAGTATGAGAGGAGAAAACTAATGAGAAATGGATAGAGAGTTCTTCTTCAACAATATGGGTTTGAATATATTCTATTAGATCAAATGCATGTGAATATGAGAAATCAAAGTTCTCTTTAACGTCTAGAGAAACAAGAGAAGGACCCACTTCAAGGAGACTTTCACAATTTCAAACTTGTGTTGAGATTTCTACTATATTTTATTCTTCATCTTACACAAATTCATCAAAGAGTTTTGAGGCCTAGACATCAAGAGGGAGAACACTTGAGGATAATTCACTAGGAGCACTCTCCAAACTTCTTGCATCTTCCCCATCATTTTTCATTCCAAATGCTCTATCCAAATTGGTCAAGGGTTCACTTGGAGTATTAGCGGTATCAATGAGGTAGCGCACACTGGGAGATATGGCTAGACATATTGCTCCATGTGCTCTGTCAAATTCATTTAGACAATCATTTTTCTCTTCATAGAATGTATGCTCTTTCACAGCTCCAATAGACACATCAAATAGATCTAGTATCTTTAGATGTGCAATCATCTTCAATTTCCACTCTGAATAGCTTGTGAATGGAGTGAGAAGAGGATCTTCTTTCGATTCCATGTTGAAATTGTACTTGCAAAACAACACTTTGAATATATGTATGGAATATTAATTAATGACATTTTCTTTAGTCAGTAGGAACATTCGAGAGTGCATCACACCTAGGAAGACCCTAATGGATAAACCAAAGGACTCAAGACAATGTCCCTGAGAATTATGTGGTAACTCCACTGCTTCTAGTGCATTACTGCAAGCAGCGATGCTCAACCTAAGCTCCCTAAGCTTTGATACCATGTCAAAATTCTATGGCCTTGATTCCATGCAATAATTCTACAACTAAATATCTAAAGCCAATATAATCTTCACTTAGATTTGTAACAAAGATTAGCATAAAATAGAGAAGAATAATGACCTAGAAACACATGATATAGAATTCAATTGGAATAAACTATCACATATTATTATTCAATAAGATGAATACAATATATAATACATCTCATAGAGAAAATTCAAGATACTAGGATGCAATTCAAGTGGTTCACATGTGGCAAGCTTAGATTAGATCAAATCCTCATATGTGACATGTGTCAACCTTGAACTCATAGTAGATGGTCACGAATTGTCTAGGTGGACCTAGGTAGACCATGAGTGACCAAAACAAACCAATGATGGATTTTAAGGAGAAAAAGAAGGAATATGTTGAGGCAAAAAGTATCAAACTTTCCCAAGTCATTCTAGCGCTCCTAGTTCATCCTAATCCAAGTGAAAAGCAGGGAAAAACTTCCTTAACTCACAAAAGATGGATAAAAGCATGATAAAGCAGGATTGGTGTTTTAGCTTTGAAAAAGCAGAGTAAAAGCATCCAGAGGGTTCTATTGTGGATAAACTATTACAATAGTGGATAAAATATGCACTAGGTAGACAACTAACATAGTCTAAACAACTAGGAAGCAAAATAATTGCATATACTAAGGTCTATATGTTTAATTTGTTCTAACATTATCCTTAAAAGTTCAAATTTGCTCGAGGAACCATGTCAAGAATGGTTGGCCAATTACTTAAGGAAGACCCAAATCCTCTTGCAGGGTATACATGGAACCAAGATACATTGCACTATAAAGATTACATTTTCTAGTACCAAATTCCATCTTCAAGCAAATAATCTTAGAGGAATTACATTCATCACCAACAGTAGGTCACTCAGGCTTTCATAAAAGCTATGAAAAGATTAAAAGTGATCATTTTTTTGGGAAGGAATGAAACTCAACATCCATGACTTTTTCATAGTATGTGATACTTGTTAACAATACAAAGGAGAAATGATGGTGTCTCAAGGGGCCTTGTAGCTGCTTCCAATTCCAACACATCTCTATACTGATATTTCCATGGAATTTATCATGGGGCTTCTGAGAGTTGGTAATAAATCAATCATCATGTTGGTTGTAGATAATTTTTCCAAATATGCCCATTTCTGTGCCTTGTCACACTCTTTTACACTGCCAGTAGTTTCTCAAGTCTTCATGGATTATATTTTTAAATTACATGGCATGCCCACTTACATTGTCTCTGATCAAGACACGACCTTCATAAGAAAATTCTGGAAATAATGATTTAAACTTCATGGTACTTAGTTGAAACTTAACACAACCTATCACCCACAAACTAATGGCCATATTGAAATTTTAAATAAGTGTTTGAAAACTTATTTATGATATTTTTCTTAATAAAATCCACATCACTGGAAACAATGGCTTCCTATTGAAGAATGGAGATATAATACCACTTTTCAGGGTGCTACCAAATGACACATTTATCAAGTAGTATATGGCCAAAAACACTTGATTGTGGTTTTATATTTACCAGGAAATTGCAGGGTATAGAAAGTGGATAGCATGATTGACACTAGAGAAGCTATTCTATACACACTTAAGGAAAATTTGGATATGGATCAAAATAGAATGAAACAATAGGTAGATCATCATCACTCTAAGCACTCATTTACATAAGTGGATTGTGTGTTTCTTCAACTTCAACCTTATAAACAATCATCCCTAAAAAATTACCCCCAATAGAAACTAGCTTTGAAGTTCTATGGGCCTCACCAGATCATCCACTGCATTGGACAAGTGTCTACAAGCTATCTCTTCCTTATCACTTCAAGATTCACCTAGTCTTTCATGTATAATTCCTAAAAAATGTGGTGGGATCAAATTATACAGTGAAACACAAGTTACTAGAAATTGAAGAGGAAGTTCCATTTGGCTAAAAAACAAAAGCAGTATTGGACACTAGTGAACACCAATTGCATAGGTGTACAATCAAATAAGTGTTGATCCAATGGAAAGATATGCAACTTGAATATGCCACCCAAGAAACTAAATGAATTTTAAAGCAATCTCCTCATCTTGAGTATTGAGGACAACACTACTTTGGAAGAGGGAGGGCATGTTAGGGTCCCACCCTAACTCTCTACCTTAGTATTTAGTCATGGTATGTATCAAGACATAACCTTTAAGGTTGAGTGGTTGGGAGTAGAATATTAATGTAAAAAGGGCCTATTTATTAATTAAGGACCACTAGTTAGTTGGTACTCATAAATTATTGACCAAATCAAGTAGTTAGGGTTTTGGGATATTAAAAGCCTATTTAAAGAGATAAGAGGCTATGGATTGTTTTCTCAATAATTATTTTATCAAATCTTTTCTCTAATGAAAGGTTTCCCAATCTTAAGAGGCACGTGAGCATTGCTTCCTAAAGTGATTTTTATAATACAAGATCTATTTCTACATCATTTATCATGTCCATTTCTTTTGATTAGTTATTCCACAATATAATCTTATGTTTCATGCATTAATTATCTTTGTATATCTTGTCATTTCTCTCATTTGTAGGGTTGATACCACCACACTTTTTATCCTCACTCAATCATAACCACATTCCCAAGATCCATATCTAGTATGTAAAACCTCTTTTAGGCACTCATATCCCACTAACATCTCAAATATCCATTTTAGAGGGCTTATGTGGTGATTTTAAGCCATTTCATGGACCAAATGCTTAAAATATTTATATAGTACTTGAGTCCTTTTAATTCCTTCTCTTACCATGGTCAAGACCTGATACCAATCCTTGGTGCACAAAAACTCCTAATGGAACCCATATCCTAATATAAATTCAAAAATCATATCTAAAGGGCCTTTATATTGGTTTAAGCACTTGTTAATGGATTATAAGACTTAAAATATTCATTTTGGTCCTAGGACCCTTTATTTTCTCCCAAGTCCATAGTAAAGATATGAAGATCCATCCATTGTGTCTAAAAATTTATAACATTTCCCATGCCTAATTTGAAGGTCAAATATTCCATATATAGGGTTTGTCTAGAGGTTGAAGGAGACATTAATGTATTATGACCACTAGAAAATAAATTTAGATCCTATGAACCTTGTTTTTCTTCATTAAAAACAGTTGAAGACACAAAACCCATGTCCAATACACAAAATATTTTAATTATACCCATATCCTTCTAATATTCCAATGATCCAAGTGCTGTGGTGCTTTGAAGTTTTTTTTAGATACCAAGGTGATACAAGCCTCATTTTGGGGCAAAGGGACACGATCCAACTCTTGTGTGTAAAACCTCCTAATGTTATCCATATCCCACCAAAGGAAAAAGGAACTTTCTAGGGGGTTTTCTGGTGGTTTGAGGAATATTTTGTACCATAAGACTTATAATATTTATTTATTAATTGTAGCATCCATACCATGTAACTTCTCAAATTTTGCCAAATTCGAACCTTGGAATAATGAACCCAAAATGCTCCAAAAGCACCCAAATGATTTTAAATTCTATATGGAGGGGCTTGGGAGGTCTCAATACATCCTAATACATCTCTGAGACACTTATAAATTCATTAGAAACATTCAGGGTTTGCATTTCTCAAGGAGGAAGTAAGGGGAAAAACACTAGGTGAATTCGATAGTTAAAAGCCCCAAAGTATAGGAAATTTTGGGCTTCACAAACACTATATGACCTTCCCTATTTTCTGAACTGAGACTTGTATTTGATAGAGTACCTAAAGGGAAACCAAAATGCAACATTAATTCAGGTTTTGGGTCTTCTATAACTCCCATCAAACAACATATAGCGAGACATAGAAATTGTGAGAAAATTGTTAACAAGGGACATGGGATTTGTTGTACAATATTTAATAAAAAATAAAAGGGTATGCATATAATATTTTTTTCATAAATATTACATCATATACATCTTGAAACATCAGCAAAAACTCAGAAAAATTATGATGTAAAATAGATATAAAATCACTCCAAAAAATCCATGTGAAGATAGAGGGGAAACTAGCTCGAATCAAGAGTTTGCTTGGAAATATTACATGAAAGGTATGGTATTTAGAGCTATGTCTACAATATGCAGATCATTACAGTGATAAAAATCATATAAAATAACCATGGATTCAACAAATCATCCTCCACAAAGTCTACGCAACTATGAGTGCGCCATCAACAATAGAATATGGACATTGAGAGAAGACTGAGAGAAGAGATAGTAGAGAAATTAATGGTATATGAATTGGAAATGTAAGAGGAATCAAACATGCATCAAAACACCTTCATGAAGCACTGATAATAGTTCTAAATGGCCTCTCCTCCAACCAAATTGGACATGTATCTTTCACCTTCGAAATTGGTTCAATAGCAGGTAGTATGAACATCCACCATGCAAGGACAAGCTAAGCTCTCTAAGAGCGCAAATGAAAAATGAACAAAAGCTTCTTTAATTCCTAATCCTCCTCTTTTATTAACCTAAAGTGAACTCAAGAGCTCAAATTCCCTCCAAGAGATTCCACTCAACTTGAATTAGTGATAGATTCTCTCATGAGACACTTGTCCACTTCTTCCTTGCATAACTCTTCCCCAATTCGAATTGGGAATATTGGCTGACCATAAATCCCTATATGCACCCTCTTGGTGTCTATTTTTAGCCCTGATATGTAAGATGTGTCATAGGTCTTCAATCATGTCTAAATTTTTCATATATTCCTTCATCATTGTTGTCATAGATGCCATGGAATCTAGCTACAAGTGTCACAATTCCTCTTCCTCTTCCTTGGGAGTTACTCTTCCACTCCAATTTGAACTTCCTATATTCTTCCCATGAATATTTACTCTTCATATCCCCCAAGTACGTTACCCTCCAACTTGGACTCGAATTGGTGAGAGAATGATGCCAAGTGTAGTGGGGAATCTTTCCACATGTGGGCCCCACACCCTATTATGCACCCTCATGACCAAATTTCACCTAAATTTTATTTTATTATCATTTATTTGACCCAATTAATGTGAATTTGTAAGTCCAATGTTAATTTAGGGTCTTGTAGCTCCCTTATTCCAAGTATTAATGTTTCCACCCCAACCTAGGGAATAGGTACATTAGTGGAAATTTTCCTCCATGAAAATTTATTTGGATGGGGACATTATAGTAATTAAGGGCCTTATTTTCCTCCCCCAATCATGTTCAATGCCTCGAGACCCATCCTTAATACACAAAGATTCCTAATGGTGCTTCAATCCCATTCCTATGGAAAATATCCCTTTAAAGGGTGTGTGTTGTAGTTCAAGGACTTGGTCACTACTCATTAGCCCAAGAATATTCATTTAGTGTCTTATTCCAAATATTCTCTCCAACCATGGTTAAATCCTTGGGTCCCATCCATGATGCATAAATGTCATAATCATACCCATATCTCACTTGAAGGACAATGATCCCCTGTAGAGGGAATGGTATGTGGGTTATGGCATTGTTTATGGTCCTTGATCCCTAATATATTCATTTAGGGGAAAAGGGAATTCCTTTCCTCCATTCACCATGGTCAATACCTTATGACCCATCTATAGCATGAAAATCCTTATAATGATACCCATATTCCACTTAGATTCCAAAGATCACCTCTAAAGAGCTTGCGTTGTGGTGTGAGGTCACATTGATGGCCAATGAGACTTATATATTCTTTAATGGTTTAATTACCATATATTGCACCCTTGACTATTGTAAAGGCCTCAAGACTCATCCCTACTACATAAAAAATCTTAATCACATCCATATGCCACCTGTATGTTGAATATCCACTTTAAATTATCTATTTTGTGGTTCAATACCTTGATCATGGCCCATTAACTCAATAATCTTAATTTATGGCCTAATTCCATTATTTTCTACCATAACCATGGCCCCAAGACTATACCTAGTGCACAAAACCTGATATTGACGTTAATATTCCACTCTAAGAACAATGATCTCCTATATAGGGCATCTTTTATGGTTTGTGGCCTTACTAATGTCCCTTGGTTCCTATAAGATTCATCTAAGGCCTAAGGGCCCTATTTTCCTCCCACACATATTGGAAAGCTATTGAGACCCATTAATAATATCCAAGGCATTATATGAGCAACCATATTCAACTCTAAGGCTAAGTATCACCATTAGATGGCTTGTGGCATGGTTTGAAACCTTATCCATGGACAATGCACCTTGAAATATTCATTTGAAGCTTAATTCCCATGTTTTCCTCTCATTGCAATATTGGTCAAGTCCTTAAAATGTATCCTTTGTGAAAATCCTCTTAATATTGAACCCATATTACCATTGGAGGCTATATATCCCTTTTAGAGGGACTGTGTGGTGGTTTGAGGTTGCATCGATCATGACCCAGACATTCATTTTATATTAGTTTAAAAAAAAAAAACACTTGACTATGTTAGTATGTAGAAACATAAAAGGATCATATCATAATCACATATATCTCTTGAATACCTTTCTGAATAGCTAAAGAACAAAAAAGATGAAAGTTAGGGTAGAAAGTTATGGAAAAATGACTAAAATAATTATATATATATTTTTTTAACGAGAATGTGTAAAGAGTTTATATTGAAAAAGATGATAAGAAAAACAAAAAAATTACAAAAACTAGTCACCTGATGAAGAGGGTAGCAATAGTAAAATGCGTGTTTCCCAAAATTCCCTTTCCTTGAACATTACATTCAACATTTTTCTATTTGTAGCAAAACATCTAGCACTATAAAGGCGAATATATTGTCCTATTAAGATGACACATAAGTAATGCATGACATAAACAAAATGTATAGAACCAATCTAGATCCATCAAAGGAAAGAATCAACCATATTTCCTAGAGGAACCCAGGTCAATGAGTTGTTTTGTCAGATGACCAACTGAACCTTCCTCTGAATTCCTCTGAGATGTAGTGGAGTGATATCAATAGTGGTTTTCATGCTCCAATTAAGCAATTTGTCCACAGCTTCCAGGAACTTATCTATCTAACCACCTTGTACTCTGGAATTGCCCTCCACTTTGTCCATTCTTGCATCCAAAAGAGAAATATGATATGGAATTTGATGCATGGAATACACCATTCCATCCCAACGAGACTACAAAACCCTAAGCATAGCTTTAACATCCTTGAGTTCGACCGAACCACGTGGAATTCTGATTTCAAGGATGGCATTATTGTTCCTCGGGGATCCCATTCCCTCCATAATCCAACCAAAGAAAGGAACACTACCTTGGAATATTTAGCAAATGGAACAAACCCCTTCGCTATCCCAGCAAAGACGAAACTCAAAGGATGTTGGAAACCAGATGGAGACCTTGCTCTTGGAGGAGAGCGAGTTACCTTCGAAACAAGAAGCAAATTTGAACATAAAAAAACACCCTCAACCAATACCTATAGGTTCACTTTCGAGAAATCAAGAAGCTATAACTAGTGGATGAGCTCAAGAGATAAAGTTGTCCTAGGGTCAAGCATGATCGTTGATATCACACCAGAAGAGAGGGAGGAGGAGAGCGAGGTCCCTTCAAAACAAGAAGCAAATTTGAACATAAAACATCGCCCTCAACCAATACTTGTAGGTTCACTTTTGAGAAATTAGGAAGTTGCAACCAGTGGATGAGCTCAAGATCTAAAGCTATCCCAGGGTTGAATAAGATCATTGATATGACAGGGTCAAGCATGATCGTTGATATCACACTAGGAGAATTAACAATGAAGCAAAATCAAGTAATCTAATGTTATGCATACAATGAACATAACCTTCCCACGAACTCTCCCTGAATCTATGTCTTAACAAAAGAATTTCACGTGGGATTCCACCCCATCAATCATTTTAATAGTAATGGTCATAACATTTCCTACAACCCCAGCGTCAGAAAAAGCAATCGAGCTACCTATGAAAATACTCAAAACCAAACTTTTGGAACTCCCTCTTACATCATATGCATCAATACTGCTTTCTCCACAACATTGGCACCCTGAATATATCCCAACACCACGATTTACATTTAATAACAAACTTGTGTCCAAATAGTTATTACCCTTTTTTTTGCCCTTAAAAAAGCCCCACAAGCTAGAATCCAATGCATGCACCATTTCCACATCCATATATACACATAGAATAGTGTCCTCAAATAAAAGATCTAATCCAAATAATTTTATATTCAAAGCATTTTGGCGTGAGAAAAACCAATCGAGCTACCTATGATAATACTCAAAACTAGACTTTTGGAACTCCCTATTACATTATATGCATCAATAGTGCTTTCTCCACAACATGTGGCACCCTGAATATCTCTCAACACCGCGATTTAAATTTAATAACAAACTTGTGCCCAAATAGTTATTACCCCATTTTTTACCCTAAAAAGAGACTAACAACCAAGAATCCAATGCATGCACCATGCCCACATCCATATATACACATAGAATAGCCTCCTCAAATAAAATCTCTAATCCAAATAATTTTATTTTCAAAGCATTAGTACATCTTGAATATATAAAAAACAATTTCCTAATGTAGAAAAAAGTCTTTTTTTCTTGACATAATGAAAAGATTCAATTTTATCATACCTCAATACATGAATACACAAAAGGCAATAGTTAGAACACAACCTTAGCTGAAAATGTTTATTTTTAAAAATAATAATACAAAATTAATATATGTATGTTAATATTGTTATATCAATACAATAATATAAATATAAATAGTAATAACATTGAAATCTAAACATTAAAGTATACTTTTAATTTTTTTTTTTTTAAATTTAACTAAATGATAAAAAAACAATATTCTAGAATCTTAAAACTTAAGCATGAATAAATTCAAACATATGCATCTATTGATTTATAATTTTAAATAAACAATCAAAGTATCATTAATGCAAAACCTTAAAACTAAATAATAGGATAAACTAAAAATATAGAAGCATTGGTTTCAAACATATACACCCATTGATTTATAATTTTAAATAAATAATAAAAAATATCATTAATGCCAAAATATAGAAACATTGGTTTGCATAGTAAAATGAGTTAAACAAAATAGGTGTATTATTTTCATTAAAAAGTTATGGACCTATTAGGACCTATGGGAACACGGACATAAGGCATTATACGAAATTTGTTATCAATTAATGGTCTCACATGTTATCAATTAATGGCCTCAGTGTATGAGATGATTTTATGTAAGCTAGCTCTTAGATTATCTGAAGAAGCTTTGCAAGTTGTGAGCATGATTGGAGAATTATATGTTAATTAATGAAAGAAGTACTTCTATTAGGATCTACGGAGCAATTAAGTCTCCACATATCTTACCAAGGTATGCACCGGACACGCTTGTTATAAAAAAGAGAGCCTACCAAACCATTCTACATGGTTTCAATGCCTCTTTAATAAAATACCATAAAAATAATGTGCTACGTAGGGATGTATGGTTTGCAATAAATCTAAGGTTTCTATAATGGAAGTAAGTTTTCTATAATGGAGGTAGAGGAAATGGAGGACTCCAAGTTCAAAGAATAACGGTTCAAGAGGCATGATCTTTATAAGGTAGTGTCATATTATAGGATCTATGTGAATCTCACTTGACATTACATCCATGAAGATTGAAATGAGAAAGAAGTTAAAAAAAAGTAATTATTAAAAAAAATAAAAAAAATTCATATTATAATGTAAAAATATACAATAAAATAAAATAATAAAAAAATGAAAGAAATGAATAAAAAGGCTTGGTTTAAGTGTGCCTAGAGTGTATGGTGTATTGCATAGGTAGAAGGTAGAAGCGATGTACTCAAAGCCAAAAATAAAACTAATTAGTTATTATAATTTAATAATTAAAGTTTGATCTTAAAATTTATAAATTTTAATACTCCAAGCGTACCCACTTATTATATGTCTGCATATGAAGAATAAAAAACATTAGCATACTCTGTAATTGTTGGTCTATAAGATAAATCTAGTCTTTCAAATTTAAAATGAAAGCCGTTATAAAAAAATAATATTTTGTTTGGTAGGCGCGTAAGCTATCCATTGAAGGAAAGGGAGAGAAGTCGAAGACGCCGGAAACTCAAGGAATTAAGAGAAGTCGAAGACGCCGGAAACTCAAGGAATTAAGAGAAGTCGAAGACGCCGGAAAAGCAAGAAAGAGAGAGAAGTCGAAGACGCCGGAAACGCAAGGAAAGGAAGAGAAGTCGAAGACGCCGGAAAAGCAAGAAAGAGAGAGAAGTCGATAGCGCACACATTCAATTTGTGGTGTGCTGTGTGTTTTTAAATAAGTCTGGACGTCGGTTTGTATTTCTTGAGTCTGTACGGCATCTGTTTTTTAATAGAGGAGGGTTGTCGCCTGGAGGGGAAATGGGTTTGGACATCTGCTCTGGAAGGATGCTGCTCAAATGCCATTCCGCTCAATACTGGTATATATGGTCTGATGTTCTCTACTCTACTTTGTCCTTCCAATTTAATGCGTCTTTCTAAGATCTGAAATCTCATTACCGATCTGTGATGATCACCTGTCTATTATAATCACCGCAGATACAGAAGAACAAAAAATGACGAGGGTTATGGCAATGCAATGAAGAATGTACCAGCAAACAAAATCCCTGCTACTCCAGTCCAGGTATGTATGCTTCTCTTTCTCATCCTGTCTCTGGGTTTTTATGTTTTGTTGGTCGAAATCAAATGTAGTCTAGGAATAGGTTTCTACCCACCTCTCTATTCTTAGTCTATTTTCAACCCACCAATCCTTTCAGCTTTTATCATTTAGGGTATACTGGCCTAATATCTACTCTAATTAACTCCGCCCTCTGTCCTTGAGGATGTATTGGCCTAATATGATGATCTCATCTGTTTTTCGGCCCTCTCCTTTGGACACGGGAATCGATGCTTTTTGGAATAGATCACCCGTTTTTAGGTTTTTCCGCCTGCACTTGAACCATCTTGTCTATGTTTTTGGACTGGGCGTCTATGGGTTTTAATTTGGTTGAATCAAAGATACCTTGAGGGATCGTTATGATCTAGGCGTAAGTGCGTCTGCGTGTATGCGTTCAGCATCAAGAATTAATTCAAGCGCTCGGAGGAAGAGGTCGCGACGCTGATGAATCTGAAGCAGGAGAAGCTGGAAGCGTTGATAGAGAAGGAAAGTATGGTTACAGAATATGGAAATTCGAGTGCAGATACTCGGAGAGCTGAGTCTTCTTCCCGAGCGCATCAGGAGAGCGGCAGAGGAAGTCATGGCTGTGAGCCAAGGCAATGACAAGGCCATTCTTAATATTTTCTCTCTTACACTTCAACTCAGTAAATCGTCAAAGCTGTGGAAAACATTGGCCATGACGTGTTGACCGGGAAGACTAAAGTTCATGAAAAATACGAATTCGCTAAAAATGGTTTATACGGCCAAGACGATGATGAAGGTGCAGTCTCAGAAGAAATTCATGGTCTTGATCCATATTCATCGGTTACAACAGAGGAGATTAAGTGTCATCTGTACACGGCAAACTGTGGAGAGCGGATTTAGGGTAGTGGTTTATGGTTTTGGTCCAATCGATGTATAGATTTGACTTAGTATTCCCACCCAAACAATAGCTCACTCAGTTGTTGAGTTGTTGTGCCAGTGGGAGATCTTGTTCCAGTTAACCCTAACCAGTAAACCTAGTTGATAACCCACATATCCATGTCCAGTTCTAGATTCAATTCCATTAATTAGAGAGATAGATCCATTTGTTGGATAACTAGAGCAAATCTCACGCCTGCTCCATGACGGGTTCCATGTTCCCGCTGCCACCATTAGATGATCTCAATCCGAAACAACAACCCCCATATTGCCTTGTCATCTACCATAACGGTAGGGCAAATTATATCATAACCGATCAAATTGGTATAATTGATATTCCAGGTTGATCAGGCCAAATGTCACTATTTCTTTATATCGTTTTTCACGTCATTAGGGTGTGATCAGTTCTACAATACTGTATCTATGCTTATGGCAATATTGCCTTATCATGTCTAATAATATAGGCAATCTTGATAAGTGAGGATTCGCTTAGTATTCCCACCCAAACATTAGCTTACTTAGTTGTTGTGCCAGTGGTAGATCTTGTTCCAGTCAAACCCTAACCAGAAAACCTAGTTGATAAACCGCATATCCATTTCCACTTTTAGATTCAATTCCATTCATTAGAGAGACAGATCCATTTGTTGGATAACTAGAGCGGATCCCACGCCTGCACCATGACGGGTTCCATGTTTCCACTTCCACCATCTCATTCCGAAACAACCACCTCCATCGCCGCAGGCTGATCGGAGTAAGAGCTCTGGAGAATTTAGCGAAGAAGTACATGTTGTCTTAGGCCATATGGTTGACGTAAGGACCAGTTCTGAGATAAAACCCTCTCCAAATGCTCCCTACAGAGTAATGTGACCTATTCCTTTTTTCATATGTGTTTTTACTTTTAAACTTTTGCTAAATTCACTCACAAAATAGTACACTTTCCCACTCACTTGCCTATTTCTACATTTATAAAATTTAAAAGTATTCTTACACATAAAACAACACTTTCTATATATTAAAATTGATTTAATTATATATGCACATAAAATATTAAATATTTTCAATATACATAAAATTAATTTAATTATATATTTTATACATTACATAACATGAAACAATTTATGTAAACAAAAGTTGATTTAGTCATATAATTTATCCATCGTATATTTAAAAAACATTTCGACATAAATAATTTATAAAATTGCACATTTAAAAAACATTAACACTATATTTTATGCCTTTATTTGTTTTATTCTTTTTAGTCTATATTTTAAAATGAATTTGATATAAAAAAATTATATTTTGAGATGTAAATCTGGAATTTTTTATGCATTCAAAATGATATGATATATAATGGAATTTTGCTTATGTTTATGAGATGTAGCTATTGAATTTGTTTGCGTTTGTTAATTTGTATGTTTATTGATTTAAATAATGATGTATTTAGAGAGCGGTTGATATATAATGGAATTTTGTTTATGTTTATGAGATGTAGTTATTGAATTTGTTTGTGTTTGTTAACTTGTATGTTTATTGATTTAAATAATGATGTATTTAGAAAGTGGTTGGGGAATGGAGGGGAAGGGGGATGGGGGACGGAGTGAGAGGGTGAGTGGGAGAGAGGGATAGAGAGAGGGAGGAGAGGGAGGGGGACGGAGTCAGAGGGTGAGTGGGAGAGAGATAGACAGAGGGGGGGACAGAGGGGGGGAGGGAGGGGGGATAGGGAGGGGGAGGGAGGGGGAGAGAGAGAGGGGGGAGAGGGAGAGGGAGGGCGAGTGGGATGAAGGGGAATGTAGGGTTAGGTGGAGGGGGGAGAAAGAGGAGGGAGAGGGAGGTATAGAGAGGGAATGGGAGGGAGAAGGGTAGAGGGGATATGGGGGAGTGAGGGAGGGAGGTAGAAGGAGCGGGGAGGGGGGGGAGAGAAGAGGCAGAGGAAGAGAAGGAGAGGAGGGAGATGGAGGGTGGGTGACGAGGGAGTGAGAGAGGGATAAAGGAGGGATTGGGGGAGGGTTGGGATATTGGTAGTGGGGAGAAGGGAGGGAGGGGGAGGGGGAGGTAGAGGGGGGGAGGGGGGAGAGGGAGGGGGGTGAGAGATATGGAAGGGAGGATAGGGAGAGTGGTAGATGGGGGGAGGGACAGAGGGGGGTTGAAGGGGGGTTATAGGAGGGAAGGAAGAGAGGAGGGAAAGGAGGGTGGAGTGAGGTAGCGGATGGGGGAGGGTGAGAGGGTGGAACGAGGTAGTGGGGAGTGAGGGAGAGGGGGAAGGGTGGATAGTGAGAAGGCGAGTGAGAGAGGGGGGTAGAGAGAGGGGGAGAGGAAGGGGGAGGGAGAAAGAGGGAGAGAGGGACAAAGGTGGGAAGAGAGAGAGAGAGAGAGAGAGAGAGAGAGGAGGGGAGGGAGGGATGGGGGGAGGCGAGAGAGAGTGAGTAGGGGAAGTTGTAGAGGGAGGGGTAGAGTGACAGAGAGGGATAGTGGGGGGGTGGGAGAGAAGGGGAGGAGGGGAGTTGTAGAGGGAGTGGAGGAGGGGTAGAGAGGGATATTGGGCAGGGAAGGGAGGGAGAGGGATGGGGGTAGGGGGTGAGGGGAGGGAGAGGAATAGGGAGGGAGGAGGAGGAGGTTTGGAGCAGGAGGGGGAGGGAGCGAGAGGCCTAGCGGGAGAAGAAGAGTTGAGGAACCTTGAGGGAGGGAGAGTGGGAAGGGAAGGGGGGAGGAAGGGAGGGAGTGGGAGGGATGGAGAGGAAGGGAGAGGGGGAAAGGAAGAGGGGGGAGTGAAGGAGGGGGAGGGGGGAGTTGGGAGGGTGGGAGGGGGATAGGGAGGAGTGAGGGATGTGGAGGGGCAGGAGGGGAAGGGGGGATAGGAAAGGGAGGGGGAGGGAGGGGGGAGAGAGGGAGAGGGAGGGAGGGATATGGGGAGGGTGGGGGAGGTAGAGGGGGGGAGGGTGGGGGAGAGTGAGGGGGAGAGTGGGAGAGGAAAGGGGAGATGGGTGGAGAGGAAGGGTGATGGAGGTGGGGGTTGAGTTGAGGGGAGGTGGGGGAGGAGAGAGATGAGGGGGATGGAGAGAGGGGGATAGTGGGAAGGGAAGAGATATGGGAGGGAGGGAGGGGGAAGGGGTAGTCGAGGCGCGATGGGGGGGAGGGAAGGGGAGATTGGTAGCGGGAAGAGGGGAGGGGGGAGAGGGAGAGGGAGACAAGGGGAGGGGGGAGGGGGAGAGGGAGACAAGGGGAGGGGGGGGAGATGTGGGAGCGAGGGAGGGGGTAAAAGGGGAGGTGGGGGGGATTGGTAGGGGGAGAGGGAAGGGGTGAAGGAAAGAGAAGTGGAGGGGAAGGGGGATGCAGGTGGGGGGAGGGTGGGAGGGATAGGGATGAGAGGGATGGAGAGAGGGAGACATTGGGAGGGTAGAGATGAGGGAGGGGGAAGATGGAGTGGGGGGACAAGGGGGATATTGGGAGGGGGAGAGTAGGTGGGGAGGGGAAGAGGGGGAGGGGGGGAAGCATGGGAGATTGGTAGGGGGAAGAGGGGGGATGGGGAGGGGGAGCAGGAGGTATGAAGAGGGGGGAGGGAGAGGAGTAGAGGGTGAGGGTGGGAGACAGGGAGCGAGGAAGGGGGGATATTGAGGAGGGGGAAAGATTGGGGAGAGGGTGAGATAGGGGAGTGAGGTAGGGTGTGGGAGATAGAGAGAGGTAGGGAGAGGGAAGAGGGGGAGGGGGAGAGGAGGGGAGGGGGAGGGGGAGGGAGAGGGGGAGAGGAGGGGAGGGGGGAGAAGGGGGAGGGAGGGATGGGGAGGGGGGAGAAATTAGAGGAAGGGGATATTGGTATGGGGAAGAGTGGAGGGGAGAGGGGGAGAGGGCGATAATGGGAGGGGTGGGAGATGGGGGAGCAAGGGAGGGGTAAAGGGGGATGGGAGAGGGAAGGGGTGAAGAGAAGAGAGGTGGAGGGGAAGGGGGATAGAGGTGGGGGGTGGGGGAGAGGGGGATAGTGGTTGGTGGAAGACAGGGGAGGGAGTGGGGGGAGGATGGGGATATTGGTAGGGGTAGAGGGTGAGGGGGGGAGACAGGGAAGCGAGGGGGTGCGAGGGGGAGGGTGGGAGAGGTAGAGGGAGGGAGAGAGAGGGAAGAGGGGGAGTGGGAGAGTGGAAGGGGGATGGAGGTGCAGGGAGAGCATGGGGGGTGGGATATGGAGGAGGGGGATGGGGGGAGGGATAGGCAGGAGGGGGGAGAGGGGGGAGGGGGAGGAAGGGGAGATTGGTAGGGGTGATAGGTGTTGATGTATATGTAACTTCGGAATGTATTTCACATATATGTATATTGTATTCCTATAGAGATGGTATTATTCCTCTATAAGGAAGTGTCGTCATTTATATTGTAAATGTTGTAACTTATTCTTGATGGGTTATTAGACCACCTTGTTGGGGTCGGCCCTGTATAAGTCATGTGGGTCAAAGGGTTATTAGACCACCCTATTAGGGGTTGGCCATGTGGGTCGAAGGGTTATTAGACCACCCTATTGGGGGTCGGCCTAGTCAGCATTATCTTATGTGGTTAAGTTCGAGCCTACATGAGTTAGGTAAAAAGGCAAGTCAAGTCAAGTATAAATAGAGTGTGGGAGGCACTCTATTTGCTCACTCACTTCTCACACATGCACTCAAGGAGGAGTGGCGCACTTATGGAGGAGGAGGATCTGCTGCTAGGTTATGTCTATCTCTCATGGTTGGTTGTATCATTGCTCTATCTATCTCTGAGGAAGTTATTGGGGTTTTTCACCTTTATGGTTTTCCCCAAGTAAATCTTTGTGTCTCTTGTGTGCTTGCATTATTGTCTCCATGATTGATATGCTGTACATGTTGTTCTCTCAGTTAAGATCCTAGATCAGATTGAAGTAAATTCTGAAAATTTAACATGGTATCAGAGCTAGCCTGAAAGAAGGCATGATATGGCATGTATGACACTTGTTGCACTTACAATGCTAGGGCTTGATATAGCAAAAACCAGTCATCGTAGCACTTTCGCTATAAATTCGTTTTGGCAAAGTTTTCGGATCTGAAATTGTTACAGGACGAAGATTAAATCTCCAGGTACCTTGTGTCCAAAGGAAAACCTCTAATTCATTGTACTTTGTGATTTATGATCTGTGCAATATAGGGTTTCTGCCTCTTCCAGATCTGAGTTAAAATCAGGTGACCTTGGGAAAAAGGTCATAACTTGGGCTAGGAAGCTCCAAATGAAATTTAGTAAAAAGTGACAGGTAGTACACAGACTGTACTATCTCAGAAAACGTTTTCAGAGGCCGAAGGTGAACCAGTGACACGTGGCATGCCGTACAAGTTCGCTCTCCTGTATTATCCCAAAACAGGTCATGTTGCGACATTTGGCATAACTCTCTCTCAGAAAATCCAATTGAGGTCAGACCTATCAGGATGGAAAGGTAACAGGTCAGGCTATCTCATGAAACTTTTTCAGACCCCATGGATCAAAAAGTTTGGAGTTACACCAGAAACAATCAGGTACATATTTATGTCAAAACAGAATTATTTTTGAGTACCTTCATTCATGGCTTCCGAAATTTAGGGCTTCGGAGAAAGTTGGAATTTTTGTAATAGGAGACCATGGATGGATGCTACTCATCAAAATAGAAATTTAGAGACCAAGATCAGAATTTTTGGTTGGGCAGAAGGCCGGGCTTGATTAGACCCTAGTTCGGGACTTTGATCAGAAAAGTGGAAAATTAGGGCTTCTGTAAAAATGAGAATTTTTGAAATCTGTGACCACGGCTGGAAGCTCCTCAGAAAAATAGAAGCTTAGAGCTTTGGATCAAAAATTTTGATTGGGCAGAGAGTGGGCTTCATCAAAACCCAGTTCAGTGTCACGTCTAGTGAATCCAGAAGTCTCAAAGGAAAAATTGAGGAGTGAAACTTTGCAGTTTTCAAATTCTGAATATACCAGCTTGATCAGCTCATCAAGGCGCATATTTCTATCCTTTCGGAAGTTTGAAATTCAAAGTTTGAATTTTTGGGGTTTCTCTGACAAACCCATATCCAGCTCCAGGTCCAGTTCTTGCAAATCAAGTGGATAGGGTTAATACTAGAAGAAGATGGATTGGTCACCTGCATAAGTGAAGGAGTTCCTGTTTCAGAGGGACATGAGGCTAAGGCTTTACATAAGGAGATTACAAGTGATCTCGACAGGTATGACTTATCGAGGTATGTTTTGAGATTTGTTCATGATTAAGTTTATGGTATGTTTGTCTTCATGTTATTACGGTTAGTACAATCTTGATTTTAGATTTGTCGTAGCACCTTAACAAAATTATGAATGCATGATAGAAGATATTCATTGGTTAGGATGTTGACACTTATGATTGTACTAATGCATTATGGTGTTGTATGAGGTTTATGTTGTCTACTAACATGAAAGGTACACCAAGAAAGACAAATCATGTTCCAGTTCAAGAACATATGATCATGATGACATGAGGATAAAGACTCATCCATTGTCATGGATCTCATAGAAGATCCATTTACAAGGTATGTATAACTTGGTTTTATAATGGCTAACCTATGAGATATACAGGTTACTAGCACAAGTCATTGAAGAAGAACAAGAAGACATCATGTGAGTATGTTAGACATAACTAACTAGCATGCTAATCCAGGTATGTTTTTTCCTATATCAAGATAGAATCCTACCTTGTGTTAGGATCTTATACTGTTGTTCATAATAATTATTCATGAAGTCATAGGTTTGAATAATCATGGTTGTATGCATATTATGTTTCTTACCATAATTGATGATATGACTAACCAGAAGAATCATGAAGGTATAGGTTTGAGTAATTACAGGTTTAGACATGTTATGTTTCTTATGATTTAACTAACCATAAGAATCCTACATAAACCTTGAATGCTAATGCTTATTATTTCTGTTTGAAATGATCATGACTATACATGTTTGAGATTATTGTGTTTTAATCGTATGCTAATGAATGTATAATTTTATATGAGCTCACAAGGATAACACAATCATGATATTAATAAGCATGCATAGGGATCGAGAATGTATATAAGTTCAAGGACACGTAATCCAGGGAGCAAAGATCAAGAGGGAGTACACTCCAGTGGTTTATGAAAGGATGCAGATATTCATAGGGAGTTGTCAATCTCTCTACATTCCACAACAGAAAGGTGTAGAAGAAGCTACTGCAGATTAGGACTCCAGTAGCTCCTGCAAGAAAGCGAAGACTCAGAGGGAGTCCACTCAATGAACAAACAAAGATAAGTATTTTAATTATCATTTCTTGCATATATGTTTGTTTAAATAAAATTGTTCAATGATGTATATGCTCATGTTCCTAGACTTAGAATATGTATTGTGCATATTAGAATAGTTGCATTGATGAACAGTATATTACTAATATACATGGGTAAGTGGCCTATGGAACTGTACAACATTCCATTGCTACTTATCTAGAATGAAACCTATTTGCTGACATGTTGGGAGTTGTGCACACTCTTAACAATGTTCTGGTAGAGATTGGAAGGCATCTAGAAAGTTACGGAATATGGATAAATGTTGTATTGAAGCATTTGCTAAGATAATTGCATGACTGTATGACATATTTCTTTATGTGTAAGAATTTGTTCTGAAAATTATGAGATGTTTCTAATCATGCAATTTAACCTGTTTTGTAGGAAAGACCGTATATCTTCACCTACAAAAGGACTACAACATTTGTTCCAGCAACAAAGATATCTATTGAAGATATTGAAGTTCCTAGGATCTGGGATGAAGAAATGGAATGCCATGATCCGTCGATCATGAAGAATGATGTTTGGGATGCGATCCCAAGAGCTAAAGGGAATTCTATTGTGACTTCCAAATAGAACTATCAGATCAAGCATGTTGCAGATGGCAGCATTGAGAAATACAAAGTGATAAAATAGAAGATGCACCAGATGGATTTCAAGACAGCATGGTGTAGTCATATATGTGTGCAGAACTTGATATGGTAGGATAGACAGCTTTCTATCTAGCTTGGGCTTTACCAAGAATAATGCGGATTCCAACCTTTTCTACAAGGTTGAGGAAGGCAATCCAGCGATACTACTATTTGGATGACCTGTTTGTATCAGGTAAGGATAGATTGATTGTCGACACGCAGCGGAAGCTTTCTGCCGAGTTCATGTTGAGGAACTTGGGGATGATGCACTATTTGTTTTTGGCATGGAGGTGTGGCAGAGTGCAGATGGAATCTTCCTTGGACAAGGGAAGTATGTAGTAGAGATCCTGAAGAGGTTAGGGATGATGGACTGCAAGGATATGGCCACACCTATGGTATCAAATTTGAAGCTTCTATGTGATGCTTCATTTGAGCCAGTTGATGTCTCTTTGTATCGTCAGATGATTGGGTCCTTGATGTACCTGACGAACACGAGACCAGACATTTGCTTTGCTGTGAACACATTGAGCCAGTTCCTGACGGATCCGAGGAGTGTTCACCTGGTTGCTGTAAAGCATGTTCTGAGTTACCTGAAGGGTACAGTGGATTATGGGCTCAAGTATGAAGCGAATCAAAAGTTTAGCCTGCAGGGTTATGTTGATTCAAATTGGGCTGGCAGTGCTGCAGACAGGAAGAGCACATCTGGGTGCTGCTTCAGTATGGGATCAGGTGTGATATCTTGGTTTAGGAGGAAGCAGTCCTGCATAGCACTGAGTACAACTGAGGCAGAGTATGTTGCATCCTGTTCAGCTAGTTATGAGGCAGTATGGCTACGGAAGCTACTATCTAAGGTGTTTGATCTCCCGTTGGAGGCTACTGGTATCTTCTGTGATAACCAGAGTTGAGTAAAGCTGTCTGAGAACCCAGTGTTTCATGATAGGTCGAAACACATAGAGATCAAATATCACTATATCAGGGATATGGTGCAGAGAGGAGCTGTGAAGCTTCTGTATGTTGCGACGGACGAGCAGATTGCAGATGTGCCGACGAAGCCACTAGCCAGGGTGAAGTTCGAATACTTCAGAGAGAGGCTTGGCGTTCTTCAGATCGAGGACACTTCGAGGAAGAAGTGATGGACACATTTGCTGAAGCCATTCCAAGCATGTTGGAAGGAGGATCCTTCACATGGATGTGGATGTAAGCGCTGGATGATGGGCACCAGGATGATGTTCTGGTTTCTGCTTGGATATGATCAGTTGGATAATTCTTATGTATGTATATACGCATCATGTTGGATGCTGGATATGATCAGTTGGATCATTTATGTATGTATGCATCATGTTGGATGCTGGATATGATCAGTTGGATCATTTATGTATGTATGCATCATGTTGATGCTGGATATGATAAGTTGGATCATGTGTATGTATTTTGTATATGCATCATGTTGGATGCTTGGACCATGTATTTGTATATGTATCAGGTGGATACATTGTATGATCAGGTGGATCATGTATGGTGATATGTATCATGTATTTGTATCAGGTGGATACATTGTATGATCAGGAGGATCATGTATGATGATATGTATCAGGTAGATACTTGGTATGCATCAGGTAGATGCATTGATGATCGGGTGGATCATGTATGATGACATGCAGCAGGATGTTGCAGTGATGATCATGGATGATGAGCTTCAGGATGTTGCTCCAGATGACATGCAACAGGACGTTGCAGTGATGATGATCAGGATGATCATGGATACATCAGGATGATGTATGGTGAGTATCAGTTTGATACTCTGTGGCCGTGGAACAGGTTGTGCAGATAAGCATGTAATTTGTGCCCTGGGAGATTTGCAGATGGTCTTTTGAGGTTTTTCCTATGGCATGTAATTCGGTGCCCTGGGACATCTGGCAAATGCTCTTTCGAGGTTTTGCTTTGGAGGACATATAATTTGTGCCCTGGGAGATCTGTAGATAGTCTTTCGAGGTTTTGCCTATGGCATGTAATTTGTGCCCTGGGATATCTGGCAGATGCTCTTTCGAGGTTTTGTCCTATGGCATCTAATTTGTGCCCTGGGAGATCCGATAGGTTGAGCTGTGTGCTCGTAATCAGTCCTGGGATGCTCTTTCGAGGTTTTTCCATGACCACATGTAATTTGTGCCCTGGGAGATTCGATAGGTTGAGCTGTGTGCTCGTAATCAGTCCTGGGATGCTCTTTCGAGGTTTTGTGGTGACCACATGTAATTTGTACCCTGGGAGATCCGATAGGTTGAGCCTTGTACTCGTAATCAGTCCTGGGATTCTCTTTCGAGGTTTTGTGGTGAGGTCACATGTAATTTGTGCCCTGGGAGATCCTATAGGTAGAGCCGTGTGCTCGTAACAGCCTGGGATGATCTTTCGAGGTTTTGTGACGCACGTAATAAGTCCTGAGGATTCCACAGTATGGCCAATGATGATGAAGACCTGCAGGTGGTGGGCCTACATCCAGTATGAAAAAGGACTGGCTCTGTAGAACTTCCTATGACGAGTAGATTCAGAGATTGATTGAGATAGAAGCAGCAGTGACGATGATGATGACTCGATGACGATTATCCAGTGACGATGATCCAGAGAAGATGACTTGTGATAGAAGAACTGTGTTGAGAAATAACTTCCTAGTTAAGAGGGAGTGTTGATGTATATGTAACTTCAGAATGTATTTCACATATATGTATATTGTATTCCTATAGAGATGGTATTATTCCTCTATAAGGAAGTGTCGTCATTTATATTGTAAATGTCGTAACTTATTCTTGATGGGTTATTAGACCACCTTGTTGGGGTCGGCCCTGTATAAGTCATGTGGGTCGAAGGGTTATTAGACCACCCTATTGGGGGTCGGCCATGTGGGTCGAAGGGTTATTAGACCACCCTATTGGGGGTCGGCCTAGTCAACATTATCTTATGTGGTTAAGTTTGAGCCTACATGAGTTAGGTAAAAAGGCAAGTCAAGTCAAGTATAAATAGAGTGCAGGAGGCACTCTATTTGCTCACTCACTTCTCACACATGCACTCAAGGAGGAGTGGCGCACTTATGGAGGAGGAGGATCTGCTGCTAGGTTATGTCTATCTCTCATGGTTGGTTGTATCATTGCTCTATCTATCTCTGAGGAAGTTATTGGGGTTTTTCACCTTTATGGTTTTCCCCAAGTAAATCTTTGTGTCTCTTGTGTGCTTGCATTATTGTCTCCATGATTGATATGCTGTAGATATGCTGTACATGTTGTTCTCTCAGTTAAGATCCTAGATCAGATTGAAGTAAATTCTGAAAATTTAACAATAGGGGGAGTGCCAGAGTGAGGGAGGGGGAGGGATAGGGAGGAGAAAGTGGGGGGAGAAATGGGAGATTGGTTCGGGGAGAGGGGAGGGGTAGAGGGGAAGGGCGAGAGGAGGAAGGGGAGAAGAGGAGGGGAATCGAGGGAGTGAGGGAGCAATGATATTGGTAGGGGGAGAGAGGGGAGGGGGAGGGGGAGATAGGGAGGGAGAAGGGTAGAGGGGATATGGGGGAGCGAGGGAGGGAGGTAGAAGGAGCGGGGAGGGGGGGAGAGAAGATGCAGAGGAAGAGAAGGAGAGGAGGGAGAGGGAGGGTGGGTGACGAGGGAGTGAGAGAGGGATAAAGGAGGGATTGGGGGAGGGTTGGGATATTGGTAGTGGGGAGAAGGGAGGGAGGGAGAGGGAGAGGAGGAGAGGGTGGAATAGGGGGAGGTAGAGGGAGGGAGGGGGAGAGGGAGGGGGGTGAGAGATATGGAAGGGGGGATAGGGAGAGTGGTAGATGGGGGGGAGGGACAGAGGGGGGTTGAAGGGGGGTTATAGGAGGGAAGGAAGAGAGGAGGGAAAGGAGGGTGGAGTGAGGTAGCGGATGGGGGAGGGTGAGAGGGTGGAGCGAGGTAGTGGGGAGTGAGGGAGAGGGGGAAGGGTGGATAGTGAGAAGGTGAGTGAGAGAGGGGGGCAGAGAGAGGGGGAGAGGAAGGGGGAGGGAGAATGAGGGAGAGAGGGACAAAGGTGGGAAGAGAGAGAGAGAGAGAGAGAGAGAGAGAGAGGGATGGGGGGAGGCGAGAGAGAGTGAATAGGGGAAGTTGTAGAGGGAGGGGTAGAGTGACAGAGAGGGATAGTGGGGGGGTGGGAGAGAGGGGGAGGAGGGGAGTTGTAGAGGGAGTGGAGGAGGGGTAGAGAGGGATATTGGGTAGGGAAGGGAGGGAGAGGGATGGGGGCAGGGAAGGGAGGGAGAGGGATGGGGGTAGGGGGTGAGGGGAGGGAGAGGAATACGGGGGGAGGAGGAGGAGGTTTGGATTTGGGGTATACAATTTTTCCTTTAACATTGTCTAAACAACCAATAAGTTAGCCTCAATGATTACTAAATCATTATGATTAAAGTACATTTCCATAAATTGCATTCTTATGTATAAGAAACATATAGATCCATTTAACTTATGGTTCATCATGTAATGGGTGAATATTAAAACCAAATGGAAACCATGCTTTTGAATAACATATGCAAAACTCTCTAATTAACTTACCATTTGAAACCTTAACCTTTAACCATAACTTAACTCTCACCAAGCATAACCAATGACTTAAGGTCATGCCAAACAATTATGTTTGTCCATTCAAGTATTTTAGGAATATGGTACTTTCACTTCTTTAGGCATAGTCATTTAATATGAAGTTTATCTATTATTTATCCATAACTATTCAAGCTTGAGTATGGTTAGTTCATCACAATAGTAGCCCTTTATAATAATATAAAGAACCACTTTCTTAATTGAATACAATCACTTAATCTAAGTATTAAATGAAGCAGTATAAGTACAGTATAGCTCCTTACAATCAAGTAACCACATAAACATATCTTACCAATAAGCACAATATCTAATAACTCATGTAAGAGCCATATGACATTCTATTGGTTAAAACACTCTTTATTGATTACTTTACACTTATATTATTATTGCGAAGCCAATGTTTTGATCAACAATTCATATCTAATCACAACACACTTCAACATACTCCAACATGATGTATTCCTTTTGATGTACACTTACCTATGACCAACTTGGTTTTAAGGTAATTCCTAACAAAATATTCCTTCAAATTACAAGAGCATAGTTAAGTATAAAGTCCTAATCAAACAATAAGAATCTTATTACCATGAAGGTAAGGATACTCGAATCATCTATCTAACAATTGAAGTTACTTTTTCATATTGAAAGCCTACTCCATATTCAATAGAAACTACTAATTTCTTAGGCATACCATTCGTTACATATAATCATTGAACCATAATAAAATTCTTTACTAAAACATTATCTTTAATGTTATATAATGAAAGGCATATATAACATATACACACACACGAACATATTTAATTATCCCAACACATCCAAGAATGGATCTTTATAAACTTGACAAGTGATAATGACATTATAATAGTAGAATACTTATTTGATTTATGTGGACATGTGTGACTAAATATTTGACTGCAACATTCCACCCAATTTTCTGGCTCTCTATCCAATGATGGAGGGGGAGGGGGCTAGGGAGAGGGAGTAGCAAGGTATGGGGAGGGGATTGGGGGGCGGATGGGAGGGGAGAGGAGAGGGATAAATAGTAGGGATATCTACTATTTAGGTGCTGCAAGTTTTCTCCCTTCTCTAGTAAGGAGATCTACTAGATAGTTTATTTTACTTAGTTTATATTCAAAGTTGAAGCCAAATGCATCTAACTCGAGTGATCATTGCAGAATTTTATTATACCCTGTTCAAGAAACCTTTTATTTTGCAGCATACATTCATATGTTTTAATTTAGTCTCGATAGTGATGTGAAATAGTTTAAAAAACATTCTAAAACTTTTTATACGCATCTTTATTGCAAGAATTTCCTTATGGGAGGATGGATATTTTAGTGCAACATCTTTAAAGGCACCTGATGCATACATGCACACTTCTTCTCTATGAGTATGTTTCTAAGTTTGTGGTTGGATTTATATTTTTAAGAGAAGCAGAGTGCATTTTCCTTTACATTATGTTCACCCACAATAAAAGGATTTGACTATAAATACACATACAGTAGGGTATCTGGGGGTGGTTTGTGACCCCCCTCGTAGAGGTCTACGGAGCCGGTTTTAAACCCCCCTTGTAGAGGTCTACGGAGGCGGTTTTAAACCCCCCTCATAGACCCATTCATAGAGACCTATGGCGGTGGTTTTGAACCCCCTTCATAGAGACCTACGAGGGCGGTTATGAACCCCCCTCATAAGTCCCCTCATACAAACCTACAGGGGTAGTTTAGAACCCCCCTCGTAGAGGACTATAGGGGCAGTTTCAAACCCCCCTCGTAGAGGCCTATAGGGGTAGTTGTGAACCCCCCTCGTATAGTCCTATAGGGGTGCTTTGGAACCCCCCTTGTAAAGGCTTATAGGGGCAGTTTAGAACCCCCCTCGTATAATCCTATAGGGGGGGTTTGAAACCCCCCTTGTAGAGGCCTATAGGGGTAGTTTAGAACCCCCGTCGCAGAGGCTTATAGGGGTGGTTTTGAACCCCCCTCGTAGAGGCCTATAGAGGTAGTTTGAAACCCCTATAGGGGTGGTTTGTGACCCCTATAGGGGCTGTTCTAAACCCCTCTCGTAGACACCTATGGGGGTGGTTCAAAACCCCCCCTAAATGTCCTTATTACAAACCTTTGCAGGAAGTTACAAACACCCCTCGTAGGTACCTACGAGGGCAGTTACAAACCCCCCTCGTAGGTACCTACGAGGGCAATTTTGAACCCCCCTTGTAGTGACTTATGAAAGCGGTTTAGAACCCACCTCGTAGAAACATACAATAACAGTTTGAAACCCCCTCTATAGCCATAATAAATCATAATAAAATATATTTTATTAAAAATATCAATATTGAAATATCAATAGGGCATGGAGGAATCAAACCACCAACCTCCTGCTTGTAAGGCAGGCGCTCTTCCATTGAGCTAGCACCCTTTCAGAATTGGGGAGAGGAGAAATATGAACATTTAGATTGCATCATTTGTAATTCTAACAAAAGACAATAATATCCAAATAAAACCATTCTTAAAATCCAATTTATTTTTCAAAACACATTGATAAGCACAAAAATCTACCATAATAAGGCAACGGAATATCCAAAACAATTATACAATCTATTAAGGTGGTCTACAAAAAGGTCTAAATGCCATATTTCATTTTATTTTTCTACTTGCGCTGGTTGATCTCCTAACAATGGGACTAGATCTTTCAAACCTTTTTGAATGCACGGTAGAAGACAAACTCTAATTTTCCTTTGAATAAATGTAGGAGATGACTACTTTGCAACATTTAGGTGTTTGCTGCTACAAATAAATGACAACCTCTACAAGGACACTGCAACACAGGATTTTGGGAGGGAATGACAAAGAAAATTACAGCAAAGGAGCAATCATTTTTTGTATAGATCGCACTACAGCTACATCAAAATGGTATAAAGTGAGAAGGATAGACATTGAAGCAGGAAAGGATCTACAGTTAGGGCCACTAAAAGCACTATAAAATCACAATCATCTAAATTGATTCTCCATAATTTTGACAAATGCAGCTGAGATAGGATATTCTTGCACAATTTTCAGTATGAACGTGCAAGAAGTGGTATTATGAATCCCAGTGCACATATACCTTCTCTGTGGAACATAAAAATATGGTTTCCTTCTTAGCGTGAAGCAGTGAAAGAGATGGTTTCTTCCTTACCAACAAAAATGACTTGTGTTTCTGGAAGGAGGACAGAGGATGGGTTAAATGCATCCAAGATGAGTAAATATGATGGTGAAAAAGAAGCTAAAATAGATGTGAAAACCTGTGATTTTGAAGGAGAAGGTAGGTTAACTGGTGAAGCTATATTAGACATAGATATTAAAGATAATAGTGTAGATGATCAATTGATAGTAGTGGAGTATTTTGTAGGTGCAAGGACCCCCGATAAAACGGTGGAGGTTTCTTCCCTAGTGTTGAAAGAATTTGAGAAAGAAGTGACTGTAGATAGCAAATCCGTTCTCAACACGATTTCATTTAATGATGCTAGCAATAAAATCTTGGCCTATGACCTCAGAAATAACCAAGTAAGAGATAATGATTTGTGAGATGACCTACAAGATGCTAATCAACTACAAAATTCAGTGAAGGTTGAAGATAGGCGAGAATACATGGGTGTTGATAATCATCATCTTCTTAGCACAAGGAGCATAACATACTTGGATGAAAGTAAAAAAAATGTCATCGAAAAGAGAGAAGATATGCAAGTAGAAGAAATTGCAAGAGCCTCTTATTATGAACCCTCTTCATAGTAAGCACATTGAACAACAGGTATACCAACTAGACTATAACCAAATGCATCTTAAGCTTTCCTTCTTGTCTTCAATGGCATTTTTATGTCGAGTAAATTGCATGGTAGACTGATTTGCATTTTTTTACAAAATGCACTCTACCAGAATTCTTATGATTGGGCCTATTAACCACCATTTTGTACAAGGATTACTACCATATTTGGGCCTATTACCCCCCTTTTTGTATGGGTGTCCACATGTGCTATTGATCATAGTCTTGAGACAATAAGATACAACACTTATGAGCATAATGGGAAATTCTGATTTGTGACAGTAGTGGGCCCTTTCATTGTCAATCGCCGTACAATCCAACAGTAATGAATATGGCCATACATTAAATCTGGGCATACTAGAAGGCGTTCTGGGAAATTATAGGGAGGATAAATTTCATATGTGGGCATATTTGTATTCATTTGGAGTTGGTTATGTGGCAATATTATCCCCAAGGAAGCCATTAAAGCATCATTTTTTAGGCCTGTAGCTGAAAGGGTATGTGCAACAGGTATGAGAACATTATGCGCACTGTATGAGACCTAAATAGGGGCCCTAACCATTCAACAGTAAGGTCACCTACAACACCCAGACTTGGATCAGTAGCCTACAGTTGCATAGTAGTCCTGTAACAACACATAGTGAGGTATGAGCGCATCTTCTAGGAGTCAGATTGAAGATATGCTCACACAATAGAGGGAGTTATCAAATTGTTTTGGAAGGTGCCAAATAGTAGTGGTTAGCCCTTATGCCATCCCAACCTTGTTTTAGAACAATCATCGTTTGAGGTCTTTACAACTAATTTCGAGTGAAAGTTTGATAATGATCAGTCTATGGGGTAGTTTTGATGCATGAAAAACAATTAACGATGTTGAGATTAATAAGGGAATTTCCCCGGGAATTATTTAGAGAAAATAGCATGATGATGACTATCAACAGTGCTGGTATAACATCCTATCATCATCAATCTAACCTTAGAGGAGATTAAGGTCGTTTGTAGCCTTGGAAAGGGACTCCTTGCAGCTTGCACTCATTATAATAGAACCCAACATTAAATGATGTTTTAGGGTGCCATTCCAATAAGGTCTAAAGGGCCAACTTATGCAAATAGAGTCTTGGTCCAACCTATGCCAACCACTTTAGGGATGCCCATGTTTCTGGGTTGTCCTATTTTTGGAGAAGGAACAAAGGTTTATTAATATATCTGTCCTAGTGCTCCCATATTGAGGATATCTACGAATTAAAAGGTATGAAGTAAGTCCATGGGGTATTTAGCTAATAGTTAATGATTGATGGAGAATGTTTTCATTCTCTAAAATCTGCCACATTCACACAACCATGATTAACAGACTAATAATTTGTTTCAATGTGCCATAAGGGATGCAATAAAGGTCCAAGTGAGCTTGCAGCAGTAATGAATATGATCATACCTTAATCACCAAGGCTGGGCATAAAAAATAGACTCCCAAAGTATTCATTTCAGATCTTAAGGAAACAGTGAGCAACCATCTTAAATCTAGGTGGATCAATTTGTTTACTATCTACCTTTCTACCATGCTTCTTGGTTTTATACCAATTCCAAATGCCCCAGAAGTAGGTCATCTGTGATTCGTCCTACCTGAAGGCTGAAATTAATCTTCTAGGTATGTACTAATGTATGTCTGCTTCCCTTCCATAAAGCCTAGCAATAACTTCAATGAGGTAATTATTTATGACTTGACACTTACCAACACCTCTTACATGTAACACTCTACCAATGGTTGACTACTAATTGCTTATTAATGGGTTTGTTACAAACTATTACCATTTCATAATATTGAGCCTATGCTGCAACTCAGGTTAAAAACATATAAGAAAAGGAATGACTGTTTCCATCGGTGCTTGATGCATCTCTTAACTACGTCATATTGTATTCCGTGTTCTAAACTAACAATTGGTGTAAACACCAAAAACAATTAAGCAAATACATCTTCACAGTAAACAGGTGAAAAACTCACCCTTAAAAAAAAAAAATCAAATTCCAACCACTCCTTTCTCAAGATTCTTCTACCACGTCAGTCCAATGAATTAACATAGGTAGCTCTCTTTCAAAGCGACCACCAATTACCTTTTTAGAAGCTCTGCAACTGCATGCTGGTTTCCATGGCCAGAACATCAAATAATATTGAAATTTGTAAGGGACAACATGGACACTGTCCCCATATGGCACCTCAGGTAATTTTTTTATACAACAAATTCCCACATTCATATTTCGCTCTTCACCACTATGTTTCATATTATGAAGTGTGCCAAAATCTACTGGTGCCATATAATATTAACATAAAACTAGAATTGTTCAGTAAGAAAGTGAATCAAGACAAATATAACAAAAGGATGTCTACCTAAATACTTTGATTGTTAGATCTGGATTTGAGATATAGTTTAGAGAAACCATAGTCTATGACACCAAGATAACTTTTTTTTGATTTTTTTTTATATTTACAAACAATAATGAAAATAGTGGAAAGGTATATACAATGAACATCATAACCTCTTCCAAAGAACAATTAAAGCTGAGATAGAATCAGAGTAAGCAGTGGGGTCAAGAGATTGGGCATCCTTGATCAACAAGCAAGGTCTAGAGCCTAGAGGTGGGGGAACATGGTGCTATTGATGAATATGATCTCAACATAGACAATGATTTTGATGATTATCTTTTTTCAATTTTGATTTAGATATGTATTGCACTTGGTACCATTTTGATAATATTTTGTCTCTAATGGTTTGGAATCATAGATTGGAATATTTAATATATATATTTTTCATTAAAATTGTAAAATTTTATGTATTTTTTAGCAATCCGAGTCATTGAAATCAAACTGATCCGAGTTATTTGCATCCACTACATCTATTTATTAGCGCTTTATCCATATTTATGTTCCAATGTGTTTATTTGATGTTATTGTTGCGTTATATGTTTGAAATTCTTAAAAAAATCATGAATGTATTTTGTATTTTTTCATGTTTTCCAACTTTTGCCAATTTTTCCAGATTTTTTCGCCGATGTTGCCGAGAAGTTGTATTCGGGACCCTTGTCGACTTTTTTCCGATGCCGAATTTTTCAAAATTGGAGTTGAATACTAATCCTCAATGTGACTCCAACAATGCTTGGAAAATGGACAATACCAAAAAACATGCTTTGAGAGATGGAAAACTGGACATAACCCTTCTGAAAGCCCACTCTTGGCTAGCCATGTCTTAGATGGGATCCCCTAGTAGATCATCAACCAATCAAAAACCCTCAGCATATAAGAAATCCAAACAGATCACACATTGTGAAGCCGATGAACTCATTAATCTTTGGCATCAGTGGACACCCACATTGCATAGATGTCACTGATGAAGCACTAAATACAACTCCTAAAGTCATACTCGAAAAACAAGTGACCAAAACTCCAACCCCAATCTCTCCAAAAAGGCCATGACATCCCTATGTTCATTTGAAAACCTCATCCTCATAAAACTACCCTCTGTGATGTTTATACAGAACAAAATTCATCACCAATGGAATACCACATGGACTTGTAAAACTCACAAGGAAGGCCATCCATGTCCGGTGACTTGCCATTCTTCATGAACAAGAAAGTAACATACAACTCCTCACATGAAAAGTCTCTATCAACTTGTCCCAATAACCATTGGAGGCCTTGCAAAGAAAAACCTTTCCACAAGTATCTCTAGTAGCCATTGCCCCACTTGTTAGAGTATAAGGAGCAACATTCTATTGGAATGAGAATTAAAAACACATCTAACCTCAGAAGGGTTTCTTTACAAGAGAACTATCGACCCTATGAAGACCAAGCACCTTGTCAACAACCAACTTCCACTTGAGGAGGTCAAATTAGAATTTGGACCTTTCATCTTCCTCTTGAATCCACTGAAGATGGAAGCATATCCTAGTACCTTTGGAAATATAATTCTCATCTCTATGCACTATCATCTCCAACCTCGTAGCCTCCTCCTGAAGAGTAGTATTATGAAGATCCTCCTCTAGATAAGCTAAGCTAATTTTATCGATGTCCATGAATGACCAAAAAGATAGTCCATCCTGACTCAATAACTCATAGAAGATAAAAAAATAAAGTACAAAATAAACTAAACTAAACAACTAAATGAGAAGAGTAGCCAAAAGCATAATCCTAGAAAAAATGGAAACCACAACAACTACATCAGAAATAGAGGTGGAAGTAAAGGACGAAGAAGATGAAGACATCCCTGTTACACCATTAACCACAAAGAAGGAACTGATACATTGTCTGACAATGTCCTCATGAGAAAGTCCAAGGCTGAGAAAACCTGACTGTGAAACCCTTGGAGTGAGTTGAGAATGATCCATTGAGACTATTCTAACACTTGAAGATACTAAAAGAATCAGTTGATGACAGACCGGTGTCTCAAAGGTGGGGACTGAGCAACTAACATGTGCTTAGAGATAAGATGAGGTCTAATGCTGAGATCGAGAATGGGAACTCCCCAAAAGCCTCACAAGGGCAAGTATGCTTGCTGAAGATTAAGAAAATGTTTGTGGTCTCACTGATGTGGTGTTCAAAATGACCTGAGTTTTTGTCAGCCGCTTGTTTCCACTAACAGATGGGATAGAAGGAAAGAACAAAATGACGTCCCTGACAAGGATTGTCCAGGGAGGTCGTTGTAAGATCTACGTCTTGAATCCTAATGCCTCCCTCCTAAAACAGATAAGCATCTCTAATCTGGATAGAGGAAGAAGGTAACTAAAGACTGCACAATATTTATTGGTATCACTTCCGAGAGACAATCAGTTCCTATTTTCTACCCCATTCAAAGAAGAGAGAATTCACCACTCAATGATACAACCCAAAAATCAACCTGCATCCAAACAGATTTGGTTACATGCAATGTACACCATTCAATGATACAACCCAAATATCAACCTACATCCAAACACATTGGTTACAAGCAGTGTACCACTAAATGATACAACCCAAGAATGGGTCTAAATTCACCTACATGTGAGAATTGTTTTCTATGGCTTGACGAATAATAATTATTTAAGTCATGAGTTTGCAAACAACAATCTTGAGAGCTTTGGTGTAGGGGACTTATTTGAGACCAAGATGATTTTTGCGAACTTTAATTCACATGGGGCCTAGGTTAGGACTCAAGCCACTAATAATCAAGGGGACGTTGACACTTTATTTAAAAGGACTTGCACTTGGCTAATATGATGATACATTCAACGTTAAATTAGATAGGAAAATAGATTAGATAATTATTAAAAAGTTCTTGCTTTTTTTGTACCATGCTCAATCTGTATGCAATCACATCCATATTCATGCCATCACACCAAATTACAGAAATAAAGCAAATTAGTTGTTTCCGAGGGAAAAACTTGCATTAAGATGTAAAGAAACATTTTTTCGTAGATCAAACCTGATACTATTGTGTTGGTAGTAATTTTGTCAAAAACTTAACTAAATTCAAGGGGATGTTAAGGCTGTCTTCAAAGTTCGGTCTAAAATAAACTCTGTGTGGCGCAGTAGTGGATGTTAAGGCTGTCTTCATGCCTAGAATTGTTGCTACTTATCCAGAATTCATGGTTGTAGGGTTGTTCGTTGTTATTTATGCCCAGAACTTCAAAAAGGACCGTTGTTTGGGGTTAAATATGTGCCCAAAATTACTTCAACTTGGAAGAGATGAGATTTCATCATGAAAAGAGCTCATAAAGCTGCCTAGAATGACTTAAATCACACCCAAACATTGTTTTTAGGGTCTGAAATTAACTCAGATCTACTTTTTTAGTTCTGTTTACACCATTTTTGTGGAGAGAAAGCACCCAGAATTCATAATACTGCTGTAAGATACTGACTGGGAGATTAAAACAGTCCTTATTTATGCCCACAATGAAGGATTGAGGTTGTTGGAGTTCCCAGGTTTGCTCTTCGTGTCCATATCCATGCCCAGAATTATTTCTTAATGCCATTTCAACCCTCAAATTCAACCCAGCATTCCTCCAAACCTGTTGTTGGTGGCTGTTAATCACTTTTCATCGGGTTGTTCATGCCCAGAATTGTCTTTTAACCCTCCAATTCGGCCCAGTTTTAGAAATAGGCCTGTTTGGTAGTGGAAAGGTGCACAGGGATGACTGATTCACAATGTTTCTTCCCACATATTCACTCAGCACATGAATTGAAATATCACCAAATAAATCTCAGCAATCACAGCGATGGACTCAACTGGGATAGGGGATATGCAATAAACCAAATAGATTATGTGTAGACATGGGTGACTAAGTGCATATGCTCTAGACAAGGGTTACAAGCAATTTTTCCATGAAATAGAGATGATGCTGATGATGAAACAAACTGAGTATTAATACTTCCCTCATTTTGGTTTTTGTCATGTTTTGTGGATGCTTTTGTTTTTGTCTTTTCTTCAGAGTAAAATAATTTTGATATGTTACAAACAAGGAGACGAGTGCCAAAAATGCAACTAGGTAGTTTGATCCTGCATGTGTGGAAGGAATTGTAGAAAATGGAAGAAACAATCAGGGGTGGGTATCCTTGGAGGGAAATTGCTGGAAATTATGAAAGGAAACACCCGACACATAATCACTCAAAAATGCATGTGCATTCTATCTCAAATTGTAAGGAAGAAAATGACAATGCATTAGCTCACAACTAAAGCTCACCAACCAGCACAGTGGTGTGCCTTGCATCTCCTTTATAGAATAGGAAGGAGAGGGAAGATACAATGTACCTGGTCACATGCAGATAACTCATACCCCCAAACCCATAGGAATAGGTCTTGAAAAGGAATTTAGTGACAAGCCCAATGATCTTGGATTTTTCAATGACCAAATTGGCCTAGGAAGAGACCCAGATAGATGGTTTGTAGACAAGTTCAATGCTGTCAAATTGGAACAAGAGATAAGGTTAGAAGGAAGGGCACCTTTCAAGTTTCAATGCATTGTGGGAATGGAAAATGAACCCAAGAGAATCACATTGTTGAAATAGCTGGGAGGAATTGTACCAGAGAGTGCATTCTGATTCAAATTCATGATGTTGAGGCTAGGAATCTACACTAGATATGAATTGATATTTATATGGCCAGAGAAATTGTTGTAAGCAAGAGAAAGTGTGTGAAAGTACTAGATCTTGGTGGGACCTCTAACGATCTGTCCAGATAAAGAGGGATTGTCCATCACCACTTTATGACTCTTCATGTTCCAGAGTTTCAAATCACACCCACCACAAACATGGGATGTGAATTAGGTTTTGACATGTTTATAAATTACAAATTTGTTTGGATCATTAATAATCCTTTAGTATGTATTGTCAATTTTTTCCTTTTTGGAACTTTTTATTAACAATGGTATCTCAGGGATGACTATCTTGCTCTAATTTTGAGGATATAACTCACAACCTCATTTTTGCTACTTTTAGGGTGAACTGAAGCAACTATGAAAACTCATTCCAGTTCAATATGAATTCTCCGAGTTTACATATTCTTCCTATGAGAGATGAATTCACCTTAGTTTTTTTAATTTTTCCATTCAATGAGGCAAGTTTAGAATCTCTCCGAAATTCTATATAAACAAAATATGGGTTGTATGGGGTATATATATGAAGAAACTCATGTTTCTAGCACTTGAGAAGAGAATAATCTCATTTCTTGCAAACAAAATGAAAAGGTTGGTGTTCTTCTCTATCTTTTCATTACCTCTGTCTTACAGATGAAGGACTTTTGATGTGTACATGGTACATGGAGGACTTTTGATGTGTCCTCCATTGACCATGTACAAATCCCCAAGAACATAAGAACTATAAACATAACACTATGTATACCCATGCAAAGTAATGTGTACTGCTTTGAGGCATTGCTCATGGATTTGGATGCCTCAATGGCTTCTTTTGAGCCAAATTTATGATCTTCTTCCCTAGAATTTCATTCCCAAGGCCCTAGGACACCTACATAATACTCAAAAACCACCTAGTGGCTCCAACATCCTCAATCATAGGACAATGTCATGCTCAGCAGGCCATGTGTTGTTTCTGGATGAAACCTACTTAGCCCTAGATGGCTAGAAGATTCCTTTAGATCCCAATCTTTAGGTTTCCTCCACTAATAATGTCCCAGTCCCCAAGGCCACACGCCCTAGATACATAGTTCCATAGATGCCCCTACAAAGTCATGCATGTTGCTTTGAGGTAGTGTTCATGGATTTGGATGCCTCAATTATTTATGTAGGGATAAAGGCATGGTATTCTTCCTTTGAACATGATTCATAATACCTTAAGACACCTATTGTCTGGTCAAATCCACCAAATGGAACCAACATCATGAATCATAGGCCAATGATACACTCGTGAGACCATGCATGATTGGTAGAGGAAACCTCCTTATACTTGGATGGATAGAAGATTCCTTTCGAGCTCAAGGATTGGGTGTCCTCCACTGACCACACCTAAGGCCACATGAATAGAAACCTAGATACAGTCCTCACACAAAACAGTCAAGTGGAGCTTGCTATCATCCTCAAACTTATTTTTAGGGAATCTAATGGTGACAACTAAGATTCTATAGATCTCTACAGCAACAAGCTCAACTATAAGACATAAATTTTTAGTCTAAGGTCTCACATACAGAAAACAAGAAAAGTATTATGGAATTCTCTGGAAATGACTGTTTTAGCAGTCAATTTCAAACGCCGTTTCCGACCGAATGGAAATGAATATTCAAAAACTGAAAGAGGATTTTATCCAGAATGGTTTTATCTACAAAAAAATCTCTCCACTCCTTCACAGGTTTAATGGTTTGGGATATTCAAATTGATCTTTACAATCATTTTTTCCAGATTTTTAATTTCTTGTTTTAGTCATTATATTTGGGCATGGATTATGATAATCTGGAGAGGTATTTTGGAAAACTGAAAGATGCTTTTTTCAAGAATGAGCCCATGCACAAAAGCCTCTCTCATTTTTTACATAGGTGTTACAATTTGTAAGTTACGAGTGTTTATTTATGACCTATTTTCCATAAAGTTTCAGCAATTTGCAGCACCATGGGCTAGATTTGAACTCGAGACGCTGAAAAAGTTCCCGATCATGTTCCAGCTCAGCTCACATGTAAAATTTCGACTCTGAGATGGATGATTCAACATCAAGTCAACAAGTATTATTAAATGAAATTAAAATTTCATTTACATATGCGTTCCATTTTCCAAATGGCTGAAGGGAATCCAAATAAAACGAAATCCTAAAAGTCAGGGATTAGTTTTACACATTTCATCTCATTATAACTACTCCCTATAAGTTAGAGATATGTTTTCATGAGTCATTAAACTTAGTAATTATTTACTATTTTTATAAAGAAGATGGAAGGATCAAATCTTGAGCTTAGCATGTAAAGACTTTTCTATATATTTTAAGAAAAAGGACAAAGAAAAGGTTTGACTTTTAGTTTGAGAGAGACTCTTTTATTGTATGAGGTATAATTCTGAAAAGGAGCAGTACTTTTGAAAGAAGAGATTCATTACAGTGTGTTCATTCAGTGTGTACCATCTTGTTTATGATCATTTCATTATTGTCATTTATTTCTTGCATTCAGTTGAGATGAGATGTATGGAATTCATCCATGATTGATGCTACTTACATACAGTGAATGCATATTATGTGTTTAATTATTACTAGTCCTGAATTCACCCTTTTTTGGTGCTCTGTTCATAGTTATCATCCTTTAAAGTCTTTCTTCTAAAGTTATATTGAAAATTCATCTTGTTTGATGCTTTCAATGTAATGGGATTTCCTACTTTCTTCTACTACCATTAAATTACTGTTTATTGCTGAAGGATATACTTATTTTTCCTCTGTTTCCTCAGAAGTACATAGTTGTAGTTGTCTTCATATCATATTCCAAAATTTGACCCCATTTCCCAATGGAATCTTTCTCCTATTTGTCCAACCACAATCTTTGAAAGTCACCAATCCTTCCCTTTTACAAATTTGGTCATTGAACTTATTGTCAAGCTGTTACCGTAGTGACATTAGGTAGTAGACTTGTAGAGAGATCCCTCTCTGACTGAAAGAGACCAGCTTTCAGTCTAAAGTTTGGTTTGAAATGGTTACCTCTGGGATTTCCTACTGCGAACATAGGACAATCATAGAGTGATAATAGAAGACATAAAAAAAAAAAGTTGCTTGGTCTCAAAACCATATTTGACACTTTTCCATAAAGTTTGAAAGAACTTGGTTCTAAGGATTTGATTTTTTTAGAACACATTTACAAGACATGTAAAGTTGACAAAATTTAAAATAGTGGTCAGTAAATTCACAAATATATTCAGAAAAGAATATATGTGCCTTTAGGATTCTACATAATTTTAAGTTTTCCATGTTTATTTTAAATGACATTTCCATACTTGGTTTACAAAACATACTTTTTTCACATGCAATTCTCAATAACTAGATAAGAATGAGTCATCTATATTATATATACAAACATGATAACACACACATATAAGACAAACTTAAGGTTCATACAAACTTACTGTGGTAAGCCAAAATTCCAGGATCTTTTGTATAACTTCGCTATGCCTATGGTAGATAGGTCTCCTTTTCTCCATGTAAATTTGTTCAATCTCCAGCACCTTATCATTTGCTTCTTCATTTTCCTACAAATGGCACCAATCAGACATAATTTTAGCAATGCCACACAATGATTCAATCATGGAAACTCTCATCATCCATCCCAATTCAAGGTAAAGAACTTCATAGCCAAGAAGTTGTCCACTAGCACAATTTTCTACCTGGGTGCATAGCTCTCCTACAGAGTGATATTGATATAATACATACCAATGTCTGGACTTAACCAAATCAAATTAAGATGCAAGAAAATCCATAACACAGCCAGTGCTATTAAATAAATGTGGATAACAAATAGGTGGAGAGAATTGCAGATAAATTGGACAAACACAAACTAATTTGGAGAAAATATGTAATTACTAGTGTGCATCTCCAACCGGTTCTCTTAAATATATATGCAGAAGTTGAACATGCAAAAACAATAATTCTGAACAAAGAAAAAGAGCTTCATGGATTGTTCACTGGCACAATTTGCATTTACATGCATGGCTCTCTTGCCAAGTGATATCAATACAATGTCTGGCCTCAACCAAATCAAATCAATATGGAAGAAAATTTATAACATTTTAGCCCAATTAAATAAAGGTAGATAGCAAAAAGGTAAATAGAGAAAATTTCAGACAAATGAGATGAACACAAACAAAAATTGTGACACGTGTGTAGTTACCAATGAGGGCCTCTCCACCCCTAAGAACATAGAGACTACATCATAGTTGGTTTCTGTGCATCAGGCGGTTCATTGAATAACAGTGCTAAACCTATCACATATGTTATTAATTTTGTAAAATCTTAAGAGGATATAAATCATTCCAAAAGAAAATTTATTCTAGATTTCACATTAACACCCAATTTGAGACGATGGATAACGTAAATATGAATATTATTAGAAAATATGTAAACTCTCTCGAGATTGGAAATAAGACAGATATGCTTCCACTCCTTGCCTATATAGGGAGAAGTGGCCTATATAATCACAACTTGGCATAATGATGTATACACCTTGAGGTAATCGGACATTCTTTATTGTTCGGCCTCGAAATACAAGATGCAATTTTTGAAAACAAATCACTTAAACATTGACATATGGACCATAATAAATACTATCTATGCTGGAAAATTACACTATGATGATACTGGCTCATGAATACGGCAGAGCATAGAGACAATCACTAAAATTTATAACAATTGGATTTTCTTATGATTTTTTATTAGTGCATGAAAGCAGTTTCAAAATATGTACATCAAATCTAATTAGTTGATTATATGAAGAAGGTTGTGTATTCTGAACCCCTTACTTTGTTGGTTTCTGCAGCAAGCTTCCCTAACAGTTCAAATGAAGGTTGGACATGCACAGTCACAAAATACAAGAATTAATTTAAAAACATGATATTTTTGTAGTACTTAGATACATTTTAAACCCTTAGTAATAAGAAAAATAGTAAATGCTTCACAAACCCTCGTAAGTAAATTAAATAGATGGCAATGTTAGTATAGACCTTAAAATTTGATTTGAGGATTTAATCCAGTGGGAGGAAACTAAAATTCAACTATTATGAGAGGCAGGTTGTGCAGAAACACTCATGATTGAATCCCAGGTTGCATGAAAAACATTTGACTGCTTGTGTAATTGGGGGGTTTTCTTCATATTTCATGAAAGAAACTAAAATAGTGAAACCAAAAGTAACCATAATGGAATTGGAAATAGAGTAAACTACATCTCCTCAGTGAATATCCAGTAAAAGAGAACAATGATGGGTTTTGTTACCACCCATTTTGTATGGGTGACCTGTGCACGTGGATGGTAATGGGTGCTCTCATCGTGGTGATGATAATCCATCATAAAATAAACAGTGTTGGGAACACATCATCAAGCTACAGAGGTTCTGGACACTCTCTCATACTTATGGAGCATTAAGAAGGGGAAAGAATCATTTTTGGGTTTGTTGCAGTGGGTTTGGCCATCAAAAAGTCATTTTGGGAATTTTAAACAACTGTTAAGAAGTATGTTGGGTAGTATCTCTGCGAAGCAATAGAACTAAGCACTAATTACAGGCAAGGAACAACGACATAGAAAGCATTGGCAAGAACAGTAAAATTCATTTTGAGCACATACAACTGTCCTAGGCTATTATGGGCACTTTTCAGATCATTGCAGCTGTAAGCATACATTTAAGGATTGTAAGCAAGCCAAAGGAAACTCTAAGATCATCATCTATAGGTATAATAAAGGTTGTTGCAGCCCTATTCTAGGGAATCTTTTTGTAGCAAACAATAGTACACCGGTGCATGGAATGGGTCAAATATATTGGATATGAGAGATTTTATAGTGCTTTCTTGGAGTATCTCAAATCACGTTGGATGCCTGGAAATAGAGTTCTGGAGCAATTTGAACAACAGAAAAATCATTTTTGGGTGTATTCTGAACAATTTTACCTTCAAAACAATACTTTAGACCTATGAAGAAAGGATCTTAAGGGAACTTGATAAAGGGCATGTTTAGGTTGTTGGAAGCCATTTATACATTTGTATTAATTGGATTTCCTTTCAGCAGATTTCATACCAAATTACTACATCCTTGGAATTAACAAATGGAATGGAGATTTTATGGCCTATAGTAGACCATCTTGGAGGTCCTCATTTTAGGATCATGTTTCTTCATCAAGCAATAGGTTGGTCTATTTGTAGTAGTAGGTCTGGGAACTGAAAGGCCCTAAAGAATAAATTATGGGCAGTCTATTTGAAGTGACATCAACAATATTGATGAAAGAATGTTCGGTAGATGTAGTCACCTTCCAGGCAAGGCTTGACCTGTAGTAGTTGGGCATAGTTCCTCATCATAAATCTAGTTAAAAAAGGTAAGAAGTTCAGGAGAAAAGTGTGTCTTAAGATTGTGAAGGGGGTGATCTATCCTAGCACAGGGCTAGGGATGACCTGTAAATAATTATAAACTTTGGGGGTGGCCTATGAATAAACTAAACTTTGGAACCAAATTTAATTAATTCTTGCAACGAATGGGTATAAATATTAGCTCGAATGTGCCTATTGGAGGTCAATTTGGAGTGTACTTGTTCTATTTCTTTTAGTCCTTTTTTGGGGTTAATCCAAGGACAAATATGTAAATCTGATTAGGGTAGATTTACAGACATCTTGGGGTAGGATTTCATTTTTGCATCTTATTTTGTTATGTCATGTGGGATTTGTCCCCTTGCCATTTGATCAATAATTTAGAACTCAATTTCTTACACCACTTCAATCTACTTTAACATAACCAGTTGTGAAAATACATCCTCCGAGGGCCATCTTTGGATAAAATCATGAAGGTGAAACATTACACGCTCCACAAAGGAAACACAAATTTGCAAGAAAATAAATACTAGTTGACCAATCTACTGCTAGCTATATTATGTAACTATGATCATAAAAGCATAAACCAATCAAATAAATTGTCTTGTATCAAGTAAAACTGTGGAAGACAAATTATAATGGAAACCAAATAGTAAAAATCACACCCAGTCAAATCAATAACAATAACACAATCAAATATTTGTTGATAATACCATTAATGCCAAACAAGAGTAATCCGGAAAAAGAGAAGGTGTGAATATACAGACCCTATCCTCTTGATGGAAGCATGGATGGATAATTCCATTTATGTCCAAATAAAGGTTGTCAAAATCGATCCCGTTGGGGTTGGGTTTGGTGGCATCCATAATAGATTTGTCTTCTACAACATCCCCCACAACCAGGGGACATCTGCCAGATAACCATCTGTAAGATGTCGAGACACCCATTCTCTTACAGATCCAGTGCCAATGGAAGTGGCCATGCCCCCTTCCCTCTTTGATATGCAATTTTTATATTCACTTATAAACAAACCCATTCCCTCATATCATGTCCATGCTCTTGTCTCGTTTCCAGTTCTCAATTATAAAGGGAATTTTACAGTACAGGCGTGAATATATAGACCCTATCCTCTTAATGTAGGCATGGATGGATAATTCCATTAATGTCAAACAAGAGTAATCCAGAAAAAGAGAAGGCGTGAATATACATAACCTATCCTCTTGATGGAATCATGGATGGATAATTTCATTTATGTCCAAATAAAGGTTGTCGAAATCTATACCATTGGGGTTGGAATCAGTGGCATCCACAATAGCTTCATCTTCTACAACATCCACCACAACCAGGGGACATCTGTCAGATAACCATCTATAAAATGCTGAGACGCCCATTCTCTTACAAATCCAGTGCCAATGGCAGTGGTCATTCCCCTTTCCCTCTTTGATATGTGATTTTTATATTCACTTATAAACAAACCCCTTCCCTCAGATCATGTCCATGCTCTTCTCCCGTTTCCAGTTCTCAATTCTAAAGGGAATTTTACAGTAAAGGCACCCAGGAACAAAAGGGTCAAATCACAACCCATCGACGGTGTAAAATTTATTACATATGGGAAGATACAAACCTATGTCCACACAACTGTGCCTTCGCTACTTTAAAAGTGGTGACTCTTATCGCCTTCAAAAGGGAGAGTATACAAAATCTAAAGATTGATGTGAGTGGGGACTACAAAGACATAATGTGATAATTAGAGTGTCGTCTAGTGAGCTAAAAACTAGTGTTTCATATGTAAGGTAAAAACATATTTAAGTTTTTTTTTCAAAGGAAAGAGTCACTCAACGAGGACAAATTTGAAATACTCATGTATTATGGGCATCATCTTTTGATATGGAATTGATAATTATGTGGAACTTGAACTCGATTAACTAGATTACTCATTAATGAAAGGTGAATTAACTTTAACTATCCCGTAGATTTCTTTGTTGATACTGTTGGTGGTATTACTAGTAGGTGTAGAAATTAGGTGCTATAGAGAGACATGTGCAAAAGGCCAAAAAAATGAGCAATTTGGTCTCTAGTAGCTTTAGCAACATATTAAGGCTTGGTTTTGAAATTAGGAATCTTTAGGAATCCTTAGTATTTATTAGCATTAGGAAGAGTATTAATAATGAGAATTTGTATACTTTATGTGTTATCTTATCTATATTAGCCCTAGGAACTCTATTACTTCTTTTATACTCATGATTATTAGTATTAGTGTTATTAGGGATCTTCAACTAGACTTATACTAAACCTAGACTAACTTATATTATCTTCATAAAATGAATAGAATCGATTTGACTATAATCCATTTAGGGAATTTTCATGTATAGGTATGGTGTTATAGAGGCATCTTAGACAACTTTAGTTCTTAAGACGACAATTGAGTCTCATCCTTGTGCTCTTAGTAATTCCTTATACTTTGGTTGATCTTGGTTTCCATATGCAAGGTCTGAGTGGAAATTTGATCTACACCAATCCTAGGTGAGATGTGGAGAAGTTGGAACGGGATCATAAAATTGTGAAAATATCATAAAAAACTGATTACAAATCTAGAATGAGAGAGAATGCGCATTTTTCCTAGAAAAAAGCTACTCAATATTAGTGATGGAACCGCATTACAACAACATATAATAAATACATAGAGCTAGTTCAAATATGGGTGGAAGGATCTTTTACTAGAAGGCGATAGAAAAGTAGATTTACTTAATCAAAGTTGAAACGATGCTGGGCTAGGTTGTGTGAAATCCAAACAATCAAAATGGTTTCCAAAGATACCGGGATAAAATATTTCATTTATTTTTAAAAAGAAATAGATACAATAAATTCTATCCTTGAGCACATAAATAAGACAAATGACATAAAATATTGAAGATCAAGCAAATTGTAAATTGATTACCTCTTGGAGTCGTCATTCTTCTATTGGCACGCAATTTTCTTCTTGTGCAAAGGGTTTCCAATAACATTTGAGTTTGACCTGATTCTTGGCAGTACACAAGGCAAGATTAAAGAGTTGGTTCAAGATGGTGTTTGGGCGTTATCCAGTTTTTGAGTAAGTCTCCCAACATAGCTCTTCCCAACCAATTTTATTCTGTAAATTTAACTTTCACCATGCTGAGAGCTTGTGAAAAATACTCAGAAGAGTCATCAACCAGTCTCCCTGCTCTCTGTTTCTAGTGTAACCATTCCACTTACTATTTGACGATCATACACCACCAAATTTAGAAACCATTCTTGATACCACCAAGCCCTCTCAGATCGGTTCTACAAGAAAAGCTTTTTTCATATTAGTGGTGTAGGGGACAAATTGATCACTCATTGAGAAGTGAAAACCTATTACTATTGAGTCACGAAGACAAATGCAACAAAAGAAGTACAAGACATGAAGAGTCCAAGGAATAAAATGAAGCGATGGCCTTTGTCTCTGCTCTGCATACCCTCATCCTCCCTCTGTGTCTGCTTCCCTTCCCCTTCTCAAAACGACGATTCCCCTCAGGCTTTATGTCGACCACAACTCCCTTCCACCACACCATTGTAAAAGCTCCATACCAGCGTGACGGATACTCTACAAACCAGCATGAAGGAGTTCATTTCATCTTTGCGGGAAAAATTGGTAGAGGCGGGAAAAATTGAAGGGCTAGTTCATTTCATCTCTGCCCTTTCAACTAATTTTTGGTTTTTATGTTTTGTTTAGTATTTTATGCTAAAGAATAACTCTTCAACTATCAAGTTTTTTTTTTAAATTACCTTTCAATAATAATTTTTTTATTAAAGAATTTAATTTTCAATTAAAATATGTATATTTTTTTTTATTAAGGAATTTAATTTCCAAATAAAAATAACAAGTGTCAAGATTCACAAGTGTTAAAACCTAGCTCAATATCAAAATAACAAAAACAATTTCATGTTTAAGAAAAAACATGGGAGAGTTTCATTAAAATTTGTTTTTAGATTATGATCAAATTTATGAAAAAATGAAAATAACATCTTACTAAAATTAGTGGCTCCAAGTCTCTGATAGCCAGAGGAGAGCACTTTCAAATTGTCTAGAGAAATGGGTATCTAAATTCAGCATATGCTTCTAACTTCTGAGGCTAAAATGCCATAGGTGATGCTTGGTAAATTTGGTAGATGATAAATTGTTGATGGTAGGGAACCATTGAAGATGATCAATGATGACCTAAGTAAGTAGGGAGGAAAGAATGTTTACTTATTATATGTGGATAGAAGGATCAAGGAAAAACTCAATAGGGTGATCTAGAATTATAGATAGACTTAGGTCGAATCCAAATTTATCCTTCAATGAGGGATGGAATTTCCAATTAGTATGGTACCTATATCTAGAATTAAAGAATAACTCTCAATCAAATCCTTTAGAATCCTCAATACCTTGGGAGTAAAGGACAAGGAGGAAAGAAACCATCGAGATGAAGGGGATGACCACCATCAACAAGAAGTAGTAGAGTGACATTTAGGATGAGGGATTCTTAAAGTTCAAAAGTGTACCTTTGAAGGAGACGAATTTCTCAAGTCATGATCCAAAATGTAGAATAATAACTTTATCCAAATTGTCTAGAGAAATGGGTATCTAAATTCAACACATGCTTCTAACTTCTGAGGCTAAAATGCCATAGGTGATGCTTGGTAAATTCGGTAGATGATAAATTGTTGATGGTAGGGAACCATTGAAGATGATCAATGATGACCTAAGTAGGTAGGGAGGAACGAATGTTTAATTATTATATGTGGATAGAAGGATCAAGGAAAAACTCAATAGGGTGATCTAGAATTTAAGATAGACTTAGGTTGAATCCAAATTTAGCCTTCAATGAGGGATGGAATTTCCAATTAGTATGGTACCTATATCTAGAATTAAAGAATAAGTCTCAATCAAATCCTTTAGAATCCTCAATACCTTGGGAGAAAAGGACAAGGAGGAAAGAAACCATCGAGATGAAGGGGATGACCAACATCAACAAGAAGTAGTAGAGTGACATTTAGGATGAGGGATTCTTAAAGTTCAAAAGTGTACATTTGAAGGAGATGGATTTCTCAAGTCATGATCCAAAATCTAGACTATATGGACAATGGATGGGTCCAAAATCTAGACTATGAGGATATCTTTTTTCACTAACATAAAATGGAATTAGCATTGCCATTAACTATGGGACAACCCCCTTAATGTTAAACATGTGCAAGTGGAGGAGAATGGAAATAGGAACTATGATGGTTGAATAGTACTTTAGAGGAAATGGAAGGTGGTGCCACTAAGAAACCCAAACCAAGGTCCCTTGCTTCATTAAACTCACTCATGAGGTGAATAACCATGAGGAGATGGAGAAGGAGGGATATAAATCTCAAGGAATAAATAAAGAAGACAATCAAGATCATAATGAAACTAAAGAGAAATTAATAACAAAGGATACAATACACACTAATCAAACAACATATCAAAATCATATCCAAGGAAGGGAGGATGAAGAAAAAATAACTAGGAGACCAAATAAGAGGCTATATACATGAAACTAAATGAATTTAAGATAGAAACCACACCAAAGAAATGGAATCAACAAAGGATAAGGAATGAGATTGTGGCAATGGTAAAATAGTAATACTGCAAATGACCTTGATACTAAAAAAGGAAAAGAGAGCATAAAGAAGATATATAAATTAGAATTTAATGCAAGAGGAGGAGGAGGATGTGGAAGAAGTGGACATGGATTTATTATTCTTGCATTATAATAAAACATTTATAATTTCCCTTTCAAGTTAGCAACTGGTGAATCTAGACTAACACATGATAAATGGAAATGGGAGGATAGAAATGTTGAAGGATTATCAAGTTCCCATAAGAAATGATCATGAATAGACACAAATCCCACAAATTTGACAAAACCTAAGTTGGGACGAGGCGAGAAACTTGTCAATGATAACTTGAAGGAGAAAAGGGAGCAATTAATTAACCCAAGACAAAGAACCTCACTTAAGGAGACATTTCTTCAAACGCCTAGGCCTTCTAAATGAGAATTATATTGTGGAACATAAGGGGAAATAATGCACCTAAGAAACAAATCATTTTGAAAAACAAAATAAGAGTAGAAAAACTAGACTTAGTGTTTATTCAATAAACAAAATGCAAAATGTATAACATGTATAAATTCACCAAAATGATAGGGGGAGGATGTGATTGCTCGACTAGAGGATGGAGAGGATTTTCAAGAGTTATGGCAGTGATGTAGGATCCCATAAACATGGATTTAGAAAACCAACTTACCACCTATTGATAGATGACTAGTGATTTATACTTTAGACTCAAGGGTAAAGGGAAAGATAACTAATGTATATGGGTTCATTGATCCCTGACAAATTCTAGATTAATGTTTGGAAATCTTAAGTATGATTAAGGTCCTCCCCAATTAGGAACATTGAATCATTAGAGAATATGGCCTAGCCACAACAAAGTACCTCTTTGAAAAGAAAGGATGAGTGTAAAGGTTGGATGTGGCAAGCTATAAGATTCTCCGGGACCTTTTAGAGCATTGATAATTTGTGGATGTATTTCCAAAGAATGCCATCTTCACTTGGAACAATTGGATTGGAGGGTTGATTATAATATGCTCATCACATGGCTTATAGAATGTTTCAATGAGACACCATTTTGTGGACTATGATGCTTATGAAATATGTCCATAATGGTAGGATGGACAAAGCTCAACAATGTTTAATAACATGCTTGAGAATAATTTTGTCTCGTGGAATGTTGTGATTTGGGATTGCATATGAAATGGAAAAATCAGGGAGGCTCACAAATTGTTTAAAATAATGCTACAATGGAGATATGCATTGTTTCAAGCATGGAGAGATGTTATTACATTGGTCTTGTTGTTTCTTTATGTGGACACTTGGAGTGGATTTGACATACCAGTTACAATTACCAACAAAAATTGCCAAACGGTGAGGGCATTCCATCATGGTACCTTTTAAGATTATCATCATAGTTTGGACATTGACCTTCATTTGTCGAAGACATGACTAGTGAGGAATTTTAGGGAGTAAAAGAATGTAATATGTGATTAATGTGTCAAGTCAAAGGGAAAAATACAAGGCAAAATCTATCCATTTACAAGGTGGGAGGACACATTAATTAAACTCAAAACCTCACACATCCAAATATGCCATGTAAGTAAGGATAATTCTTCTGCATCAACCTTACTAGCTTAGGCCATTTTGTCTCTAGGGATCATGTGACATTAATAGACCTATGTGCACCATACAAACCCTATAAAGGGAATCTTTATCATGTAAGTGGAATATAGTGTTCATTTCAAGTTTGGAACACTAAGGATGGCTCTCATGTCCTAGTCCATGTTCTAGGGTAAACATATAAAGTCCTAGGCCATAACATTTTCCTCAAGGGATCGGTGCCCACAAATGGGGCCCTAGTCCATAATGTCATCTCTATGTGGGAAATATTTGGCTTACAAGCAAGAAATGGCCATTTCAAGCTCTATGCAACCAAGAATGGTTATCATTGATTGGGTCATATTATCAAGTCAAAACATAACGTCTAAGGGTAAGGGGCTCAATTCTCATGACTTTTAGGGGGGGATCCAACAAACCGCCTCCAAAAGCTAATTTCTCATGGCTTTTAATGGGGGTGCCAAAAAACTACCTCCAAAAGTTCAATTCTCATGAGTTTTAAGGGGGGTTCCAAAAAAACTGCCCCCAAAAGTTCAATTCTCATGACTTTTAGTGGGGGTTTTGACAAACCGCCCCCAAAAGTTGTAAGAATTGGGATTTTAGGGGGACTTTTCAAACAACCACCTCCAAAAGTTCAATTCTCATGACTTTTAAGGGGGGTTCCAAACAAAGTGCCCCCCAAAGTTCAATTCTCATGAATTTTAGGGGGGGTTTTGACAAACCGCCCCCAAAATTTATGAGAATTAGGCTTTTAAGGGGGTTTTCAAACAACCACCTCCAAAAGTTCAATTCTAATGACTTTTAAGGGGGGTTCCAAAACAGCCGCCTCCAAAAGTTCAATTCTAATGACTTTTAGGAGGGGTTTTGACAAACCGCCCCCAAAAGTTATGAGAATTGGGCTTTTAGGGGGGGTTTTCCCAAAATCGCCCCCAAAAGTCAAATTTCAAAACTTTTGGGGACGGTTTTAAAGAACCCCCCCCCTAAAAGTCTAATTTCCATGACTTTTAGGGGCAGTTTTAAAAGACCGCCTCCAAAGTTCTGAAATTGTTTTTGGGGGGGTTTTACCAAGACCCCTGCAAGCCAAAACCACCCCTAAAGGGCTATTTTGTTGTAGTGACCATACCCATGTTGAGATATTTGGCTAATCTTGACTTGTGGCCATGGGCGAGCAGCTTCCAGCCACTTTGTGGGTAGACAAGGCTCTTACTAATCCCACCTGTGGATAGTAGTGGGTGTTACTAATCAAACCTCACTTAAGGTGCAAAGCCTTCACCACAATGAAACTAAAAGTGGAAGGCTTAATCAAAATCCAATGTTGGACTGGATCCACACACCTATTAAAATCAAGGAAATGAGTGGGACAATAATAAGAGACATCAATATTTTTAAGCAAAGGAACCATGGCTGTCCCAATCATCTTCAAATGTTGTTCACCACTTATGGAAGCTACACAATCATTTATGCTACTATTGATGTTACTAGGAACACAAACATAACTGATCATATCATCATAATCATGCAAAAAATATGGATTCAAGGTCTGGCACTCAGGTAAATTAGATTCATAGAATGGATGCGAACAGGGCTGGTCATTAGCAATGATTTGACTCAGATTTCAAGTCCAAAACTGCTCCTCCATGGGTATGGTTGTCATCAAAGGTTCCTTATCTTGTGATCCTGCATGACTGTGGAAGTCATCCAAGGGAATATCTATTTGATGAATCATCCCCTATTTCCCATCCTTATCTTCTTGGTAAATTTCCTCCTCATGGAGAAGGATCAAAAGATAGGGCATATGTGCTTCTCTTATATTCATCAATGCATTATGGCAAATGTTTTTTACAAGGGGAGTTTTTCATGTCCGTTTCAAGATTGAATTTGTAATCAAGTGGACAAGAAGATAAAGTACTTACCCTATTTCCATATTTCTCCTGCTGGTTCTCAAGGGTAACACAATTGAGATATGAACTCTTCAATTTATGTGCCATAGGAACACTGCCAGGACTGAAGATGGAGAATGCTGCAGGTATAAATCCTTTGCCTTAGGGTATTCAATTTTAGTATTACATATAGGATTTATATCATGATAAGGAAAATCAATATCTACATCATCTCTATAGTATGATAGATATATGTCAACAATATTACAATAATCAAAACCCTCTGATTCAGAGCCAAAATTTTCACTGCTAGATTTTTCAGAAGCATATATCTCCTTATCATCCAATTAGGAGCTTAACACATCATCTCTTTTTGAAGTGAAACCATGTATTCATTTTCCTAAGGTTTCTCTATAATGTGCCATATTCAAGTCATGGAAAGATTCTTCATTATATTCATAAATTTGAAAAGTAGTATCATAATGGCTTACCAAATCCTTTTCCATGATGAAAGATGTGGCCCCCGCTGAAATGTCATCCTTTTGAAAATATGTACTAGCTCCTTAGGAAGGACATTTTATTCAATGAAGTCTTCACCACAACTTTTGTAACCAAGATCTTCTTTGGGAATATGTGCAATAAGGTCTTCAGGAACTTCATTTTCTGGATCTGCCATATACCCTTGTTCTTCTAGTGAGATAAGTTCATTTAAGTCTTTAACATTTTCTTCAATTTCAACCAATAACACCTCTAAGGGATTACTATGTCACTCAAACATTAGGTGTTCTATTTACTTCCTTTTATCATGGTAAAATCTAATCCAATAAATGGGTTCATCATTGATTTGATTGCCCGAACTGTTCGTAACTACTGATTCAAACTCATCCCAAGATGAAATGCTCTTGTCAAGCAAATCATTAAACCATTCTCTTACCCTTGTTCAAATGTATTCAGAAAAATCGAAACGGCAACATCATCATGTGATACATCCTCTATGAAAAAATATGATCCTCTGTGGAGGTGCCAATATCCCCATCAAATCATTCTTCAAACCAAAAATATAAAATGAAATTTGTGAAACTTTACATTCATAGCTTTCATACCAAGGGAGTTGTTAGATGAGAAAGATGGGTCTTCAACCAAAACCTTTCATCACATCATTGTAGCCATGTTTATTGAATACAAGGAAGGTACTTCATCCTTGGCAACAATGCCATTTTGTTACCTCCAAGATATGCACTCAAAGACAAGTACAATCACCCAAGTACAAACCCTAGTGGAACTTGACGACACCGCCCACTATCACCTTAGTGGTAGTTAAATTGACAAGTATGGGAGTTGTAAAAACAAGGCGTCTCCACTGGTTATTGGTAGTACATTTCTTGCAAAATTTCTTGGATTTCTTCCCATTCTTTGTTAATTCTTTCACTAAATTTTGGCAGTTCATTTCTTGCAAAAATTTCTTTAAATTCTACCTGTCCTATTTTATTCTTTCAAAAATTAAGGATTGGAATGCCTTGTAAAATTCCTACCCTCACCACTCAAACTAGAGGTAGGTAGGTTCATCAATAGGAGCTATGATGGAGAATTTTTGAAGTTCCATTAGATGTTTGTTGATCATAGCTTTGGTATTTATGCAAATTTTGTCTATAAGGTTTCCAAAAATATTGGATAGTTAGATGCCCTTAGATTCACTCATACATTTGGCATGATGCATTATGGTTGATGTCTTCGACTCATTTTTCCTCTTCAATTATGGTTCATTAGATTTTATGTAACATTCATTTCATTATTGGAATGGTTTTTGCAAGAGGCAATTGCAACAAGAATACTTAGACCATGGGGTGCTCTCAGTTTTACAGAATTGGATTGAGCCTCTTCCAGATAAATGTCTTCATAATACAAATGTTTGCACTGTAGTTTTGATGATTTTAACAGATGTAAGATTTTTATCTCTCATATCTGGAATTTGTTTCAAGTTTGCTTGGTAACAAATTTGTTTGGTGATAATGGTTATTTCAGAGCAACTTAATGCCATAAGGGATGTCTTCAGATTTGTAAATGTTTTATTTTGGAATATTGCATCTTGTTAGTGTATCAATTTTGCGTGTTTAATGACCTGTTAAATTTTACCATATTTTATAAAGTAATTCATGTTTCCAGCATTATTACATTGCTACATTTTTATCATAAAATATTCCATATTTCCCAGTATCATGGCTATGTTGTTTGTTTATATCAGAACCATATTTCTCAATATTTTTTTATATCCTGTTCCAGGTGTAATATAATCTGATTGTGAGGCTTGGCTCGAGTAACAACAATTGGAACAATCTTATCCCACCATAGTCTTTCAAACACTCTTAAACCTGGCTTGCTTCAAGCAACCTTCTCAACCAGGAATCCACATTCATATATTGTGGGGAATTTTCTTTCCATGTGGCATTCTGTATTTACATGTCTGCAACATTAGGGTGTTCGGCACTTTGTCCAGTGCTTGTGAATGTAATGTATGAGGAGACCACAAGTACGACTTCTATTATTTTGAAGACCTCCCTTATCCTTGGGCACAATACAAACATCCCAAGGAACCAAAGGCATACCCAGTGCCCCAACATTTTTGGTCCTTAGCATAGCATAGGAATTTCTCCATCCAAAGAAACTGAGCCCTATTAGGAAGCCAACAAGACACATAATACACATGAGAAGCCTTAAGAATCCTACCCACCACAATCAACTTGTTAGCAAATGAAATATTTTTCAACTGGTAGAAGAGAAGCTTACACTGGGATAGCTGTAGACACCAATCCCACATGGCAATCGGGGAAAGACCCACACCAAACAGGATGACAAGACATCTAACAATAATGCAAGGGTGAGAAATATTCCATGTTGTTGGAATCCATGGAGGGGGATCATCAAGACCAACTAGCCAATAGTCTGTTATGATCACTAACAATAGCCGTAGAGGCCTCACAAAAAATGAACGAACATTCGTTGGCACCAACCATCGAATCCTGGCCAGCTCTCACAGACAGGAGAAAATCATCTGCAAATGATTGTTCATCATCTTTGAATCATTTGGTAGAGATACACCTCTTAGTTATCCCTACAAACAGATCGGATCCAACAGATAAACAAGGGCATCTGCTGTCAACACAAAGACAGAGTGCCATCTTAGCTCAGTGGGTAGACTGCATGGATTTTAACCATGTCATCATGAGTTTGATTTAGACATGTTTTAACTAACTGAACTTCGTTATAAGGAATTGTCATATCTCTCTTGACCTTATCAGTCTGGTTTCCAAGCATTGACTTGTATGATCACTTGAGATATTAATTTGGGAGTCAACTCACTGAATTTCTTTAAAAACAATGACCATATCTCTCTTGACCTTTTTTAACTAAGCCATTGTTTGGAAAAGATACTATCTTCTTGAATACTTGGATATTCATTAGTTTGGATTTGTTTGGAAGATAAGTGAACACCATCACTTGCTAGTTTGATCACTGCCCTATCCAGTACTTTATATAATTGGATATTATATTTTATTTCTTGTAATTTATGAGAAGTTAGTTGGCATTAGTTAACCAACATAGATCCATTTTAAAGTGGATCTACCAAGCACTGAGAGGGATCAAATTTATCAAGGTGCAAACCCACTTTTAGAGTGAAAATGTTGAGGAAGGTTTTTAATTTATCTAATTTGTGTAGTTTTATATATATGTCATTGTAAATGTAAATGTTTTAAATCTTGGACATGTTTTTTCTACAATATTTTATTATTTTTTAAAAAGCACACGTGTCAACTCCAGGATGATCACGGAAGGAGTTACACATCCCCCTATTGGGATGTAGAATGCGCCTCTTCGGTGCAATGATGTCACAAAACACTTGCTCTTTGCAATTCTTAAAGCTGCCCCTCTAAACTTTGTTTAAATGTTAAGTGATCACCTTTAGAAGCTATTTGATTTCAGGTCTATATATTTTAAATTTCATGTTGATTGCTTGAAAATCAATAGCAACGGGATGTAATGACATTTCAATAACAAGTTGTGATAGTTTAATTCAATTTAATAACCCTTGGAGGGAAAGCAGACAATTGTATGATCGTTCTTTATGTGAGTTTTTATGCATTTTTTCAACTCTGATTTGATACTGACTGGTTTTGTTCTGGTCAAACTAACAGAAGGAACAACTAAAAATGGAGACTACCTTCTTCCCTTTAAGACCGGGGCATTTTTAACTAGGACTCCAGTGATTCCCATGATTTTACCCATATCAATGCTTTAGTCTAGCATGGGATACTATATCTGGAGTAAGAATCTGTTGCCATATTTTCCAGACTTATGAGTTATGTTGGGGAAAATTGAAGGCAGTTCTATTGAGCATGTGTGGGGGATTCACTTTTTTATGTTGTTTGGGTACTTTCTATTTCTTATTATTATTGACTTCCGGCTTGTGATATTCCATTCTTGGTGTTCAAAGTGCAATATAGAGGAAATATTCATACATGATTTGAAACTTTGATATATTCTCTAAGAATCTTATTGCTAGGAATACCTAGGTCCTCAACATTTCAATGGATTGAAATGCACTATAATCCAAATGGCACAAAAATGGAGAGCACAACTGACTATAATCCAATTAATATTGAAATAAAGAATAACACGACAGTGGCTACATAAGAGTCTTCTTTTTGGATGATTTCGAGTGTTCCCCTTTGCTTTGATCAAACTCTGATTTAAGAGTGGTCGAGATAGCCTTTAGATGGGATTGATCTCATGGGGTTAATTCACCATGTTAGATTAGATTAGAGAAAATATCTTCAAAGGAAAGATTTGTATCACCCTTGATAAATGAAGGGACACTATAGAATACGATAACAAGATTTGAATCTAGGAGATAAATTATTTTGAATAATACTTACATTTTCGGAATCTGATTTAGCATTTTTTCCTGATGTTATGATGCCAGACTTTAGGTTTCTAAACCTTGCAATATACACCTCAACAATCTCGTAGTCACCCATCTTGAGATTTGAAAGTTTGTTTTTGAGTCAGTTGACTTAAGTGGTATTCACAGTTCCAAAGATATTCTTGAAGGTGTCTTGTATTTATTTTGCAACTTTATTGTCCCTGGTATGATGAATCAAAATATTGTTCAACATAATAGGGTGATCAGCCCTAGAGATTCATCCTCGTTCGAACATATGATTTTATAACTGTATTTTCCATTAGCAGGAATGGGTTTTGTCAAATACATCCATAAAAATTTGCTTTGCAGAATGATAGTCATTTGGTCCACCCAAGTATGATAATTGGTTCCATTCAATCAGGGAAACATCTACTCTTTGAATCCATATAGGCTCAACAAGAGCAAGAACCCTCCATATGAGAGAAATGAATTCTTCATAATTTTTCCTTTATAGAACCAAAGATAAAAAAACATAGGTAACCCTAGGAAAGGAGGTGCCAAATTTGAAGAATGGTGAAAATACTGTAGGAATTCCCAAGAAAGCCATAGAAGAGAGGTCCTGGCCTTAGAGATGGTTTAAATTTCTATAATCCCTAGAAAAATCACAAAAAGAAGAGGATCCAAGCTAGGGATCATTAATAGGGATCATTGACAAGCAAACTTCCAATTCCAAGTTGGCAACTTCCTTGGAATGGGTGAGTTTTGTGAATCACTTTACCTGCCTCGCTTACTAGCACAACCTTACTAGCGCGAATGAAACCATGTGTATGGAAAATATCCTAAGCTTAATGTTTGGTAGTATGTTGATGGTAAGAAGATGGGTTTCCTTTGTCGTTTTCTTACATTCCATGCATGAATTATATTACCTGTAAGGTAAACGTTTTGTGTAAGGATGTGGGATACGCTGTGGACCCTTCCTGCCCTTTTCTAGAAATTTAGGTGCCTAGAGTTATATGTATTTTGAATCTCAATTATTTGTATTTTTTTCAACCGATGACACTACTCTTTTGTAGTGCAATTATTGTTGTTATGTTTCTGCCAATCCATGACAAACTACTTATCTTGACTAAATATATATGCATATGCAGAAGGTGCTGCTAATGCTGATCTAGTACTCCTAGTAACGACAAGGCCAATGACTGGGAATACTCTGGCTTGGTCTGTGGCATGTGAGCATGATCAATGGGGCCTTGCAATTGCAGATATGTTGCATGCTTATGTATCATCTCAAACATGTTCAATTGAAAGTTGTTATCTGCCATAGTTTCATTCTTCAAAAACTTATTTTTTGGCACAAGTATTTAACAAGTAAAAGTAAATTATTTGTTTAGGCCATGTAAATGTAGCACCTTGAAATCTAACAACTGAGGCTGAAACATTACTTTTTGCAACACTAATACACGATGTAAGCCATCTATATTTTTATTGACTAGTTTATGAGCCATTTGTTCTTGCTGAGCCAACCGATGAGTAGGGACCATGCCATACACCCAAAAATAGATTGCTTATTCACTATCTTGTTCAAATTAAATATTAGTGAAATCAGACAAAAACAAAAATATATTCCTTCACACAAACACTAGCAATGAATCAACTCCAGATTCCCATTAAGTTTATGAAAATGTATGACAATGTATGGACAACTTGAAGTTGAGCAAAGTATTCAAGCAACCGACTATTCAAGTATTCACAATCTCATGATATGGCATTTATCATCTAGTTAAGGGATACAAACGTTTCGTCTTCTAGTTTATTCATATTGTCTATATTGAAAAAAGTACATAAATTCTCATAGTGGAAGAGACAAACAAGGAAGATGATTCATCTTGAATATTGGCCTTCCATGCACAAACTATTGAGCTCCTCAACTGCATCAATATGTCATGTCTACAATAAGAATCACTGCACTATGTTATGAAATGCATATCACATGATTGAAATTTGTGTCTGCAAATTGTATGCAAATTTTTTCAGCATTTTTGTTGTTTTAGTAAGTAATCAAATTTTTTTGAATTATAGTTCTTATGCCTTGTGAGGATTGCAAAGTTTAGATTTCTCTTGCATGATAATATGTAGATATTTGGGTAATGTGGATATCCTGTTACAATCATCTCTTGAACATTCTTATTGTATTTTCTTAGACTTAAAAATAATGCAATATGGGTGTTAATATTGCTCATCTCCCTAATTATTAAAGGGTCCTAGCTCAATGGTAGAGCGCCTTCCTTACAAGCAGGAGGTTGGTGGTTTGATTCCTTCGTACCCTATTGTGTTAGGATATTCCTGTACTCCATCTTAGTCCTACCATCATTTTCATCCTTTGCATTTTTAGTCTTGCATGCATTCGACATGCATTGCATGCATCCACATGCTGCCCAGTCATCAAGTTGGTAACTCCAGCACCTAGTACCTAGTCTTCTAGCACTTGGGAACTTATTTCCACTCAGATTGAGCCCCCCTAGCCAGTTATGCACCCACATCTCACCATCCACTTGACAAAGGCGCCCTTCTTCACCTACCAGTCTAGTTGTCTTCAGTTAATTGAGTTATCTCCTTGATTTTAGGCTTGAATCACTCTTAAATGACCTTACCACTCCGATGGACCTCTAGTGTGACTAGACTGCTCATTCTGACTTCAGTTAGCTCCTCATGCGCCCTCCACTGAGCCTCCTTCATTTAGTTAGTTCTATTTACACTCAGTTACACCTACCACACTTAGTTAGACTCAGTTTGACTAATGGTTGATAGTTACTTGAGCATTGATGACTCCACTGATGATGAGATAGACTTCTAGTTGTGCTCCGATGACACTCCAATGATCCTTTGATCACTCCATGAAGGATAATTTGAATTGCCACCTTGGCATTCGAATCCTCATGCATTGTACTACTTATTTGTCCATATTGTGATTAATTAATTAGTGTGTGTGAATTATTTTTGCTTCTATCCGAGTTCTATTGTATTATTATTCTGTTGCTCATCTTACTGCATTGACCACTCTTAATCTTATTCCTAAATTCTTTCATTGTGAGGTGTACATCATCTCTTAGATCTGCTATGAGGATTTTCACATGGTATCAGAGTATGTTGAGAGTATTGTTTATCTCCATTCCTGAGAGTTTTTTGCAGGTTATTATCAAGATTTCGAGTGCAGCAGTTGCAACAGTTTCTATATTTTTTGCAGCAGTAGCAGTTGCAGACTTTTCTATTGTTTTTGCAGGTCTTCTACAACTTCCATGAATTTAGAAGAAATCCCTCCTCTTTCTCCATTCAATGATGAATGGAAACAAAAAATGATAGCATATTTGAAAAGCCATGATCTCTTTGATTATTGTTTTTAAAGAGAGTTCGAATCCTCTGAAGAAGAGAATGACTTGTTAAATAAAGGTGACAGTGTCTGTGGAGACATGATGCTTGCTATGTCTCGATGCATGGTACACCACTTGTTTTTTGTTGAATCTCCAAAAGAGCTATGGGCCCACCTGGATGAAAGATTTGGAAAACAGAATGAAGGGATTGGTCCAAACCATTTTGAGAGAAAGAAAAGTGATGCATTCGCCCTCCTTGATGATCTCATTGATCATGAATCAGTATCAAACATATCTCATATTGAAGTTATCCACAAAGAAGAAGAACTTGCAGATTCTACACTCATGCTCCAAATTTCTTCTATTTCGAATGTTGTCCCAGCTCACGCTCTAGAAATTGCAGAAGGTCCTAAATCCTCTCTTGCACCAGAGTTTGTTGGTTTGCATCATGATCTACTGAATGTTTCAGAGTTAAAATCAGCCATTGGAGGTAATGCATTCACTCTCCTTGATCACTCACCTCTTATGTACTAGTATATGATCATTATTTCATGCTTTCAAAAGGTTATTGAAGATAATGGCCATTGCCATTCACTTGGGATAATTTCTCATGCATTTACTAGTTTTTATCTCACCTCTAATGGTTCAAAGGAGATCTCAAGAAACCATGATTCAAGTCTTGGATCTAATTTGGATTCTAAAAAATCACTACTTGGGATAATTTATTATGCATCTGATGGTTTTGATCTCACCCCTGCTGGTTCAAAGGAGATATCAAGAAACCATTTATCAAGTCTTGGAGCTGATTTGGATTCCAAGCAATCACTATTATTTGATGGTTCTTTTTGGCATAATCTCACCCATGATAGTTCGAAGGAGAAGACAAAAGATTATCTGCACATTCATAGGTTTGATCCTACCTCAACTGATTCGAATCACAGGTTCAAGGATCATCTTCATACTTCTAGATTTGTTCTCATCACATTCGATCTGAAGAGCAAGTACAAGCACATTATTTCTGAGCATGATCCACTTCTTCCCAAGAAGAAGATACCTCCAGACATATGACCAAGCACCACACCTGCTTGAGTTTGGAGCATTTATTTTTGTGTGTTCCTTACAGTCTATTTTGAGGGGGGATATTTTTCCCATGAGGTTTTCCCCATTTCCTCGGTTTATTGACTGTTATTATTATTCATTGTATTGGGTGACCTTTGGTATCAGTTACCAGGGCTTAAGATGAATTAAGGGGGGGTGTTAGGATATTCCTATACTCCATTCTAGTCCTACCAGCATTTTCATCCTTTGCATTTTTAGTCTTGCATGCATCCGCATGCATCCGCATGCTGCCCATTCATCAGGTTGATACCTCCAACACCTAGTCCCTAGTCTTCCAGCACTTGGGAGCGTATTTCCACTTAGATTGAGCCCTCCTAGCCAGTAATGTTCCCACATCTCACAATCCACTTGACAAAGGTTCCCTTCTTCACCTACCAGTCCAGTTGTCTTCAGTTAACTGAGTTCTCTCCTTGATTTTAGGCTTGAATCACTCTTAATTGACCTTACCACTCTGATGGACCTCTAGTGTGACTAGACTGCTCATTCTGACTTCAGTTAGCTCCTCATGCGCCCTCCACTGAGTCTCCTTCATTCCGTTAGTTCCAGTTACACTTAGTTACACCTACCACACTCAGTTAGACTCAGTTTGAATGATGGTTTATAGTTACTTGAGCATTGATGACTCCATTGATGATGAGATAGACTTCTAGTTGTGCTTTGATGACACTCCAGTGATCCTTTGATCACTCCATGAAGGCTAATTCAAATTTCCACCTTGGCATTCGAATCCTCATGCATTGTACTACTTATTTGTCCATATTGTGATTAATTATTTAGTGTGTGTGAAGTATTTTTGCTTCTATCCGAGTTCTAATGTATTATTATTATGTTGCTCATCTTACTACATTGACCACTCTTAATATTATTCCTAAATTATTTCATTGTGAGGTATACATTATCTCTTAGATTTGCTGTGAGGATTTTCACATATTGATATTGCAATATTGGTATTTTTAATAAAATATATTTTATTATGATTTATTATGGCTATAGAGGGGGTTTCAAACTATCTTTGTATGTTTCTACGAGGGGCGTTCTAGGCCACTTTCATATGTCACTACGAGGGGGGTTCTAAGCCACCTTCATATCCCACTACGAGGGGGGTTCGGAATTTCCCTTGTATGTTACAACGAAGGGGGTTTAGAACCACCCTTGTAGGTACCTATGAGGGGGGTTTCAAACCGCCTCTGTAGGCCTCTACGAGGGGGGTTCGAAACTGCCCCTATAGGAATCTACAAGGGGGGTTACAAACCTCCCCTATAGGAATCTACGAGAGGGGTTCCAAACTGCTCCTATAGGCCTCTACGAGGGGGGTTTTAAGCTTCATCTATAGGCCTCTACGAGGGGGTTTCAAAACCGCCCCTATAAGCCTCTATGGGGGGGGTTCTAAAATGCCCCTATAGGCCTCTACAAGGGGGGTTCCAAACCTCCCGTATAGGAATATACGAGGGGGGTTCACAACCGCCCCTATAGGCCTCTACGAGGGGTGTTTGAAACCACCCTTATAGTCCTCTACGAGGGGGGTTCCAAACCGCCCCTGTAGGTTTGTATGAGGGGGATTATGAGGGGTGTTCACAACTGCCCTCATAGGTCTCTATGAAAGGGGTTCAAAACTGCCCCCATAGGTCTCTATGAAGGGGTCTATTAGCGGAGTTTAAAACCGCCTTCGTAGACCTCTACGAGGGGGGTCACAAACCACCCCCAAAAGTCACTTTTGGGGGCGGTTCCAATCTTGTCAAAAACCATCCTTAAAGGGAAACATTTTTAACATCAGTTCCTTTAGGGGTGGTTTTGCCAAAATCGCCCCCAAATCCAAAACCCCCCTATACGTCACTTTTGGGGGCGGAAGACAACCCCACCTAAAGTACAAAAATGTAGTAGTGAACACTCTATTGAACTTGTTCTTGGTTCTCCTTTTCCTAATGCATTTGTTTACAGAATATCCATTCTAAAAAATGAAGAGATTCTCAAACAAATCCAAGAATTAATCGACAAAGGTCATATTTGACACAACTCCTCTCCTTGTGGAAGTCCAATCGTCCTAGTTCCGAAGAAAGAAGGGGCTTGGTGCATGTGCATTGACTACAGAGCTGTCAACAAAATATCAGTGAAGAATCGGTACCCTCTACCGCAGATAGACGAGATCATCGACTGTCTGAAAGGTGCTAAATTCTTTACTAAGGTCGACCTCAAGTCAGGATACCATCAAATTCCAATCGAGCCCTCACATGTGTGGAAAACTACTTTCAAAACCAAGGAAGGATTGTTTGAATGGTTAGTCATGCCTTTCGGCTTAACCAATGCACTTGCGACCTTCATGTGACATATGGATAACCTTCTTCAACCTTTCATAGGCAAATGGGTTATTGTCTATCAAAACGATATACTAATTTTTAGTCAATGATGGGAAGAACATGTCATACACCTTCGACAAGTGCTCGACACTCTTCAACAACATCGGTTCTATCTGAACATGGACAAGTGCTCTTTTGCGATGACCAACATCAAATATTTGGGGTATGTAATTGACTCTGCAGGCATTCACATCGATGCAGAAAAAGTACACATCCTCAGATATTGGCCCATTCCTAGAAGCATTCAAGAACTAAGAAGTTTTATTGGTTTGGAAAATTTCTATCGACAATTCATACTCGGCTTCAGCCACATAGCCTGGCCCTTGAATCAGTTGATGAAGGGAAATGGGAAAACTATCTTCCAGTGGATAGCAACACAACAAGCAGCTTTTGAACAACTCAAACACAAGCTCTGCATTGCACCAGTACTTGTGTTACCTGATTTGCATCAACCCTTTGAGATTGAGACAGATGCATCGGACTATGCCTTGGGAGCAGTGATCACTCATTCTGGTCACCCAATTGCTTTTCATTCCAAGAATTTTAATGACACAGTTAGAATATACTTGATGTACGAAAAATAACTGTACGCCATTGTGCAAGCTCTCAAGCAATGGAGGCATTACATCCTTGGAAAGGAAACAATCATTCTCACTGACCATAAGCCTCTACAGTTTGCTCTGACATAATCAAATTTACAGACAAATCGACAACTCAAGTGGATTAATTACCTACAACAATTCCAGTTGGTGATTAAGTATCAGAAAGGTAAAGCTAACGCCTCCGCTGATTGCCTTAGTCGACCACTCATTAATATCCTTTTGACAATGATGAGTATGCAGGGATACGTCACAACCACTTGGCCACAATTGTATGAGGACAATAGTGACTTCTTAGCAGTCTACAACCAGTTACAGACTAACAAGTCATTGAACTCAAACTCCGACTACTTCCTGAAAGATACCTTGCTATACAATCTTGGATAGCTTTGTGTACCGACCGGTGAGCACTGACAGTAGTTCATTTGGGACACGCACTACAACAAGATTGCATGACACTTTGGAGTAGAAAAGACACTTGCTATTCTACAGAAGTATTTCTTCTGGCCTACACTTAAATCCGATGTCAACAAGTACATTCGATCATGCATGGTTTGTGCCATTGCTAAGCCACCTAATCGATGACAGGGATTGTATACACATCTACCAATTCCTACTCAACCATGGGAATCTATTTCTATGGACTACTTGATGGGTTATCCTACTACCAAACATTAGAATGATGCGATAATAGTAGTAGTCAACCGATTTTCCAAGATGGCCATTCTCATACCATGTAAGAAGACCACAACAGCACATTAGACTACTCAACTCTTCTTTACACATGTTTGTAAACACTATGGCTTACCCACAACCATCATTTCCGACCGAGATGCCCGATTCGTCAACATATTTTGGAAGACCCTTTAAAAATTGCTATACACACGACTCTCATTGTTCACATCTTTCCATCCTCGGACCGAAGGACAGATGAAAGTTGTGAATCGCTTGGTAGTACAATTGCTTCGCATGTACAATCACCAGCATCGACACACATGGGATGAAAGTCTTCCATACATCCAACACAACTACAATCATGCTCAGCACAACTCTACAGGCAAGAGTCTTTTTGAAGTCTGTTATGGATTTCAACCCTCAGCACCTATTGACTTGATAAGCTCCTCAACACAGCTGAGCGACACCGACTACAACCAGCGAGAAGTTGATAAAGTAGTCAAGTTCAGAGATCAGATATGCGACATCCAGAAGCAAGCATAGGAAATGTTGGATAAAGTAAGTGAGAAATCTAAGGCCCGAAATGACAAGCATCGTATTCCTCATTCATTCCAAATTGGGGATAAGGTCTGGTTACATCTCAAGAAGGAGTGCTTCACTGGTCCATTCAAGAAGCTCAAGCCTTTGCGATATGGTCCATACAGTATTCATTGACAGATTGGCGAAAACGATTTCCAACTCGACATTCCTGCATGCCTGGGTCTGCATCTAGTATTTAATGTGGATCTACTTTGACCATACCATGCACCCTTTTTGGAATAGAACGATTTGTAGAAAACATAACCCTAAGACATCCATCCAGATGTTTAGGAGCCTCTTCCTTGCATCACCATTGTGGGACGACAAGTATGCCATACAAGGACGAACACAATTCCCTTGTTTCAGGTTTCCAAGGCTGGCCAGATCCCATCGCAAGGAAAGTGGTACTCTATTACTGAATTTATCGACAAGTTTCCTCACATTCATGAGCAAACAATAGGGTCCATTGTTTCTTAAGGAAGGAGGTCTAATCCGCATCGCAGTTGGCAAGTCATCGACGTTGATGCAACTTTGACAAGTTTCAACTTCGACACGACTTTGAATCGACATGTTATCTCCGACAGGTTATCTCCGACAGGTTCCGAACTCAACACATCTCCGACGAGTCTTGACTTCGACACACCTCGACACATTCTCACCTTCGACATGTTCAACATGTTAGATTGTGGAAACTTCGGGATTTCCTCCATGGTTCAGATGCCTTACATGGAGGTACATTAGCTGCATAGGCATAAGGATGGAGTAGAGGGTGAGATGCACTCTACTTAGTGGCATGAGTCCAATGGGGGCTGCATGTGGAACTTTTGGGGAGATTGACCTTTGCATGCATCAGTTTTGCATGACCTGTCGATGATCAGTGATTGCATGCAAAAGTTACTTTTGCATGCACCGGGAATTAGGGTTTTGGAAAACCTAATTCATTGGTGAGATTATTTATAGAGGCAGGGGGTCCCCAGATGAGGTTACTCAATTGCATTGTCAAAGAGAGATATTTCTAGAGTGAGGAGGGCATAGCTGTATATGTAGGGAAACTTTTTGAGAGAGAGAGGAGCTGCTGCAGGAGCTAGGAAGGTCAGATCTGAGCTAGATCAGTGACCTTCAGTTCTAGAGTTGCTAGAAACCCATTACTATGAGCTGAGATAGCTCATCAGTGTAATTTCTAATCAGTTTGGAGGAGGCCAAGTTCTCTTGGAGGAGGGTGCATTTCCCAAGGAGGGAGAACCTCATTGTGAGCAGGATTGACTGATTAAGAGACTGAGACTTCCAGGATAGCCTTGCCTTAGCATTGGAGGAAGGTTAGGGATGATCAGAGCTCAGATTTGCTGAGATCCAGACCAGTACGAGCATTTGACATCCAGAGGAGAGGGCGCACTTGTGCATGTAAAGGAGGCCGAATTCATCAAAGGGCAGTCTTCAGAGTGAGCAGATCAGAGTTGTGATATACATAGAGGGAAGATCAGTCATAGGCACCTTAGAGCACTAAGATCCATTTTGGTAGTTAGGGCTTACTCTTTCAGTGCATGCATCGGATGGATGCTATTGGGCCCTAGAAATGTCGCTTTTTAACCATACCTATTTCATCATTTTGCTAAATTTTACTTTACTTTCGTAAACCATATACATGCCTTTTTCCAAATCAATCAACAATCCTGACAAGGTATAAGTCATTATTGTTTCATTTAATTATTCCTAAGATTGTTATGGTTACGGATCCTGACCCTTGGTTTATGCTAACATTTGTGAGTTCATTTAGTCAAAATCTAAAGTGCAGGTGTATCAGCCAAGTGGAGCCAGCTATTACTCTTCAAAGCACCAACTCCTTATACTCCAAGGAACAACACATCCTCCACGCAAGCTGTAACAGATCCTCACTATAACAGATTCCACCGAATCAGAGCCTAGCTGCGATAGACAGGTTGCATTCCAGTTGCAGAGTCTGTTGATCCATTAATTATCAGAGCAACAACATCCTTCACAATTAACAACCTTGTTTAATACGGCTGTATCAGTTAATTGTAACTCCGCAGCATGAAGATCATAGATCTTCATTGCTGCACGATATTAGTGGATCTGAAACTGTATTTTCCTTGTATAAATTTCATAAGGCTCTCGTAGCCTGGGGTTGGAAAATTACCACTTTGTGTAAGCTGTAACAGAGCACTGAGACTCACAATTTTCCATCATTAATATGAGAGCAGAGTTCTTCATTTCTATGTCTTAATTTGCTATGACTCTCGGTGTCTCTGTTAGAAGGCCAGGGCCCACCTTCTCACAGAGATAGCCGGTTTAAGTAGGTAGAGTAGTTTAGTTTCACTTCCATTGTGTGGTGTGGAATTATTGCAGATGTTATTGGTAGCTGCAACAAAGAATTAGCTTTCCTTTTGGTAGTTCATAATTGCATCTCGAATAGCTGTAGCAGATTGGTGTGACAGTCGACTGTGTAGGATAATTTATTTAATTGCATGTGTGTTTTAATCATCTATGACAACAATGCTCAATTCCAAATATCTTTTAGTTGTTTATGCTTTCTAGGATTTCTAGTAATCATCAGTTTAGAGTTCAAGCTTGTATTTTAATTCTGGTTGCTGTTGTATCTTCAATTGCATTCATAGATTAGACAGATAATGGTAGAGTTACAGTAGCCACTGGATAGATCATTTCGGTAAATATTGAATGTTGTAGTTTGATAATTATAGGATTGAACTTCTTGCAAAAGTAATCTAGTTCCATTTCATTATTAGATCATTAACTTGCTGGGTTGATTTCTGTAGGAAGGTTGTTTCACTTTGGATTCTTAGATGTATGAATTAGATTAGTTTTCTTATGGAATGAGTTGGCTGAGCATATAGGTAGGGTCATTATCTACACTAAGTAAATCAACTGCTTGATCTGTTTATGCATAGATTGTGCTTATTGCCTTTGAAATAAAATACCTTCCTGGGTTTGACAATTTATATTGACCATCCCGTGTGTTAGCTTTAATTAACTGACATATAGGGTGACCAAAATTTTGGCGCCATTGTCGGGGATGGTAATAGATAGACAAAGTTAGTAGTTGGGTTCATTTGATTTTATTTTAGTTCAATTATTTACAGCATGCATGAATACAAGAAAAACAAATTGGGAACCCCCTTTGAATACTAACATTACAGGTGGAAGAGGTCGAGGTTGTAATGCAGGTCAGGGAAGACACACATACATTGATGAGATAATTGCTAGAGCTGATTCTTCCACTAGACCACTACGGAACTCTACAGGCAGGGAAAATTCTATTCCTCCCAATCTTGAACATTCAACATCCACAATGGAGAATACAACAGGACCTGCAACTCCTATTGCAGAAAGTAAACCTCCTGAAGATAAGGGAAGTGCTATAGGTGCACTAGATAGAGAGGAGATCTATCATATCGATGGAACCAGAGTTACTAAGGAAGTGTGGTTGGAGACTCGTCAAATAGAAGAGGAAGAAAGAAGGCGAGAAGAAGAGAGGAGAAGAAAGGAAGAAGCTAAAGCAGAGGAAGAATGCATAAAGGAAGCTGTTGGATTCTGGACCAGAACCATGGCTGGTAGAGAACAGGAGGGTGAGAATGAACATGGGAATCACCGGGAAGAAGAAGGAGAAAATAATCAGCCTTGTAATACTATGGCTACATTAGAATTCCCTATCCTCCAGATACCAGGACCAGCTCCTATGAAGAACATCTCACCATCAGTTCTCCCAAATTTTCATGGTAAGTCCTCTGAGGATCCTGATGAGTTTCTTTTTGAGATTGATATCCTCTGTCGTAGCTATGATTACACCTCTAGTGCTCAAAAGATGAAATTATTCCCAGCCACCTTGAAGGGAAATGCTTTGCACTGGTTTATGAGTCTGGGTCGTGAGACCATTACTACTTGGGACCAAATGAAAAACACCTTTGTTTCTAAGTACCAAGAATATTGCAGAACTAGAGATAGAAAGGAAGAGTTGTTTATGATGGTTCAGAAGGATGAAGAAAGTTTGGAAGACTTTGTGGAAAGGTTGTTGTACAACTTACAAAGATTTGGTCATGCTGAGATTGGAAAGGATGTGCTCAAGATTATCTTACTAAGAGGAATTAGAGAAGATTACCTTGATATGTTGAATATGCTGGGAAAATGGGATATCTCGAAGGAACCTTTTGAAAAGATTGTTGAATTATTTCGAAGGTACTCCAAAGGATCTTCCAGAACCAACAAACGAGACAAAGACCGAGACTAGGATGTCTTCACTAGGACTCAGAAGTCATTTGGTGGAGGGGCCACTCGAGCAGAAATAGGAAACTTACTGGAGAATTTTAAAATAGATATGATGAGCTCCATTTCCTCAGAATTGGATGTCATGAGGGAAAAACAGAAACAAGTGGTAGAAGATGTTACACTTGGGGTATTCTGTCCTAAATGTAGGAAGAAGCAAGCATTGAAGGAATGCCCATTGGAAAAAGTAGAGGTATGTAGGATATGTGAACTCGAGCATGATACTAAGGAGTGTCCATCATTACCTAAGGTCAAAGCAGTCCTGCAGGCATCTATTCCAGATGTAGAGCCAGCATACTTTATGGCACAAAAGAAACCATGGAAGCCTAGAAACCAAGGTATGAATCCAGATCCAACATTTTTTTTGCATAATATGAATACACAATTCCCTTCACATTATTCCAACAACCAGTGGCATCCATCTCAAAATCCAATGCAAAATCTTAATTCATGGACACCATGGCCACAACAGTCGAACCAAGCTCCTTGGAATTCCAACTGGAGAAAATATTACCAAGGAAATAACTTTCCCCATCACCAGAATCAGTATCAATAGTAACCTCCTCAACAGTATCAGTAACCACAACTCCCTTTCCAAAATAATGCCGCAGCTATGAATGCACCACTTCGACCACAACTACATGCACAACCTAACCCCAACCCAAACAATAAAGCAGTCCATCAATTTGAAACTGCCAACATGCCTGCATATTCCATTACTCAGATTCCCTGCAATGATATACAATTATGGTCAGAGAGGGTAGTGGATCCTATTATCACTGAGGATGTGCCACCCCCAGTGATTGAAACTAGAGTAAATCAGCACTATGAGAACATGGTTAATTCAGCAAGCCCCATTATTAAGGATGCTGATACTCCTACTGAAGTAGAAGCTGAGACTCAGGAAGAAACACACGATGTGTCACAACCTACACAATTGAATAGAGAACCACCATACCCTGAATGATTGCAAATGCAGAAAAAAATGGAATATCCCCGATTTGATCTCGTGGGAGATTTGAAAAATTTGTATGTTAAAATTCCACTGTTACAGGCCCTCCATGATGTGCCCATTTATGCTAAGATGGTTAAAGATTTGTGTGTCAAGAAACTAAGAATAAGGCCCAGGGATCCCCCAACTGTCCACGTGTTGGGAAAGCTTTTAGATTTAATAATGGGGAAGGCCCCTGTGGAAAAGTACGATGACCCTGGGAAACCCACTATTACAGTTCACATAGGGGACACACGAATTCCAAATGTCTTGGTGGATTTAGGCATAGCTATTAACGTTATGACCATAGAAACTGTGAAGAAATTGGGACTCACTAATCTTCGGCCAACCCCTACAATTTTGGAACTTGCTGATAGATCAATGATCAAGCCTGAAGGTATCCTAGATGACCTCGTGATCTCAGTTGACTCGTGGTAATACCCTACGGATTTCTTGGTGTTACAACCGAAATCCCAGTTGGGGGGACACCCACTAATCCTGGGAAGACCGTGGTTGGCCACAACATATGCTCGTATCAGCTGTCGGTCAGGATCTATGACCATTTCAGACAGAACTGAGATCAAGAACCTAACCCTATACCCTCCAGCTTGACCAAGCACAGAAGCTGAGACTCCATTATGGGCAAATTTGGAGGAGGAAGAGGGTGTGCAGCCACTACTAACCACAGGGAGAGCCTTAATGTTTAAGGATGAAATAAAGGATGATGCAATTAATAGTTTCATCAGTGAGCCCACGTCAGTCAATCAAAGTGTCTATCAGATCTTGGACAACACTCTAGCTGCAACAGAACAAGAAAAGCTTACAGAAGAAACTATAATCGGTGATGACAGTATAATTCCAGTACTTAAGAATTCGAAGAGTGTTCCAATAGAAATTGGGCTAGGAAAAACATTGAATATCAATCCTAATCTGGAACCTAATGAACTGGAATAGCTAGTCACTCTACTAAAATAGCGTAGGGGAGCTTTTTCCTGGGAGTACACAGACATGAAAGGAATCCCTTCTCATCTGTGCACCCATCACATTTATATTAAGAGTGACTCTAGGCCTGTATGTCAACCACAACGAAGGATGAACCTGAACCTAAGAGACATAGTGAAAGAATAAATTCAAAAACTTTTGGAAGTAGGATTCATATACCCAATTTCAGACAGTGAGTGGGTTTCTCCACTTGTGATTGTGCGAAAGAAGAATGGGAAATGGAGGGTTTGCGTGGATTACAGAGAATTGAACAAGGCAACGCAGAAGGACCATTTCCCCTTACCTTTCATCGATCAGGTTCTTGATACCTTGTCTGGGAAAAAGTATTTCTCCTTTCTGGATGGATTTAGTGGCTATAACCAGAGCCAGATTGCTCCATAAGATAAAGACAAAACCACTTTCACTTGCCCCTGAGGGACCTTTGCATACCGAGTACTTCCTTTTGGGTTGTGCAACGCACCAGCTACATTTCAGAGAGTAGTGATTGGAATCTTTTCAGAAATGGTGAATGATTGCATGGAAATATTTATGAATGACTTTACTCCGAATGGTGATAGTTATGAAGAAGCATTCAAAAATCTAGAAAAGGTTTTGAAACGCTGTGAACAAAGACAACTCTCTTTAAGCACTGAAAAGTGCCACATGATGATGAGTGAAGGCATATTGCTGGGGAACTTCATCTCTTCTGAAGGTATCCAGGTAGATCCATCCAAAATCAAGGTAATTGAAAATATACCAACTCCTGGGACACAGAAGGATGTACGTAGCTTCTTGGGGCATGCTGGCTATTACAGAAGGTTCATAGAATTTTTTTCCAAACTAGATTCTCCTTTGTTCACTCTGTTGATGAAGGATGCAAAGTTTTTCTGGAATGATGCATGCCAAACATCGTTTACTGAGTTAAAGAAAAGGATGTCTACAACACCCATGTTAAGAGGGCCCAATTGGGCTCTGCCTTTTCACATTTCTTCAGATGCTTCAAACACTGCCATTGGAGCAGTTTTGGGACAGCAGGAAGGTAGTCCTCCTTATGCCATTTACTATATTAGTAAAAATTTGTCTCCTGCTGAACTAAATTATACTGTCACAGAAAAAGAATTTATTGCCATTGTTTATGCCATCAACAAATTTAGACATTATATTACTGGATATTCTACTTTTGTGCACACTGATCATTCTGCTATCAAGTATTTAATGAATAAACCAATTACGAATGCTAGAGTTACTAGATGGCTCCTACTGTTACAGGAATTTGATATCACAATTATTGCTAGACCAGGAAAGGAAAATGTTGTTGCATATTTTTTATCTCGACTTACTAATAGTGATGACAATTTACCAGTTGAAGATTCCTTCCCTGACGAACATTTGTTTGCAGTATCAGCTCATTCCCCATGGTATGAAGATATTGCTAACTTTTTGGCTGCAGGTAAGCTCCCAGCACATTTGTCAAAAAGAGAGAAATGAAAGATCATACAACAGAGTGCTAGGTACTGCTGGATTGATGGCCATATTTTCTACATAGGGCTTGATTTAGAAATCAAAAGATGTGTTAGAGAAGATGAAATATTTAGCATTCTTAAGGCTTTCCATGATAAGCCCTGTGGGGGACATTTTGCTGACAAAAGGACAGGTCATAAAGTTTTGAGAATGGGCTATTTCTGGCCTACATTGTTCAGAGATGCGAAGAAGTATGTTCAGGCATGTGATAGCTGCCAAAGAATGGGCCAGCCCAACAGATTAGATGAGATGCCTTTTCAACCACAGCTTGTGGTTGAACCATTTGATAGGTGGGCTCTCGATTTTGTAGGGCCTGTCAACCCTCCCTCAAAGCAGAAAGTTCACATATTGGTTTGCACAGACTACATGACCAAATGGGTAGAAGCTGTAGCCTTGGTTAAGGCTAATGATCAGGTTGTGATTGATTTCCTGTATGAAGAGATTTTTACCCAGTTCGGAGTACCTAAGGAAATCATTATAGACGGTGGACCACAGTTTGTGTCTCACAAGCTGGAAGCACTATTACAGAAATTTCATATTCAGCACAGAATAAACTCACCATATCATCCATAGGCCAATGGTCAAGTGGAGAGCACAAACAAGGTTATTGAGGCCATTCTGACAAAAATAGTGAAGAGCCATCGTAAAGATTGGGTTGAAAGGCTTCTAGAGGCACTGTGGGCCTATCGTACTACGTGGCATAACACCACTGGTTTTTCCCCATATGAGTTAGTGTATGGCAAGAACATTGTTTTTCCAATTGAATTTGAAATAAGAACCTTGAAAATAGCTGTGGAAGCAAACCTGGATTTATCAGAGGCACAAAGGAATCGATTGAATCAACTCAATGAATTGGATGAGAAGCACACAGCTGCAGTACATCATATAACTTTAATCCAACAACAACGCTCTAGATGGCATGACAGATTTATAAAAAAAAGGGTCTTCCAGGAAGGACACTGGGTCGTGTTGTATGATTCATAGTTTAAGGGGGACTTTAAAGGAAAATTGCGCACCCGTTGGTTGGGACTTGTTATCACATATATTGTAGCTGGGCTACCATACATTATTTTTTTGATTCTAGTACTTTATTCAGCCAGTTCCCTTACATTGAGATGCTGAGATGAGCATCTGTATTGGATCACTATCAGATTTTGGATAGCAGTATATATTACCCATGCCATGACTGAGTCTCAGAACACTCAGAGAGATGATCGATGTAGCCATTATACCATTTGTACAGAGCAGTCAGTAGTGCCCAGAGTTGCAGTAGCAGTTTCAGAGGACAGATGATGGTTCAGATGATGAGCATTAAGGTATATGACTCAGCAGGTATATTAGTATGTTATGGTTATATTGCTTTTATATTTATTCTTATAGCATGTCCTAGCACTTAGTGTCATGATCTGGCGATCATATAGATATGTGGACCTAGTTGATCTTATTATATATATTATATTGTCCCTACTTAGAATTAGAAGTTCACTATTCATACTCATTGGTTTTACCCTCCTTAGGGAGAATAGAGGTGATCATTCCACCATACCTTGGCTTGCTAGTGTTGGCTCCATTATTCATTGTCTTCATCCATCCATTGCCTACCTTTTAGTTTATCACCCTGACTTACTACTTGACTAGTGACATGGAGGATCTTTTCCCCGCTGTAGCCTTTGTATTGGATGAGCTTCCCTGTTTATTGTGTCTTGGGTCTGAGTTGGTGACAAAACTTACCTATGGTGAGTTGGAGTTCCTTGTGAATTCCCCCTAGTCACTAAAGTTGTGTTGGCTAAACCTGAAACTTTTAGTGCTGCCATGAATACAAAATATGGAAAATGAAATGCTATATCTTGTATGAAAAGCCCGTTCATGCAATGTGTTTTTCAACACACATGAATGAAAGGCATGCCAAATGAAAATGGCCATGAAAATAAAATGTTATATCTTTTGGAAATGTAAAATACCTAGGTAAACAAGTTGTCTATGACACACATAGAAGTGCTCAGGTAAACAAGTGCCTTAAAAACACACCTGCAGCAGAAAGCCTAAAATAAATGTAAATCTATGCAGTGTGTTTATAAACACACATGGATCAAGGCTATGGAAACTTCAGGCCCAAAAAGAAATGGAACTTAAATGCTATATCTAAATTATTGTTGGCCTCATTTGTATTATGGATTGTGCGCATCTGTTAAAGGTGAATAAACCCTCTTTGAACAACTCATCCATTTGTGAGACACTGCCATTCCCTGTGTTGTTGCTCATTTAGTATATGCTATGGTGTGTATTCCCTTTCCCTTTGCCAAAGTGTCACAAAGTTAAGTCAGTCAAGTCATCCCTTAGCCTAGCCAGTTATTTTAGCCTTCACCCTTCACTAGCAAATTGATCACAGCTATGAAGTGAGTATGATCTTGAAAGTCTAGCCTGAGTAATAATAATAATTAATGACATTATATATTTGGATTTAGATCGCTAGTAATGATTACTTTTTGTTATAATTGTTATTTGAATAAGTTGTAGAGCATGCATTAACCCATGACACTTTACAACAGCTTCCGATGATGGTCTGAGTTATATTTGGTCGTGTTGACTTGGTCAAACCTAGTTTGACAAGGGTCAACCATAGGACATGAGGTGGTTGGACCTTGTGATGATATGGATAGATGATATATGGTCTATGTACATGTACATGATGATTCTATGCAGTAGATACAGGGTTATGATGATGATTCATGGTTTACAACATTATTTGATCATTTACAGATTATTATTATTTCACCTGTTACGGTATATTGGATTTATTATATGATCATGCAAAGATTCATACGGTGTATGAGTACACATCTTGGATAGATTTGGACCTTTTGAGTCCAGTGAGATAGTCTGTTTTCATTTCCGGGCACTTACAGTGATGATTGAGCCTCAGTAGGCTATCCCAGTGCAGTTTTTGTCTGTCGGAGACCCTGTTAGAGCAGAGATGATTTTTATCCGGTTGACCTAGGGCGTTGTGCTTAGAGGGGGTGGTCAGGCCACTTGTTTTTACCATATTAGCCCCCTCCCAGACACACTGGTGCCCTCACCTTGATAGCGCAGGCACTCCAGGAGGCAGTTTGGGGCAGTTTCACGCTTCTCGAGGCATTTCAAGATTGGTAGAAATGGCTATTGAGGAATTCGATTTGGGATACTGAGGCAATGTTTTGGCATGGGATAATTAGTGATGATGGATTGATGTCTTCCACATCTCCTCCAACAGTTTCAGCTTCATCGGGACCCGCATCCATCACTTATGGCACTTTTTCATGATTTATGAGGCCTTTTGAGGCCTACGATTTGTCCATAGAGGCACGATTTGGTACTTTGATGATTATTTTATTATTATTGTGCTATGGGGATTGACCAAGAGTGTCTAAAATTACCCCTTGAACCCACCATAAGCTTATTGTTATATTTTGTCATCATGATTTGGTGGGATCCCCTCTCCTAGGGCGATTTTGTCCACTTATTGCTATATTTTATTAGTGATCCATGTATTTTATTGTTGAGCTCATCTCAAACATTGATTAGACATTTGTATGTTTTAATATTCGACACTCATTCGAAAAGTGGTTAGGATTTTGAAGCCTCTCCTTCCTATTTAAAGGAGAGAGCTTCTCATTGTAAAGGGACTGGTGGCTCTGGATTATTGGAATAGAAAATTATTATTGCATCTATCTCCAGTGTTGTGGTGAATGTTTTTGGTGTTCGTTCGTTGGTTCTTCCTTTGCACTGAGTTATTGGAGATCTTGTTTGTCACATCTTTTGTACCACGTTTTTGCATCTACAGGTGGAGGCCGATTTGCTTTGAGGAGGAAGTATTGGTAGGGGAAGACTCTCCCTACTTCTTCTTTGGATCTCTTCGTTGGTAACAGGGAGTATTACTGTCCCATGACCTTCTATTATATGTTATCGTTGCATTTTACTTGTATTTCCTCCATACTTGACCTCTCTGATTGAAATCGATTTTCCTCGGATTGACAGGTAGAGGAGGGCGCACTTGTGGGCTAGGGCATCAATTTGGCAAGCAAAATCAAGAATTTCTCATTTGATCTCTGCGGGAATCTTCCTCAACATCAAAGCATCTCTCTTCATCACTCAGGTATGATCTCAAGGTAAGTTCTATCTCCATGATCTATCCACTTGTCTAAAAAATTTTAAACCCTAATTAATCAAATCCCCCTTTTTTACAATTTTTCAGATCTACTGAGATCTAGTGGGTTGTTGGGTGTAATATTGAAAACCCACCTCTATAGTATCCAAGGAATCCCGGATCTATAGTTTGGTGAGGATTGGCCTCCATTTGACCCCCTTCCCAGGCCAACTTAGCCTCTCCAAGTGAGGTCGCACTCCTTGAGGAAGGTGAGTTACCCTAGATCCAGTACGTGGGTAGTTGAGATTCCACTTGATTCGTGATCTACACATCCAATAACCTACCCCCAGAATGTCACTTTTTTAATTTCTACCTTGTGGACCCTATTCCACATTTTAAGGGATTCATTCCCCATTTTGGACCACTTGGTATCTTTAAACTCAGATCTAGTAAGATCTAGCCATTGGATTGCCGTGAAATTTTACATCCATACTCTCACTTGCTTAAACTACTTGGATCTAAAGTTTGGATGCCATTGGACTTATCTTGATTCATTTATTCCACCTTTTAGCCTCCTTGGGTAAAGTCGCACCACCTTGGAGAAGTGAGTTGGTCCACTTCTATGACGTGGGTAGTTGAGATTTTAGTGGATTTGGAAAGGGAATAATTCAAAAACTAGGTCTAGTTGGTCACTTCATCAAATATTTCCTTTGGGATAGCATTCCTTGTTTTAAGGGATTGTGGTCCACTTAGGTCAAACCTTGAATCTTTAGATCTGGACCTATTCCTCCATCAAACCTTTAATTGCCCACTTGTCTCATGCAAGAGGAGTCATCAACCACAAGTTAACTTCACTTTGACTCCATTATCCCAATTCCCAAGGCACTGGTCTCTCTCCAAGTCAATTCGACTTTCCTAGATTGTTGGATTAACTTGCGGTTTGACCCTTGTGTGGTGAACTAAACCCTTTGATGTCATCATGTACCATGATCAAGCTTGTCACTTGTACTAGTTAGTCCCAATTCAACCCCTAAACGACCCTGCATTGGACACGGTTCCCAAGGTAGTGGATTTTCTCACATTGACTAGTACTTTAATCCTGGATCCTATACCAAATATCATAAGTCACTCTCACATCAACAATGAACCAAAGCTATACTCATTGAACCCCTCACTTGTCTTGTGACTTCATGCTAAGGTCTAGGATAAACCATACACCTTACTTCATTTAGAATTAACTTGATTTGGTGTCTTGGTTTTGATCTCTCTTATCGGGAGTAGATCGGATCTCCCCCTTTGTTGTCTGGGCTAGATAACATAAAGCAAAGGTTGCCTCGACTGGCGTGACAACCATCTATTGGTGGTCGAGGTGATCGTGGTTACACCTTTTGAGTTTCCCTTCCCTATTGCCATCCATGAGTGGATACATCCATAGGGGTAACTACAGTTTAGGTGATAACAGGACCATATCATATAGATCAGGTATTTGATAATGGAACAGTCCGGTTGATCACCATTGATGAGAACAAAGTACCATTATTCGCAAATGGTCATCGACTGCGACTATATCACAAGCCGATCTCAAGGGATGCTTTTATTTCACAAGTTGCAGCTGATCCATAGTATCAGTTAACGCCAGGGCAGGGATCTTCCTTAAACCCTGTGAATTACTAAAAGTTGCAATTTCCACACATATTTTTGTACATAAATAATTGGTTTTTCTTTCATTCTATATTTTATCTATTTTTAGTTTTTGCACTTGATCGGTTTGTTTTGAAGAACTGTGTGCAGGAACTAATTGGAGGAGCATCAGCCGTGACTGGGTCAGACGACTGCAGACACCCCATATTCATTCCTGATCTAATAAAGCTCTTTTGAAAAGATGGATAATTCGTAGTCTTCCACAGATAGCTAAAATTTGCTTCTACTTCACTTTGACGCAGCTACGACTCCGCCACTTTTGCCTGTTTTGCCAAATTTCACAGCTGTGACTCCGCCACTTTTGCTCATTCGGCCATATTTCGTAGCTGCGACTCCGCTATTTCTGCTCACCTTTCTAAGTTGGCAGTTGCTACTCCGCTATTTCTGCTTCATTTTTACTCATTCCCAACAGCTACGACTCCACTACCTTTGTCCATTCCGCTAAACCTAGCAGATGCGACTCCGCTATCCTTAATTATTAAGCTAAATCTAGCAGCTGCGACTCTGTTCTTTCCACTTCATTCCCACTCCTTCCATAGAGCTACGACACCGCCATTTTCACTTATTTTGCGAAATTTCGTAGCTGTGACTCCGCCAGTTTGTCTGCTCTCCGATTGATGATGCCAATAATGATGTGATTAGGCGTCTGTTTTGTCGCTCGCTCCACAAGATCCAATTATGGTTCGCCATGAAGGAAAATTTTGGGTGCCTTGAGTAGCTGTCGGCCAAAGAAGCAGTAGCCACATCACTTCAGCACATGTGCATTTATGCTTATTCCTAATGATGGAGATGATGAAGGCAGGCTATGATGGTTGGTGCGCCATGACAATTAATTCACGGATGGACGCATAGCGTGAAGGTATGGGTTCTAACTATAATCATGATTAGGCATTTATTGACGTCGTGATTAATAATGGTTATGCCTGTCATCTATCCCTACCATTTATCCCAGCGAAAAATGTGCTTAAAGCCATTACCTGTACTCCTGATCATGATTATCATTTTATCTGATTCGTGTGACAAACCAGTCATAAATCTTACTTCGAAACTAACGCTGCCACCTTTCCAACACGGCTCAATTCAACTCTTGACTATCCATCAACCGTGCCTGCATGTAGACAGTTTGATAGTTGGATCTCTGACTGGCACATTTGTTACAACTTCTTCCAGGAGTCCAGCAATATGGGTATTCCTGTGAGATATGAACCTCTAACAATAGAATCCTTGTACAGAAACAAAGATGTCTTTGTCATTTTTCAAGAAGTAGGATGGACGACTTATTTCCAATGCCTGAATGGTTTTCATGAGGAAGTGGCCCTTGAATTTGCTCAAAATTTGATGAACACTCATTCAGAGGTTCGAGGAATAAGGGTATATGTTTCAGAGGTAATTCTGGAAGAAGTAACAGGACTTCCCAGAGTTGGGCGTCGTTGGTTTAGTCGAAAGTGCTATCATCCAACTACAGTTGAAGAATTTCTTGCAACAGGAGAAAGGGTATGACCATTGTGTAGGGGAACAACAATGGAAACTCTTCCACATCCGTGGAACCAAGTTGCAATCTTTCTGAAGAAATATATTACCTACAAGGGAAGGTATAGTGTTGTTTATATCAATGAATTTTTACTCCTATCACATTTATGACACAACGGATTGCTAAACATGCCGTATTTTCTTTTTCAATCTTTGCAACGCATGGCTTACTATGTTAAAGGTGCTCAACACCCCTTAGCATCCCTCACAAATCATGGGCTCATTAAATTGATGATCTTACGAGCCCTTGCACAACATAATTTGACATGGGATCAATTTCTGGACCGGCCAAACCTCCCTCGTGAAATGTCTTTAGAAATATTGCATGAGGACTGGAGTTCCTCAAATTCAGTTGGGGGGAGGGAAGATGGAACACCTGAAAATATAGAAATAGAAGGGGATGAAATGGGGGTAGACAAAACTGAAAAGGAAAATGGAAACCCTCAAGCAAAGGAAATATCAGAAAATGAACAAGCAGTCCTAAACGTAGAATCTTCTCCCACAATCATAAGGACTCTAAATCAGAAAGAGGGAGTTGGTTCTATTTCTAAGGCAATAGGATTTTCCTTGCCCCGGAGAAAGAGAGGGCCGATGAACATGGGCCAGTCATCTTGCTCAATGAAGAAGAGGAGAATCGAAATTATGACTGTAGCAGAAGCAGGTCATCTGGTTAGGGTAGACAATGGGACTCCGATTTTTAAACCCCAACCACCTGCTGACACACAAGAACCTGCTATAGAAGAACCTCAATTAGATAATCTTCTATTTGAAAATGAGTTGCTAAATAAGGAGGTGCAAGATCTTCGGGTAGAACTAGATAAATGGAAGGAGACACATAGGGAACAGGAAAAGAAGTATGTGGACGCAAGGGTGGAAGCTGCAGATCAATTAAGAAATTTACTGATTATTCGGGGAATTGGAGTACAACAAGAGATAATATGTCCATAATGTGGAGATATTTTTAATTTGGCAGGGCTTAAATTTACAAAGGCAGACTTAGTAGTTCAGGGATCTACAAGAGCAAGTTAATCAGAGAAGTTTTTTTCAAAGCTCAACCTCATCATTTTGAAGGCATCAAGACGACCTAACAGACTAAAATTATCAGTAAAAAGGGCACTGTCACACAAGAACTAGCCACCTTAAAATTTTGTTGGAAGTTTATTTTAGGTTGAAGTTGCTAAGGGTAGGAGGGTGCTGTCACACAAGAACTAGCATTCCCAATAATTGATTGGAAAATTTTATTTCCTCAACCGACATAATATGAATAGGGGTTAGTCTCATAATCAAACTAATCAGTTGTTGCAAGAGGACATGCAAATGGATAGTTGGGGGGAGATGTTGGGCCCTGGAAATGTCCCTTTTTAACCATACCTATTTCATCATTTTGCCAAATTTTACTTTACTTTCGTAAACCATATACATGCCTTTTTCCAAATCAATCAACAATCTTGACAAGGTATAAGTCATTTTTGTTTCATTAAATTATGCCTAAGATTGTTATGGTTACGGATCCTGGCCCTTGGTTTATGCTAACATTTGTGAGTTTATTTAGTCAAAATCTAAAGCGCAAGTGTATCAGCCAAGTGGTGCCAGCTGTTACTCTTCAAAGCACCAACTCCTTATACCCCAAGGAACAACGTATCCTCCACGCAAGATATAACAGATCCTCACTATAAAAAATTCCACCAAATCAGAGCCTACTGCGACAGACAGGTTGCATTCCAGTTGCAGAGTCTGTTGATCCATTAATCATCAGATCAACAACATCCTTCACAATTAACAGCCTTGTTTAATACGGATGTATCAGTTAGTTGTAACTCCGCAGCATGAAGATCATAGATATTCATTGCTGCACGATTTTAGTGGATCTGAAACTGTATTTTCCTTGTATAAATTCCAGAAGGCTCTCTTAGCCTGGGGTTGGATAGTTACCACTTTGTGTAAGCTGTAACAGAGCACTGAGACTCACAATTTTCCATCATTAATATGAGAGCAGAGTTCTTCATTTCTGTGTCTTAATTTGCTATGACTCTCGGCATCTCTGTTAGAAGGCCAGGGCCCACCTTCTCATTAAGATAGCTGGTTTAAGTAGGTAGAGTAGTTTAGTTTCACTTTCGTTGTGTGGTGTGGAATTATTGCAGATGTTATTGGTAGCTGCAACGGAGAATTAGCTTTCCTTTTGGTAGTTCATAATTGCATCTCGAATAGCTATAGCAGATTGGTATGAAAGTCGACTGTGTAGGACAATTTATTTAATTGCATGTGTGTTTTAATCAACTGTGACAACCAAGCTCAATTCCAAATATCTTTCAGTTCTTTATGCTTTCTAGGATTTCTAGTAATTATCAGTTTAGAGTTCAAGCTTGTATTTTAATTCTGGTTGCTGTTGTATCTTCAATTGCATTCATAGATTAGACAGATAATGGCAGAGTTATAGTATCCACTGGATAGATCATTTCGGTAAAGATTGAATGTTGTAGTTTGATAATTATAGGATTTAACTTCTTGCAAAATTAATCTAGTTCCATTTCATTATTAGATCATTAACTTGCTGGGTTGATTTATGTAGGAAGGTTGTTTCACTTTGGATTCTTAGATGTATGAATTAGATTAGTTTTCTTATGGAATGAGTTGGCTGAGAATATAGGTAGGGTCATTATCTGCACTTAGTAAATCAACTGCTTGATCTGTTTATGCATAGATTGTGCTTATTGCCTTTGAAATAAAAGACCTTCCTAGGTTTGACAATTTAGATTGACCATCCTGTGTGTTAGCTTTAATTAACTGACATATAGGGTGACCAACAGATGCATGCAAATTTAGAGTCTGTCCTATTTCAGAGGGATTGAGTTACCGGCTGAGGTAATCCTGTATTGTATTGTCATTTATATAGCTATATGCTCTGGGCTCAAGAGAGAAGATAGCCCCACAGTTAGCTGGTTTTTACCTAAAGGGTTCCAGGTTACATCTATTGTTTATGTGTGTGATTGCATTTATATTTCAGTTGGTAAATGCAGATCTAGTTGTTTGAGTCTATATTACTATGAGTATATATTGATATTGAGGCTCATACCGCTTGAGATCTCAGGGTGATTTAGAGGGAGTAGTGATCTCTGAATCAAATATTTACATGGTATTAGAGCCCTATTGAGGGTCAAAGTGGTCAGTCACACATAGATATGTGTAGATAGAGACCATATCTACCAGATCTGAGTAGCACAATTCAGATCCGAGGTTGTAGAGGTCAGATCTATTAGTTCAGAGGGTTTTGTGGTCAGATCTGTGATCGGGAGAGACTCTTGTTCACTTTGGGTTATCGTTTCTTCAGTTGGGAGAGTATGGCTATCAGTTTGAGGGTGGAGGACCGGTTGGATGGTGCCTCCAACTATAGTGCATGGAGGGCATGCATTACTCTCTTGCTGAAAGAGAGTGAGCTATGGGATGTTGTGAACAACACGATGACAAATCCCGTTACAATTTCGTCTGATGCCACTTCCAAAGCAGTGTATGACAAGAAAAATGTGAAGGCTCAGAGGATCCTTCTTGATGTGATCAAGGATCACCTCATCCCACATGTCGCTACCAAGGACAATGTGTTTGAGATGTGGGATGCATTGACTAGTCTGTACCAGAGCTCTAATGAAAATAGGAAGATGGTTCTCAGGGAGAAGCTGAGAAGCATCAATATGGGGAAGGATGAGAGCATGATGACCTATCTCACCAAGATAACCCAAGTGAGAGATGAGTTGAGTGCAATTGGTGAGAAGATAGAGGATTGTGAGCTGGTTCGACATGCCTTGAATGGCATGACCATGACATGGGAAGTGTTTGTTCATTCTATTATAGCTCAAGAAAACCTTCACAAGTGGGTTCGCCTATGGGATGATTTCACACAGGAGGACATCTAGAGAGGGTACATTCAGGGTTCAGTTTCTACTACTCTAGAGGAGGAGGATGTGTCTCTTGTAGCTAGCAGGAAACAAAGAGGAAGACATAAGAAGGATATGAGCAAGATCAAATGCTTTTCCTGCAACGATTATGGACATTATGCAGGACAGTGTCTGCATAAGAAGAAGGGGAAGCAGGTGAAGGACGAGCAGGTGGCATCAGTGGAGGAGGTTGATGAGTTCTCTTCTCGGTTTGAGAAGATTTCTCACTGGCCTCAGTGCAGTCAGGACATGATAGTAGCCTAGCAGAGGCTCAGGTTGATCAGACGTGGAGAGTGGACAACACTCTCAACAGTCATATGACAGGAGTGCAAGATGCATTCCTGATATTAGAGCATACATCCATGCAGTTGGTTCGAGATGTTTAGGGGGTTGACCATTTGGTTACTGGAGTGGGCAGAGTGAGATTTATGCTTGACCGTGGGGAGCTCCTAGAGATTTTAGGAGTGCTCTTTGTTCCAGGACTAAGAGGGAGTGTCCTCTTAGTGGAAGCTTTGGCAGCTGCAGGATACACTGTAGTGTTTCACAGGGATCAATTCTTCACCTATCCTAGAGGAGTAGACCCAGTATTATTTGGTCACAAGATTGATGGTGATTATTTGGTTCATGGACAGCCTACCTCAGGCACATCAGGATGGATGAGTGCATCCTCTTCAGATGTAGAGGGAAATGATGAGTGAGATGCTCATAGAAGAGATGAGGTTAGGAGGAGTGATCCTTTCCAACAGATGGGTGGGCGAGATGCTCACCATGATGAGGATCAGGGTAGTGATTCTGGAGTTTCGATGGATGAGAGAGACGCTCTTGATAGTGATGAGTCTCAAGAGATTGAGCCCTTGGGATCATATCAGATGGATGGGCATGCTGCTCATGCAGGAACCAGTCAGAGAGTGAGCTGGTATGACATGGTTGAGATGGACTTGGCTCAGGAGAGAGCTAAGTCAGTTCAAAGACAGAGTGAGTTGAATTACAGAGCTGAGTCAACTCAGGGTCATAGGTAGATGATCTATAGAGTAGTAGATCCACTTGATAGACGTCTTTAGGATTGGTTACACCAACAGAGACTCAGAGGGATTCTAAGCCATAGTGTAGTGGCAGAGTCAACAATGGTTGATCGGAGGGCCTCATCTGAAGCCTCATTTATGGATATTGATCAAAGTTCTTCAGGTTAGAGAGCAGTGATAGGAAGATCAGTTAGATAAGTGTCAACAGTAGTGGACTTGATGGATCCAGGCATCAGTGTCAGGACTTCCCTCGTTAAGAGGGAGTGTTAGATTGTGGTAAATTCAGGATGTCCTCCATGGTTCAGATGCCTTACATGGAGGTACATTAGATACATAGACATCAGTATGGAGTGGAGGGTGAGATGCACTCTACTCAGTGGAATGAGTCCAGTGGGATCTGCATGCGGAACTTCCAGGGAGATTGACCTTTGCATGCATGAGTTTTGCATGACCTGTCAGGGATCAGTGATTGCATGCAAAAGTGAATTTTGCATGCATCGAGAATTAGGGTTTTGGAAAACCTAATTCATTGGTGAGATTATTTATAGAGGCAGGGGGTCCCCAGATGAGGTTACTTAGTTGCATTGTCAGAGAGAGATACTGCTAGAGTGAGGAGGGTGTAGCTGTACATGTGGGGCGACTTTCTGAGAGAGAGAGGAGCTGCTGCAGGAGCTAGGAAGGTCAGATCCGAGCTAGATTAGTGACCTTCAATTCCAGATTTGCTAGACGCCCATTACTGTGAGCTGAGATAGCTCATCAGTGTGATTTATGATTAGTTTGGAGGAGGTCGAGTTCTCTTGGAGGAGGGTGCATTTCCCAAGGAGGGAGAAGCTCGTTGTGAGTAGGATTGACTGATTCAGAGTCTGAGACTTCTAGGATAGCCTTTCCTTATCATTGGAGGAACGTTAGGGATGATTAGAGATCATATCTACTAATATCTGGACTATTACAAGCATTTGACATCCATAGGAGAGGGTGCACTTGTGCATGCAGAGGAGGCTGAATTTATCAGAGGGAATTCTTCAGAGTGAGCATATCAAAGCAGTGATATACAGAGAGGGAAGATCAGTCAGAGGCACCTTCAGAGCACTCAGATCTAGTTTGGAAATTAGGGATTACTCTTTCAGTGCATGCATCAGCTAGATGCATGCAAATTTAGAGTTTTCCCTGTTTCAGAGGGATTGAGTTACCAGCTGAGGTAATCCTGTATTGTATTGTCATTTATATATCTATATGCTCTGGGATCGAGAGAGAAGATAGCCCCACAGTTAGATGGTTTTTCCTGAAAGGGTTCCAAGGTAAATCTGTTGTTTATGTGTGTGATTACATTTATATTTCAGTTGGTAAATGCAGATCTAGTTGTTTGAGTCTATATTACTATGAGTATATATTGATATTGAGGATCATACCGCTTGAGATCTTAGGGTGATTGAGAGGGAGTAGTGATCTATGAATTAAATATTTACACAACAACCTCATATTTGGAATATTTAAGCCTTCCTACCATTTATTTAATTACATAAGATGCATTAATTAATCACTTGTTGGTTAATTCTATGTAATAATTGAGGAAATTGCCATTGTGTGGCCCACAAGGCAATATGGGAGGATAAGATTCCATGAAAGGTGTGTTATACAAGTAGCCTAGGCCACTTGGGCACATTCCTAAACATTTATGGATAATATTTAGGAAGGAGGGCGCATTTGTGAAGAAAGCTGCCGCTTTTACTGCTTTTTTCCCCCCAAAGGAAAGAGCTAGTCAACCTAGGAAAGTGTTTTTCTCACCAAAAACTTTCCTTAACACCATTTCCACTCCAATTTCGTATTTGGAATTGATTTTACCTATATTTCACCTTCAAATCACTAATTTAGTAATTCGTGAGCTTTTGAGTAGTTTTGGAAAGCCAACTTGCCACCTAGGGGGGATGGGCAGTTTTAGAAAGTCTGATGGATAGAAGATTATTTTGGCATATTTAGCCATTCGAATTATTGCTGTAATGTTATTTAATAATAGCCTACAACATTCATATGTTGGCTGATGTAATTATTGGTCATGAGAAGTAATACATAAATATATTCTTGTGCATTATTTTTGTGCCTTTGACCAGTTGTGTGAGATTTTTCATATGAGAGAGTGTAATTTATTGGAGAGTTCTTGGATGTGATCTGATTTTCACACCAGTTTGCGATGTCGAAAAGCAGCGTCAACATGCGACCAACGACTGTCGAACTTCGACAGATTGTCTCTCTATCTTCCAGTTGACTGTAACGGCTGAACTGCTGAACTGTTCTGACTTCTTATTGTTAAATTTTCAGAATTTAATTCAATATGATCTAGGATATTAACTGAGAGAACAACATGTACAGCAAATCTACATCATATCAATCATGGACACAATAATTCAAGCACACAAGAGACACATAGTTTACTTGGGGAAAACCATAAAGGTGAAAAACCCCAATAACTTCCTCAGAGATAGATAGAGCAATGATACAACCAGAATACAAGAGATAGTCTTCTCCTAGCAGCAGAGCCTCCTCCTCCACAAGTGCGCCACTCTCCCAAGTGTGAGTGAGAGAATAGAATGTGTAAGATGAGAGAGACACACTCTCTATTTATACACTAACTTGACTTGACCTTTGCTCAACTAGGTCAGCCTCAACTTAACCACTTAACATAATGTTGACTAGGCCGACCCCCAATAGGGTGGTCTAATAACCCTTTGACCCACATGGCCAACCCCCAATAGGGTGGTCTAATAACCCTTTGATCCACATGACTTATATAGGGCCGACCCCAACAAGGTGGTCTAATAACCCATCAAGTATAAGTTACGAAACTTATAATATAAATGACGACACTTCCGTATAGAGGAATAATAATATCTCTATAGGAATACAACCATTTTCGTATAGAGGAATAATAACATCTCTAAAGGAATACAATATACATATATGTGAAATACATTCCAAAGTTACATATACATTAACACTCCCTCTTAACTAGGAAGGTATTTCTCGACACAGGTCTTCTAGCACAAGTCATCTTCTCTGGATCATCGTCACTGGATAACCATCATCGAGTCATCATCATCATCATTGCTGCTGCTATCTCAATCAATCTCTGAATCTACTCGTCATAGGAAGTTCTACAGAGCCAGTCCTTTTTCATACTGGATGTAGGCCCACCACCTGCAGGTCTTCGTCATCACTGGCCATAATATGGAATTCTCAGGACTTATTACGTGCGTCACAAAACCTGGCTGCAACATCCTAGGCTATTACGAGCATACAGCTCTACCTATAGGATCTCCAAGGAGCACATTACATGTGACCCATCACAAAACCTGGCTGAAGCATCCCAGGCCGTTACGAGCACACAACTCTACCTGTCAGATCTCCCAGGAGCACATTACATGTGATCTCACCACAAAACCTGGCCGAAGCATCCCAGGCTGTTACGAGCACACAGCTCTACCTGTCGGATCTCCCAGGAGCACATTACATGTGGTCCACCACAAAACCTGGCTGAAGCATCTGAGGCCTTTTTCATCCTGTCCAGATTTCCCAGGAGCAAATTACATGCGGTCATGGAAAATCCTGGCTGAAACATCTGAGGCCTTTTTCATCCCGTCCATATCTCCCAGGAGCAAATTACATGCCATAGGAAAAAACCTCACAAGAGCATCTCAGGATGTTATGGGTACACAACTCCGACCTGAAGATCTCCCAGGGCACAAATTACATGTCCTCCCAGAGCAATGTCTTGAAAGAGCATCCCATGCTGTTATGGGTATGCAACTCCGACCTATAGGATCTCCCAGACATGCTCATCTGCACAACCTAATCCATGGCCACAAAGTATCATCCTGATACTCACCATACATCATCCTGATGTACACATGATCATCCTGATCATCATCACTGCAACATCCTGCTGCATGTCATCTGGAGAAGCTCATCATCCGCGATCACCCTAATCATACAATGCATCCATCTGATGCAAACCAAGTATATACCTGATACATATCATCATACATAGTGTATCCACCTGATACATAGATACATGATCCACACAATGTATCCATCAACATACATGATCTACCTGATCATACCTGATACATATCAATATACATGATCTACCTGATCATACAATGTATCCACCTGATACATATACAGATACATGGTCCAAGCATCCAACATGATGCATATACAATACATACAAATGATCCAATAGATCATATCCAGCATCCAACATGATGCGTACATACATATAAATGATCCAACTGATCATATCCAACATCCAACATGATGCACACATACATATACATATAAATGATCCAACTGATCATATCCAACATCCAACATGATGCACACATACATATAAATGATCCAACTGATCATACAAAGCAGAAACTAGAACATCATCCTGATGCTCATCATCCAACGCTTACATCCACAGCCATGTGAAGAATTCTCCTTCCAACATGCTTGAAATGGCTTTAGCAAATGTGTCCATCACTTCTTCCTCAAAGTGTCATCAATCTGAAGAACACCAAGCCTCTCCCTGAAGTACTTGAACTTCACCCTGGCTAGTGGCTTGGTCAGCACATATGCAATCTGCTCATCCGTCGCAATGTACAGGAGCTTCACAACTCCTCTCTGCACCATATCCCTGATATAGTGATATTTGATCTCTATGTGTTTCGACCTATCATGAAACATTGGGTTCTCAGACAGCTTCACACAACTCTGGTTATCACAAAAGATACCAGTAGCATCCAACAGGAGATCAAATAGCTCAGATAGTAGCTTCCGTAGCCATATTGCCTCACAACTAGCTGAACAGGATGCAACATACTCTGCCTCAGCTGCACTCAGTGCTACGCAGGACTGCTTCCTGCTGAACCAAGAGATCACACCTGATACCATACTGAAGCAGCACCCATATGTGCTCTTCCTATCTGCAACACTGCCTGCCCAATCTGAATCAACATAACCCTGCAGGTTAAACTTTTGATTTTCTTCATACTTGAGCCCATAATCCACTGTACCCTTCAGGTACCTCAGAACATGCTTTACAGCAACCAAGTGAACACTCCTCGGATCCATCAGGAACTGGCTCAATGTGTTCACCGAAAAGAAAATATCTTGTCTCGTGTTCGTCAGGTACATCAAGAACCCAATCATCTAACGATGCATAGAGACATCAATCGGCTTAGATGAAGCATCACAAAGAAGCTTCAGATTCGATGCCATAGGTGTGGCCATGGCCTTGCAATCCATCATCCCGAACCTCTTCAGGATCTCTACTGCATACTTCCCTTGTCCAAGGAAGATTCCATCTGCACTCTGCCACACCTCCATGCCAAAAATAAATAGTGCATCATCCCCAAGTTCTTCATCTCAAACTCGGCAGCAAGCTTCCGCTGGGTGTTGGCAATCAATCTATCTTCACCTGTAACAAACAGGTTATCCACATACAAAAGTAGTATCACTGGATTGCCTTCCTCAACCTTGTAGAAAAGGTTGGAATCCGCTTTGTTCTTGGTAAAGCCCAAACTAGATAGAAAGCTGTCTATCCTACCATACCAAGTTCTGCACACATATATATGACTACACCATGCTGTCTTGAAATTCATCTGGTGTATCTTCTATTTCATCACTTTTATATTTCTCTATGCTGCCATCTGTAGCATGCTTGATCTGATAGCTCCATTTGGAAGTCACAACAGACTTCCCTTCAGCTCTTGGGACCGCGTCCTAAACATCGTTCTTCATGATCGATGGATCATGGCATTCTTCCCGTATCTTGGGAACTCCAATATCTTCAATAGATAATTTTGTTGCTTGAACAAATGTTGTAGTCCTTCTTTTGTAGGTGATGGTATACGATCTTTCCTACACAACAAGTTAAATTGCATGATTAGAAAACATCTCATAGTTTTCAGAACAAATTCTTACACATAAGGAAATATGTCAGACAGTCATGCAATTATCTTAGTCAATGCTTCAATACAACATTTATCCATATTCCGTAACTTTCTAGATGCCTTCCATTCTCTACCAGAACATTGTTAAGAGTGTGCACAACTCCCAACATGTCAGCAAAGAGGTTTCATTCTAGATAAGTAGCAATGAAATGTTGTACAGTGCCATAGGCCACTTACCCATGCATATTAGTAGTATACTGTTCATCAATGCAACTATTCTAATATGCATAATACACAACCTAATTCTAGGAACATCATTATATACATTATTGAACAGTATTATTTAAACAATAAAATATGCAAGTAATGACAATTCAAATACTTATCTTTGTTTGTTTGTTGGGTTGACTCCCTCTCAGTCTTTGCTTCTTTTTTGCAACTCCATTCTTATGTGGATTGTGAGAAGTGGTCAACTCCCTCTGAATATTTGCATCTTTGCAGAAACTACTGAAGTGTGCTCCTTTGCTTTCTTGCAGGAACAACTAGAGTGTGCTCCCTCTTGATCTTTGCTTCCTGGATTACCTGTCCTTGAACTTACATCCATCCTTAATCACTATGCATGCTTATTAGTATCATCATTGTGTTATCCTTGAGGTCTCATACATAATCACACATTTATTAGTATATTCTTAATACTAACAAAACACAATAATCTTAAACATGTATATTCATGATCATTCACAGATAATAAACATTAGTATTCAAGGTTTCAGGGAACTCTTCTTTTACTCATACATATTCTTATTTGATCATAGGACTCTTCTGGTTAGTTGAATCATCAATCAAGATAAGATATATAATATGCATAAAACCCGTGATTATTCAAACCTATGCCTTCATGATTCTTCTGGTTAGTCATATCATCAATTATGGTAAGAAACATAATATGCATACAACCATGATTATTCAAACCTATGACTTCATGAATAATCATTATCAACAACACAACAGTATAAGATCCTAACACAAGGTAGGATTCTAGCTTGATATAGGAAAAACATACCTAGATTAGCATGCTAGCTAGTTATGTCTAACATACACGCATAATGTCTTCTGGTTCTCTTTAGTGACTTGTGCTAGTAACCTGCATGTCTCATAAGTTAACCATTGTAGAACCAAGTTATACATACCTCGAAAGTAGATCTTCTATGTGATCCATGACAATGGATGAATATTTGTCTTCATGTCACCATGAGCATATGTTCTTGAAGTAGAACATGATTTGACTTTCTTGGTGTACCTTTTGTGTTAGCAAACAACATAAACCTCATACAACATCACAATGCATTAGTACAATCATAAGTGTCAAAACCTTAATCAATGAATATCTTCTATTAAGGTGATACGACAAGTCCAGTAATTAATCAAGATTGTACTGTAATGATATGAAGACAAACATATGATAAACTTAACCATGAAACATACCTGTAAGCCATACCTGTCAAGATTGCTTGTAATATTCTTATGGAAGGCCTTAGCCTCATATCCCTCTGAGACAGGAACTTCTTCACTTATGCAGGTGACCAATCGATCTTCTTCTAGGATTAACCCAATCCACTTGATTTGTAAGAACTGGACCTGGAGCTGGATTAGGGTTTGTCAAAGAAACCCCAAAAATTCAAACTTTGAATTTCAAACTTCCGAAAGGATAGAAATATGTGCCTTGATGAGCTGATCAAGTTGGTATATTCAGAATTTGAAAACTGCAAAGTTTCAACCCTCAAAATTGCCTTTTAGATTTTTGGATTCACTAGGGAGGACCCTGAATTAGGGTTTGAGTTTCCCAGAGCTTCACCCAACCAAAAGATTTGATTCAAAACTCTAAGCTTCGATTTTTTTGAGGAGCTTCCAACCTTGGTCACAGATTTCCAAAATTTCAATTTTTGCAAAAGCCCTAATTTTCCATCTTTCTGATCAAAGTCTTGAACTCGGGTTTGATCAAGCCCGACCTTTTGCCCAACCAAAAAATCTGATCTTGGTCTCTAAATTTTGATTTTGATGAGTAGCATCCAGCTGTGGTCTTCGATTACAAAAATTCCAACTTTCTCCGAAGCCCTTAATTCCAGAAGCCATGAATGAAGGTACTAAAAAATAATTCTGTTTTGACAGAAATATGTACCTGATTGTTTCTGGTGTAACTATGAACTTTTTGATCCAAAGGGTCTGAAAAATTTCCTTGCGATATCCCGACCTGTTATCTTTCCACCCCGATAGGTCTGACCTCAATTTGATTCTCTGAGAGAGAGTTATGCCAAGTGTAGCAACGTGACCTATTTATGGGATAATACAGGAGAGTGAACTTGTATGGTGTGCCACATGTCACTGGTTCAACTCGGCCTCTAAAAAACTTTCCTGAGATAGTACAGTCTGTGTACTACCTGTCACATTTTATGAAATTTCATTTGGAGCTTTCTATCCCAAGTTATGACCTTTTTCCCAAGGTCACCTAGTTTTGACTAAGGTCTGGAAGAGGCAGAAACCCTATATTGTTCAGATCATAAATCCCAAATTACAATGAACTAGAGGTTTTCCTTTGGACACAAGGTACATGGGGATCTGATCTTCAACCTGTAAAAGTTTCAGATCCGAAAACTTCTACAAAACGGATTTATAGCGAAAGTGCTACAATGACTAGTTTTTGCTATATCAAGCCCTAGCATCGTAAGTGCAACAAGTGTCATACATGCCATATCATGCCTCCTTTCAGGATAACTCTGCTACCATGTTAAATTTTCAGAATTTACTTCAATATGATCTAGGATCTTAACTGAGAGAACAACATGTAAAGCAAATCTACAACATATCAATCATGGACACAATAATGCAAGCACACAAGAGACACAGAGTTTACTTGGGGAAAACCATAAAGGTGAAAAACTCCAATAACTTCCTCAGAGATAGATAGAGCAATGATACAACCAGAATACAAGAGATAGTCTTCTCCTAGCAGCAGAGCCTCCTCCTCCACAAGTGTGCCACTCTCCCAAGTGTGAGTGAGAGAATAAAATGTGTAAAATGAGAGAGACACACTCTCTATTTATACACTAACTTGACTTGACCTTTACTCAACTAGGTCGGCCTCAACTTTACCACTTACCATAATGCTGACTAGGCCGACCCCCACTAGGGTGGTCTAATAACCGTTTGACCCACATGGCCGACCCCCAATAGGGTGGTCTAATAACCCTTTGACCCACGTGACTTATATAGGGCCGACCCCAACAAGGTGGTCTAATAACCCATCAAGTATAAGTTATGACACTTACAATATAAATGACGACACTTCCGTATAGAGGAATAATAAAATCTCTATAGGAATACAACCACTTCCGTATAGAGGAATAATAACATCTCTATAGGAATACAATATACATATATGTGAAATACATTCCAAAGTTACATATACATCAACACTTATTTGTAATTGAACGTAATGGGAAGGCACCCAAGCGTCTCAGAATTCTATATAAACATGTATAATATTTTAACATACATGAAGCTATATGATGATTTCAGTAATAGAAGATCAGTTTGCATTCCTGCATATTGTCTATGCGTATTTGTGTTTATCTGTGTAGTGTAATCCTGCTTTTGCTCATTTTGCTTATTCTTAATTGCTTCCGCCATAACAGAGCTGACTCATTCAATCGAACTGTTGTACCCCTCATGCTTCGTGGACACAACCCGGATCAAAGGGTCATTATGAAATAGAATGTGGTGCAAATCAAAGAGGAAATTTCAAGTGTAGGTATCATGATTCTACTGCTACATAAAATGAACCTACAATAAAGAATTCATCTGATGATCAAGAGACGAGGAAGGAGTACTATCTTGTCTCAACCCTTTTTGGATCCATTACTGCTAGTACTAAGAAATGGCTAGTAGACAGTGGCACATCTAATCACATGACTGGATATAGGAGAGCTATCACATATTTGAAGGAAAAGAAGTTTTCATGTAAGGTGGAGCTTGGAGACAATATCCCCTATTCAATCCAAGGAATTGGATCCCCTTATTTTAGTTGGATTCAAGAGATGTACTACATGTGGATGAAGTTTCGATTGTCTTCATATTGAAGAAGAACCTCATGTATGTTTTGGTTCTAGAAGATAAATGATTTAGAGCTATATTTATGGACAACAAAGTGCTCCTGTGCCCTAAGCATGAAGACCTGAACTCTGTATCTGTGATTGGAATAAGAGAGGGAGGCCTCTAGAAAGTTCCAAGAAATATCATTCAAGCCATGATCCATGACATAGTCAGTCTGTGTGAGCTGTGGCATAGAAGTATTGGTCATTTCCATTTCAAAGCGCTACCTAGATTGCAAAATATGGTGAAAGGTATGCCCATATTTAAATATGATTTTGATAGTGTTTGTAGAGGTTGCGCTCTTGGAAAGAACATTAACAAGAGTTTTCCAAATAGTACCAAAAGATACAAAGGGATTCTTGAATTGATTCATTTCGATCTATGTGGTCCTATGTATGCACCCTCCTTGAGTGGTTATTTGTATAATGTGATTTTTATAGATGACTTATCTCACAAGTCATGGGTTTACTTTCTAAAAGAAAAGAGTGAAACTTTCAACAAGTTTCAAGAGTTTAAAGCACTGGTTGAGAATCAAGATAGAAAGCACATTTTTGCTTTGAGATATAATAATGGAGGATAGTTTGAGTCCCATGACTTCAATGAATTATGTCGAGACGTAGGAATAAAAATACAACTGATTATACCCTAAAACCCCCAATAGAATGGGGTTGATGATATAAAGAATAGAACAATATGCGAGGATGAAAAATCCATGATGTGTGACCAGGGTCTTCCCACCTCCTTATGGGAAGAATCCTATAGCAATGTTGTTTATATTCAGAACAAAATCGCTCATTCTATCTTGGGAGAAAATACTCCTGAATAGGTTTTCACTGGTGAAAAAACAGATGTTGGAGGATTGTGCTATCTGCATTCATGTACCAAAAGAGAAGAGAACAAAGATGGAGCCATCTATAAAGAAAGGAACATTTGTTGGATATTGTTATCACACAACTTGTAGTTGCCCCTAAAGGTATCCCATCCGGGACGGTAGAGGAGTTAGGCAACTAAAGAGGTGACCCAAGAGATGCCACGGTTCCCAATGCAATGTGGGAGTCACGTCAACCGAGGCACTCTTCGCTTTAGGTCAGGCATAACTAGACCAAGGGGGAGACCCTATACCCCAATCACAGTTGATTGGACCCAAGCAAAGGTTTCAAAGGGTGAATAAATGATGAGTTACGGAAACCCATGCAAGGCTAAGTGGACCTAATGTTTAAGGTATGGTTGAAGGTGGTATCATGGATAGTTAGTGTTTCAAGCTATGTATGGTTTAGGCCACTTGATGGGGTATGATTGTTAAGTATAGTACCATGTGTTTACACAAGTGGGTCTTGTTGCCTTGGGAAGTGTGAAATGGTTCTAGGTGGGCCCACAAGGTGAAGTTAAGTGTGAAGATGGTACTATAGGCTAGATCTAGGTTAGATCTACAAGTTAGAGTTGGTTCTAGGATTACCCATGTGCTAGATCTAGGGTTTGACACTAATCCCAAGAAATGCGCCTTGCTTGGAGAAGGACTAGTGCCTTGTTGGATGGGCTAATGGGGCCAAGAAGGATGTCAAAGTATAGATCGGGACACCTAGAAGCCAAGTCAAATGGTTTGGATGAGATCCAATGGTTGGATCTTGCTAGATCTTGGTTTTTGAGTGGAGACCAAAAGTGGACCACAATTCCTTAAAACAAGGAATGCAATCCCCAAGGTAGATCGGGACAAAAGGATAGTCTAGACCTAGGTTTCAAGGCATGGGCATTCCAAATCCACGAGAATCTCCAACACCCACTTCCTAGAAGTGGTCCAACTCTAAACTCCAAGGGGGTGCGACTTTCTCAAGGAGGGGCAAAAAGTGGGTTTGGTGGACCCAATCAAGTCCAATGGCCACCAAAATGTAGATCCGGGATGTTAGTACCCCGATCTATGTTCCTTCAAAGTTTCAAGTAAATCCAATGGGTAGATCTTAGTAGATCTAAGTTTCAAGGTACCAAGAAGATCAAAAGGGGGGGTTCAACCCCTCAAAACATGGAGAGATGTCCACAAGGTAGTTTTCACCAAAGTAAGGATATGGGTATAGGTTATCAAGTGTCTAGATGTCAATTCAAGTGGGATCTCACCTACCCATGTGCTAGATCCTACCCAACAAGCCTCTCTCAAGAAAATCGATTTAGGTTCAAGAAGGCTTTTTGCATTGAAAGGTGTGTCAATTTTTAGCCAATCACCACCAAACTATAGATCCAGCTAGGGGTGGATCCTATAGAGGTGGGTTCTTAATATCTTTTCAAATGCAAGGGTGGATCTAAGTAGATCTAAAAAAATACCAAAATTGGGGTTTTGATTTAATTAGGGTTTTATGACCAATGGAGATAGAATGGATGAAAGAGGCACATACCTTGTAGATCTTACCTCAATTTGCTTATGGCCACCTTGCAAGTTGATAGCATTCTCCTATGTTTATATTCAAGAGTGAGATCCAAGTGCTCCAACCAAATCTCCCTTCTCCAAGATAGCCAAATCGTCCTCCTCCTACAAGACAAGATCAAAGAAACAAGTCAAGCAAGATGATTATGAAAATGGTAGAAAGATGTAATAGAAAGCATCAACTATGTCACGAAGATACAATAATGATACTCCCTGTCACAAGATCAACCCAAGAGAGAATATGTGGATCCCTCCAACAATAACCCTCCAAAAGTCGCCCTCCTCTCTCCAATTCGACTTTCCTGTCAAAAGGTTAGCAAAAACACAAGAATCCACAATGATACATAGAAGAGATACTTTATATTCAATATGCAAGAGAATCCACAAGCCAAGAGAGATGTGCTCCACAAAAAATCTTCTATTCCAATATTCCAGAGCTCCAAAGGTGAGCTATACAATGGGGGGTCTCCTCCTTATATAGGATAATAAAGACCAAAACCCTATACCACTCTTCAATACTACATCAAATGAGTGGTTGAGATTATAAGATCTCATCATACAATCAATGGCTAGGATGAATCCATAACAATATATCACATGGATCACTCAACATAACAATAGCGCCCTCACTAAATGGTACAATGGAGGGTGACGTCATCCCACAAGAGGGGTATAAAGTACAATAATCCACCTCATGATGACTAGGACATGGTAAAATAAGAACATGGTGGGGCTAGGAGGTATAGATCCTTGCTAGCTCACCCCAAGGCACAATAAAATAATAAAATATGTCCAATATAATAATAATGACCAAAACTGTCCTCAGAATCCATGACAGTCAAGCAGTAAATGTCCTCCTGTGATCAATCTGGAGATACCCACATGGTGAAAACTGACTGGAAGATAGTGAGATCACCCTGGAAGACCTCTCTGAAAACCAAATGCCAAAACCTTGCCTCAATTGCCCAAATCGATTTCCTCAGTGACCACTTTATCCCATTTTTTAACTGCCTCGGGAACTGTGAAAGTGCCAAAACTGCCTCCTAGGGTGCTAGCGCTGTCCATCTGAGCCCACCAGGCTCTCCGGAAGGGGGGATAAATGGTAATAACAAGTGGCTGGACCACCCCTTCCATCATCAGCGCCCTAGGTGAACTGGCCTCTCGGGGCCCCTGCTGCTCAGGCTGGGAAATCAGCCCCAAATCTGGTCAACAAGTGTAAAACTGCATCAATCACTGTCAGAAGTGCCCGGAACTGGAAGATAAGTGTCTCAATGGATCCAGAAGACCCAAATCCACTAGAAATGTGTACTCATACACCATGGGTTGCCCTAATGGGCCTGCTGTAGGGTCCACCATATATGGACAATGTATAATCTGCTGATCTGAAGAAATAATAAACCTGCTGAACTGGATCAAACATCATCTGCATCATATGTCCATTATATGATATCATCATCAAACATGTGGGCCCATAAATCATCATCAATAATCATCATATATGGTCCACATCATCACAGATCCCAAGAATATATATAATCAAGGATAAATCACATCAGTAGACTAAGACAATGCTTCTCTAATCATTCCCATAGCTAAGCTCAAAGTATAAATTCCATTCAGTGGCATTAATCGAGTTAAAATATTTAGTTGTTATAATAAATTACTTGCACCACAGTTCAAATGACAAACTCACCCATTGGACATGGTCAAACTGCTAGTAAAGGATGAAGGCTAGGAGCAAGGTTGAGCCAAGGGTTTGACTTGTCTAACTCAACTCAAAAATACTTTGGACTGGGAGAAGGGGGAAGCTACAAACTCTGTGCTGGACAAAAGAACACGGGGGATGGTTGTGCCTCACAAATGGATAAGTTGTTTAGAGAGTGTTTATTCAACTTAGGCATCATGTCTACATCAAGTTGATCCAAGTTCATTAGGATCATTCAATTTATTTCCATGGCCTTTTTGGCCTACATAACCCTTCGGATTTCAGATGTGCTGAGAAGCACAACTAGTTGCAGCTTGCATCCAGGGCATGTTTTTTATATATTCACAAGGTCAGCAATTGTTTAGATATAGCTTTTAAGAACTATTGCTTTTTGGACCTTTCTTATACTCTTCGAGGAGTATTTTTTAGCTTTTCATTGCTCTTGCCCTTTTTTGTTTCCATGGGCGAATTTATTTAGTTTCCACAGGTAGAACATGAGCTTTCAGTTTTAGCCAACAACATCTCAAGTGACTAGGGGGAGTTCGAGCCAAGGCCTACAATCCAACTCACCAAAGGCAAGTTCTGTCACCAACTCAGAGCCGAGACACTGAATAAACAGGGATGCGGTCCAAACACAGAGGTAGAAAAATGGGGAAGTCCTCAGTATCAGAAAGTCAAATGAGACATGTCAGGGTTTAAAGTCAAACAGGAAGGTCATGTATGGATGGAGGCAAGTGGATATGGAGCCTACACTAGCAGACGACTGGTGTCGGGAAAAACCATGTCTATGTAAGGTGGAATACCAGTAAGTTTTGTTAAATGACCTAAAACTGCAAGTAATTGTCCATTTTATGATTTACAGTTCATTTAAATAGTTTGCCACATCAGGAATAATATACCAAGCACATGCTATAATCATGACTAAATCAACAAGCTAATAATCCACTGTCAGTGAGAACATATCCATAGATCATACAACATCATCATAATAGCAATCATCATGCATCATCTGAAACACATCTGAAGTACATCTCTAGGCACTGAACTGAAACTGTAATGGGATAAGTGGTCACATCAGTCATCAAATCTGAACTTTCAAGGCTCAGCCTTGACACAAGGTCATAACATCTGAATAATGTACTGCTCTGATCATGAGTGATCCAAAATATATAGCCATGCTCTGGAAATAAAGGAAGCTCTGGAATGTGCAGATATCTGCTGTACAAAAATAGTAGCCCTACTACTATGGTGTGATAACATCTGGCTCCAGCTGGGACAAGTTCTCTAAGGGAGAGAGCGCTTGAGAACCTCAGAATCTCTGGTCTCGAACTGCTCTGCATCAATCTTCAATCCAGCACTGCACCATCCTTGCTTTCAGCTTTTACCTTGCACCTGTTCCTGCTCTCACAAAAACTAGAATACCATCATGGAGCATGTATGGGATAAATATAAAACAAAACTGAAAATTAATCTACAGCATAAACTGAAAATGCGTCAAAATATAAATTTAAACTAACATGGCATATATTATTATCATTTATCATTTTTATTTACTGTGCAGGAGGACAAGAGTACTTCTTTAATCAGGAAATCTCAACTTGCACAGGCAGCCAACAATATAAATGCTAACTATAATTTCTTAAATGTATGCAGGAGAAGAGACAAGCTTAGGAAGGAGCAAGACTCAACTCAGGCAGAAACAGGAAAAAGGACAATACTCGGCACACAGAAAAAGAAAAATCACACAAATCCTACTGCTCAAGTGAGCTTATTCAGAACCTACCTACTCTAAACAGGCAAGGCAAGGCATAGTCATTCAAAAGGGATAAGGGGGTAGTAGTGTTTCAACAGTACCCCATTTACTGGCAGCTCCAATTCATACCCATCCAATGTTTCCAACCAAAAGGAATTTTTACCTGCAACTCTACTTATTTGATAGGGACCCATCCATATCTTTTCAAACTTGCCATGGTTTCCAGGTTTCTCTTTGTTCTTATCCCACAGTAGAACTATATCACCAACTCCAAAATTTATGTCCCTGCTCCGTTGATCAAAAGTTCCTTTTATTCTTTCTTGTTCCAACACCATTTTATCCCATGCTTCCCTTCTGTTTTCATCTAGTTCTACTAACTTGTCAATTCTTGCTTGCATGGCTTCTTGCTCAGTGGAACATTGTCGCAGTAGTTCATATACAGGGATTTGAAGGTTGATCGGAAGCCTACAGTTTTTTCCATATACTATTTCAAAAGGAGCTTTTCCTGTTATTCTTTTAACTGTTGTTCTATCTGCCCAGAGGGCATACTTAAGCTTGACATCCCAAGTCTTTTTGTTTTCGCCGATCATTCTTTTCAAAAGTCTAATTAGGTTCTTGTTGCTTGACTCAGCCAATCCATTTCCCTGGGGGTAATAATTGGAGGAGTGGGATAGAGTGATGCCATGGTCAGAACAAAAGGTTTTCATCTCTGTCTTGCTAAAAGCTGGGGCATTATCGGTTGTGATTTTACAAGGGCAACCATATCTGGAAACGATATTTTCTTCTAAAAATTTGACCACTACTTCTGCGGTGCATTTCTTGGTAGGGACAGCTTCAACCCAGCGAGTAAAATAATCTGTGCAGGTCAAGATGTATTTATATCCTCCTGAAGAGCTTGGGTTTATTGGTCCTACAAAATCCATTCCCCATTGTTGGAAGGGAGCTTCTACAATAACTGGGGTCAAAGGCAAGGAAGGTAGTCTAGGTTTTCCTGAATAAAATTGACACTCTTGACATGTTCTAACAAATGTGTGCACATCTTTGAACAGGGATGGCCAATAATATCCGGCTCTCATAATCTTAGCAGCTGTGGTTCTAGGTGCATAATGTCCTCCGCATAATCCAGAATGCATTTCCTTGATGATTCTCTGGGAGTCATCATGATTTACACATTTGAGTATGATTCCATCTGGATTCTTCCAACCCAAACCATCTTCAGTCAAAACATACTTAGATGCTTTTAGCCTCAAAGCTCTTCTTTGGTGGTCTACAAGGTGGTCTGGACAGGTCATATGTTTAAGGTAGAAGATAATGTCTTTGTACCACTCGTGATCTTCATTAATATAAAGGATCATGTTATTTTGCTGCAGTTTGGAATCAGTTAATAGCTGTGCCAACCCTTGCCCTTTCACTATCTTGATTGGTTTGATTTCAATGTCATACTCTTGAATCCTAGAAATCCAGTTTCCCCTAACACCTATGCCATCAGGCTGAGATAAGACATCCTTTACCGCTTGATAAGGGACGTAAGCCATAATTTTGGAGTATCCGATATATGTCCTAAAATGTTTTAACGATTTGACCAAAGCATAAGCTTGTTTTTCAGTGGTTGTGTAGTTTAGTTCCGCATCTCTAAGGTTTTTACTCATAAAGGCAACCGGTTGTTCATGGTTTTCTTCATTCTTTTGCAACAACACACCTGCTATGGTGTCCTCAGAAGCATAAGAATAAATCAAAAACTCCTTATTGTAGTTTGGGCTTACTAGGACAGGTGCAGAAGCAATGGCTTTCTTTAGAGATTCGAATGAAACATCACATTTCTTATCCCAAACAAATTTCACATCCTTCTTCAGCAAATTATTTAAAGGCTTGGCCAATTCAGCTAAATTAGGGATGAATCTCCTTACGAAGTTTATTTTTCCGAAAAATGATCGTAACGAGCTGACATCCTTTGGGGGAGTTATGGCTTGGATTCCTTGCACTCTCTCTGGATCAATTCTAATGCCTTCTTTGGACACAATGTGACCTAACAACTTCCCCTCATCCACCCCGAAGGTAGAATTTTTAGGATTCAAGGATATTCCAAATTTCCGACATCTTTCGAAGATTCTCCTTAGATGTTTTACGTGGTCTCCCCTGTCTTTCGAGAAGACAGTTAGATCATCTTGATAAATTGCAATGATTTTGCCAATTAGACCCTCAAATGCATGATCCATTGCCCTTTGAAAGGTTGATCCTGCATTCAAAATCCCAAATGGCATTCTTATATACTCGAAGGTTCCCCACGGGGTGGTGAAAGTTGTCTTCCCACGATCTTCCTTCTTGATTTGGACCTGGTTGTACCCAGAAAATCCGTCAAGTAGGGATAACATGCCAGCCCCTGTTACACTTTGCAACAGATTTTCCATGTTGGGCAAAGGATAGTTGTCTTTTAGAGATGCTTGATTTAGGTTCCTAAAGTCAATACAAATTCTAATCTCCCCGTTTTTCTTCCTTACTATTACAGGATTGGATACCCAGGTTGTATGCCTAACTGGTCTAATGATACCTGCTGCCAACATCTTTTCCAATTCCTTTTTAACTAAGGGAGCTAACTTAGGGTTCATGTTTCGCAACTTTTGTCGATATGGTTTGGCTCCCTCTTTAAGAGGAATGGTGTGTTCTATGATGGACTGATCGTAAGTTTTTAAATCATCATAGACCCATGCAAAGATATCTTTATACTCTCGGATTAACTCAATAATTCTTCTTCTTTCTTCTCCTGAGGCATTTATCCCGATTCTGATCATTTTTGGAGAACAAGCAGACCCTACATTTATTTCGATGACCACATCTACAGGTTCAGATCTCTTACCCTTGTATTCATCATGCCTGTTAAAATTTCTCTCAAGGGGGAAAGCTATTTCTGTGACATCCATACCTTCAATTGAATCACCTTTTATCTCATCCTCGAAATTCACCATTGGGGTTTTAGAAGCATTTAAAAATCGTATGATTTGGGCATCACTGTCAAAGACTTGCCAATGGTCTTCATTATCGGGAACAGAGGGTCTGAATGAAACTTCAAGTTTGCAGTTTTCTTGTTTTAGAGACTCAGATGTTTGAAGAGTACTGGCCATTACGGATAGCTCATCAGCCAAAGTATTTTGTTCTCGGGGAACAGCCTTAATCCCGAAGGCATCAAAGCATTCAATGGTGTCCCAAACTGCATTTCTATAGTCTCTAAGTCTATTATTCTTAGCTGCGAATTTGTTTTTTATCTGGGACACAATGAGGTCAGAATCTCCTGTGACAGATATTGATTTGATTTTTCTTTCTCTGGCAATTTCCAAGCCCAGAAGCAATGCTTCATACTCTGCCACATTGTTAGTGCACTCAAACTCTAAACGGAAAGAAAACAAACTCTTTTCTCCCGATGGTGAAATTAAGACTATACCGGCTCCTGCACCATGTCGGGAACGGGCCCCATCAAAATGCATTTTCCAGACTTGTTCATGTGAAAAAGGCTGCTTTTTAACCTCCTCCCAGTAATTTGCTAGAATCATGAAGTTTCCAATTTCATCACTTGAATACATTGCCTCAGTGAATAAATGTTCAGGTGTTTCAACATGTTCTTGCATGGGTGGTTCATTGAACAGAGTTATGAATGAACCTTCTTTGGTTGGGATTGTGGCATATGTCAAATCCATTTGGACACTTCCTCCCAATCTTGCCGACCATTCCCTGGATAGCAACATTCCCCACGCATCAGGGATATCTAGGACTAAGACATTCATTGAGAGCTCAATATCAGAGCAGGCAGCCAACCTAACAGGCAGGTTTTCAATTATCCCAATAGATTTCACAGTCTTGGAATCCATGCCACATACATTTCTGTAGGGTCTTGTGGGTACTAACTCAAGTTGTTCCATGACTCTTAAAGGCATGACACTTACTTCAGCTCCTGAGTCCAACATGCAATTATGTAATATTAAACCATTCACTTCCAATGCAATATAAAAGGGTGGAAATTTTCCAGAGTTGTCACCAGAGACACTTTGGATCATGACAGGGGAATCCCTAATTTCTGCAGAAACTTTCTTAGGAGCTTGCTTCCTTGTTTGAATCCCAAGATGAGTAGTAGCTCTTTTGTGGAATGAAGGGATCTTGAAAATTTCACAAAAAGGAACAGGCATGTTTATCTTTTCTAGGAAGCTTGTAATATCTATGTTTAGGTTGTGAGGGTTTTCCTTGTCCTTTTCATTTGTACCTAAACCTAGGAATTTCATAATGTCATGTTTAACAGCCGGGATCTTGATTAGGTCTTTTAGGGAAACCGAAGCAGACGAATTGGCTAGCTTACTTGGAATGTTTGTTCTAGGGAGTTCCTTATTAGGTTTTAGAATCGTGGGAGGTTTTGGTTGTTTTCTCCAAAGGGTTGCTTTGGGAATGTTAGTTTTAGGGGGAGGATCAATTTTTATTGCTTGATCTGTCTTTTTGTTTGCAGGAGGAGATTGGCTAGTGTTGGTCGCAGTTTTACCCTTCGAGATGACCTCAGGAGAAAGCTTTGGAGCTTTTGGCAAGATTCTTCGGACAGGTTGATGCACTGTCTTGCTAGGCTGCGGGTCAGTCGTTTTAGGTTGCTGAGTCTTGGGAGGACTAGCCTTTGGAGGGATTGAATTGCTACAAATGGATTTTAACATCTCTTTGGTTTGTTGATCACGTTTTTTGAAATCCTCATCCTGATTTTTAAGATATGTAGCAATGTTGGTGACCATTTCACACATGTTTGTCATAAATTCCATGGTCATTTCGGGAGAGATGTTATTTGGAGTAGACATCTCTTTGTGGGTTCTCTTCTCAGCGGAGTCACGATTAGGAGTCGCCAGGTAGATTTTTAAGCTCTACTACCAAGAGATATGTCGTTTAAAGTGCAGAGAGATAGTGAGACACAAAGGTGTGTTGAACCAAGGTAGGCACCTACCTCCCCGGCAACGGCGCCAAAAATGTTATCACACAACTTGTAGTTGCCCCTAAAGGTATCCCATCCGGGACGGTAGAGGAGTTAGGCAACTAAAGAGGTGACCCAAGAGATGCCATGGTTCCCAATGCAATGTGGGAGTCACGTCAACCGAGGCACTCTTCGCTTTAGGTCAGGCATAACTAGACCAAGGGGGAGACCCTATACCCCAATCACAGTTGATTGGACCCAAGCAAAGGTTTCAAAGGGTGAATAAATGATGAGTTACGGAAACCCATGCAAGGCTAAGTGGACCTAATGTTTAAGGTATGGTTGAAGGTGGTATCATGGATAGTTAGTGTTTCAAGCTATGTATGGTTTAGGCCACTTGATGGGGTATGATTGTTAAGTATAGTACCATGTGTTTACACAAGTGGGTCTTGTTGCCTTGGGAAGTGTGAAATGGTTCTAGGTGGGCCCACAAGGTGAAGTTAAGTGTGAAGATGGTACTATAGGCTAGATCTAGGTTAGATCTACAAGTTAGAGTTGGTTCTAGGATTACCCATGTGCTAGATCTAGGGTTTGACACTAATCCCAAGAAATGCGCCTTGCTTGGAGAAGGACTAGTGCCTTGTTGGATGGGCTAATGGGGTCAAGAAGGATGTCAAAGTATAGATCGGGACACCTAGAAGCCAAGTCAAATGGTTTGGATGAGATCCAATGGTTGGATCTTGCTAGATCTTGGTTTTTGAGTGGAGACCAAAAGTGGACCACAATTCCTTAAAACAAGGAATGCAATCCCCAAGGTAGATCGGGACAAAAGGATAGTCTAGACCTAGGTTTCAAGGCATGGGCATTCCAAATCCATGAGAATCTCCAACACCCACTTCCTAGAAGTGGTCCAACTCTAAACTCCAAGGGGGTGCGACTTTCTCAAGGAGGGGCAAAAAGTGGGTTTGGTGGACCCAATCAAGTCCAATGGCCACCAAAATGTAGATCCGGGATGTTAGTACCCCGATCTATGTTCCTTCAAAGTTTCAAGTAAATCCAATGGGTAGATCTTAGTAGATCTAAGTTTCAAGGTACCAAGAAGATCAAAAGGGGGGGTTCAACCCCTCAAAACATGGAGAGATGTCCACAAGGTAGTTTTCACCAAAGTAAGGATATGGGTATAGGTTATCAAGTGTCTAGATGTCAATTCAAGTGGGATCTCACCTACCCATGTGCTAGATCCTACCCAACAAGCCTCTCTCAAGAAAATCGATTTAGGTTCAAGAAGGCTTTTTGCATTGAAAGGTGTGTCAATTTTTAGCCAATCACCACCAAACTATAGATCCAACTAGGGGTGGATCCTATAGAGGTGGGTTCTTAATATCTTTTCAAATGCAAGGGTGGATCTAAGTAGATCTAAAAAAATACCAAAATTGGGGTTTTGATTTAATTAGGGTTTTATGACCAATGGAGATAGAATGGATGAAAGAGGCACATACCTTGTAGATCTTACCTCAATTTGCTTATGGCCACCTTGCAAGTTGATAGCATTCTCCTATGTTTATATTCAAGAGTGAGATCCAAGTGCTCCAACCAAATCTCCCTTCTCCAAGATAGCCAAATCGTCCTCCTCCTACAAGACAAGATCAAAGAAACAAGTCAAGCAAGATGATTATGAAAATGGTAGAAAGATGTAATAGAAAGCATCAACTATGTCACGAAGATACAATAATGATACTCCCTGTCACAAGATCAACCCAAGAGAGAATATGTGGATCCCTCCAACAATAACCCTCCAAAAGTCGCCCTCCTCTCTCCAATTCGACTTTCCTGTCAAAAGGTTAGCAAAAACACAAGAATCCACAATGATACATAGAAGAGATACTTTATATTCAATATGCAAGAGAATCCACAAGCCAAGAGAGATGTGCTCCACAAAAAATCTTCTATTCCAATATTCCAGAGCTCCAAAGGTGAGCTATACAATGGGGGGTCTCCTCCTTATATAGGATAATAAAGACCAAAACCCTATACCACTCTTCAATACTACATCAAATGAGTGGTTGAGATTATAAGATCTCATCATACAATCAATGGCTAGGATGAATCCATAACAATATATCACATGGATCACTCAACATAACAATAGCGCCCTCACTAAATGGTACAATGGAGGGTGACGTCATCCCACAAGAGGGGTATAAAGTACAATAATCCACCTCATGATGACTAGGACATGGTAAAATAAGCACATGGTGGGGCTAGGAGGTATAGATCCTTGCTAGCTCACCCCAAGGCACAATAAAATAATAAAATATGTCCAATATAATAATAATGACCAAAACTGTCCTCAGAATCCATGACAGTCAAGCAGTAAATGTCCTCCTGTGATCAATCTGGAGATACCCACATGGTGAAAACTGACTGGAAGATAGTGAGATCACCCTGGAAGACCTCTCTGAAAACCAAATGCCAAAACCTTGCCTCAATTGCCCAAATCGATTTCCTCAGTGACCACTTTATCCCATTTTTTAACTGCCTCGGGAACTGTGAAAGTGCCAAAACTGCCTCCTAGGGTGCTAGCGCTGTCCATCTGAGCCCACCAGGCTCTCCGGAAGGGGGGATAAATGGTAATAACAAGTGGCTGGACCACCCCTTCCATCATCAGCGCCCTAGGTGAACTGGCCTCTCGGGGCCCCTGCTGCTCAGGCTGGGAAATCAGCCCCAAATCTGGTCAACAAGTGTAAAACTGCATCAATCACTGTCAGAAGTGCCCGGAACTGGAAGATAAGTGTCTCAATGGATCCAGAAGACCCAAATCCACTAGAAATGTGTACTCATACACCATGGGTTGCCCTAATGGGCCTGCTGTAGGGTCCACCATATATGGACAATGTATAATCTGCTGATCTGAAGAAATAATAAACCTGCTGAACTGGATCAAACATCATCTGCATCATATGTCCATTATATGATATCATCATCAAACATGTGGGCCCATAAATCATCATCAATAATCATCATATATGGTCCACATCATCACGGATCCCAAGAATATATATAATCAAGGATAAATCACATCAGTAGACTAAGACAATGCTTCTCTAATCATTCCCATAGCTAAGCTCAAAGTATAAATTCCATTCAGTGGCATTAATCGAGTTAAAATATTTAGTTGTTATAATAAATTACTTGCACCACAGTTCAAATGACAAACTCACCCATTGGACATGGTCAAACTGCTAGTAAAGGATGAAGGCTAGGAGCAAGGTTGAGCCAAGGGTTTGACTTGTCTAACTCAACTCAAAAATACTTTGGACTGGGAGAAGGGGGAAGCTACAAACTCTGTGCTGGACAAAAGAACACGGGGGATGGCTGTGCCTCACAAATGGATAAGTTGTTTAGAGAGTGTTTATTCAACTTAGGCATCATGTCTACATCAAGTTGATCCAAGTTCATTAGGATCATTCAATTTATTTCCATGGCCTTTTTGGCCTACATAACCCTTCGGATTTCAGATGTGCTGAGAAGCACAACTAGTTGCAGCTTGCATCCAGGGCATGTTTTTTATATATTCACAAGGTCAGCAATTGTTTAGATATAGCTTTTAAGAACTATTGCTTTTTGGACCTTTCTTATACTCTTCGAGGAGTATTTTTTAGCTTTTCATTGCTCTTGCCCTTTTTTGTTTCCATGGGCGAATTTATTTAGTTTCCACAGGTAGAACATGAGCTTTCAGTTTTAGCCAACAACATCTCAAGTGACTAGGGGGAGTTCGAGCCAAGGCCTACAATCCAACTCACCAAAGGCAAGTTCTGTCACCAACTCAGAGCCGAGACACTGAATAAACAGGGATGCGGTCCAAACACAGAGGTAGAAAAATGGGGAAGTCCTCAGTATCAGAAAGTCAAATGAGACATGTCAGGGTTTAAAGTCAAACAGGAAGGTCATGTATGGATGGAGGCAAGTGGATATGGAGCCTACATTAGCAGACGACTGGTGTCGGGAAAAACCATGTCTATGTAAGGTGGAATACCAGTAAGTTTTGTTAAATGACCTAAAACTGCAAGCAATTGTCCATTTTATGATTTACAGTTCATTTAAATAGTTTGCCACATCAGGAATAATATACCAAGCACATGCTATAATCATGACTAAATCAACAAGCTAATAATCCACTGTCAGTGAGAACATATCCATAGATCATACAACATCATCATAATAGCAATCATCATGCATCATCTGAAACACATCTGAAGTACATCTCTAGGCACTGAACTGAAACTGTAATGGGATAAGTGGTCACATCAGTCATCAAATCTGAACTTTCAAGGCTCAGCCTTGACACAAGGTCATAACATCTGAATAATGTACTGCTCTGATCATGAGTGATCCAAAATATATAGCCATGCTCTGGAAATAAAGGAAGCTCTGGAATGTGCAGATATCTGCTGTACAAAAATAGTAGCCCTGCTACTATGGTGTGATAACAGATATATTTAATCCTCCAAAGATTACAAAATATATGTACTAGGAAAAAGAAACATTGAAATTAGAAGAGATGTAACTTTTCATGAAGAGGTTTCCTTCAAACGCTCCAAAAAAATTCAATGTGATCCAGATATGGAGGAGCATGATACTCCTATGATGGAGGATCCAGTTTCTGATTCTCCCCTTTTAGATGTTGACAGGGAGAATTCATAAGAGATTTCATATCCAAATGATCTTGAAGAATCAATAGGACTGATAGAAATATCCCTTGATGAACCTACTATTAATAGGAGATATGCATGGTGTCGAAACATTATACAAGAGGAAAAAATCATGGTGCACCAATAGGATCATCCAGAGAGTGAAAGAGACCTGAATGATTTTTAGGATATGTAGCATAGATGAGTCACATCAGTGATTCAGAACCTTCTACCTATGAGGAAGCCTCTAAGAAGCAAGTATCGAAAGATTCCATGGTAGAAGAATACAAATATATCATGAAGAATGATGTGTGGGAAGTGGTTCCTAAACTTGGAAGGAAGTCTATAGTAACTTCCAAGTGGCTTTATAAAATCAAGCATGCAACTGATGGAAGTATTGAAAAGTATAAAGCAATATTTGTGTCTTGTATTTTCTCATAGAAAGAAGGGATAGACTATGCTGAGACATTCGCCCCCGCATCCAGGTACACTACTATCTGAACCATAATTTCCTTTGCTTCAGTTTTGGGATGGAAATCTCAAGAGATGGATGTGAAGACTTCCTTCCTTAATGGTAAGGTTGAGTAAGAGGTTTACATCCAACAACTTGAGGGGTTTTTAATTCATGGGAAGGATTCCCATGTATGCAAACTCAAGGAATCCTTGTATGGGATTAAGCATGCCCCGAGGGATTGGTATTCAAGGATTGACATCTATCTTCTTAGCTTGGGATTATCCAAAAGTGAATCTAACCCAAACCTATACTTCAAGGTTGTGAAGAACCATCCATTGATCTTGGTTCTCTATGTTGATGAATTTATCCTTACTTGAGAGAAGCAATAGATATCTTGGTGTAAGAGAGATCTCACTTTTGAGTTCGAAATGAAAGACTTAGTTCTTATGCACTATTTTCTTGGTCTAGAAGTTTGGAAAAGGAAAGATGAAATATTTCTTTCGCAAGGAAGGTACACAGTTGATGTTGCGGAGATTTGGTATGATGGAATATAAGTCCATGTCTACTCCTATGATGACTAATCTAAAGAATCCACATGAGTCAAATTATGGATTGGATCTAGTGGATCCTACCATGTATAGACAACTCATTGGTTCCTTGATGTATTTGATACATAGTAGACCATACATATGTTATGTAGTGAGTATCATGAGTCAGTTCATGTCTAAGCCAAGAAATAGACAAAAAATAAATGTGCATACTTGGTTAGTATATCAACCACATCAAAAATATTGTCTTTACCTTGGATTTTGGGGATATTGGTGATGGAGTCCATCGATACACTTTCCCATTTTTGCTTAGGGATAGGAAGGGGTTGTAGGAGTCTAGCTAGATGTCTATGTTATAATTTATTTTGCTGACATTCCGCACATAATCTAACATACTCCATCACTTCCTTCTTTAGGCCCTTCCAAGAGAACCTTTCTCTTACTTTCCTGTATGTCTTCACAAACCCCAGATGTCCTGCTAGGGGCGTACCATGAGAAACCTCTAGGATATTCTTCTTTAATGATGATTTTGGAACCAGGAAGATCCTATCCTTATGATAGATGATATCATTGATAATATTGTAAGTATCATCATGAATTAGTCTATCAAATAAATCACAATAAAATTGATTCTTTGCATACTCCACTTCTAGTTGTGTCTTCCAATCATCATGAAACTTCATCAATGCAAGTATGGGTCTTCTAGAAAGTGCATAAGCTAAAATGTTCATCTTACCCTTCTTGTATTCAATGTCAAAGTAGAATTCTTGCACATTACTTACCCTGTTTTGTTTCCTATCATTCAACTCCTTTTGTGACAGGAAGTGTCTCAAGTTATTATGATCATTTTTTATTATGAACTTACCCCCCACAAGATATTGTCTGAACTTGACTAGCACATGCATTATGGCTAGTATCTCCTTGTCATAAACTGAGTATAGCCTCTAATGGCACTGCAAATTCCTACTTTCAAAGGCTATGGGATGCTTGTTTTGCATCAAGAATGCTCCAATATCATTTCCCGAGGCATCACATTCAAGAACAAAAGGTTGAGAAAAATATGGAAGTGCAAGAACAATACAACTACTCATTACCTCTTTCATCCTCTTGAATGTTTGTTTAGATTCTTCTAACCAACCAAAGGATTCCTTCTTAGTAAGATCTGTCAATGGAGATGACAACTTTGAAAATACTTTGAAAACCTTTTGGTAGTAAGTGTATATTCCAATGAACCCTCTTAATTCAATGAGATTTTTAGGACTTGGCCAATCCAAAATGGTTTGGATCTTATCCATGTGAACCTTGAACCCTTCTTTCCCAATCACATGACCAAGTAATAAAATCTCAGTCATTCCAAATTCACATTTGGACAGCTTAGCATAAAAATATTGACCTTCCAAGATAGTTAACATAATGTCCAAGAGATGCAAATGGTCCTCCCTAGTTCTACTATAAATCATAATATCATCAAATAAAACAAGAGCAAACTTACGGAGGTGCTTGTTAAACATTCTGTTCATGCAATATTGAAAGGTTGTTGGTGCATTGGTTAGGCCAAAAGGCATAACTAAAAACTCAAAATGTCCATAATGACATCGTAAGGCTGTCTTTTGAATGTCCTCCTCCAACATTATGATTTGATGAAAATGAGAGTGAAGGTCAATATTTGAAAAGTATTTGGATCCATGTAGTTCATCCATCATTTCATCAATATTTGGAATATGATATATGTTCTTGATGGTATTTTTGTTGAGAGCTCTGTAGTCCATACACAAGCGCATGGTCCCATCTTTATTTTTGACAAGGACTACAAAATATGAAAAAGGGCTTGAGCTTGGTTAGATGAACCCCAAGTCAAGCAGTTCTTTGATGGTTCTCTTTATCTCATCCTTTAATATTTTTGGATGATTGTAGGGATGGAATTTGATAGGTGATGTTCCTATCTCCAATTCTATTCTATGCTCCACTCCTCTATCAAGTGGCCTACCATGAAAAAGGTCCCCAAACATCTTCTCATGCTTTTGGAGCAACTTCTGTATGTCTTCCAGATACTGTGCTACCTACAAAGAGGTGCCTTTAGTAGTGATTAGGAAATATGCAGTCCACTCAATGTCTCCATGACTCAATATGGATCTCATACTATGTGCAGACACTACTTGTTTTGGGCAGGTCTTGACCCCTCTCAACACTACCTCCTTTCCACCTTCATCTTGAAATATCATCTTAGGGACTTTGTAGTCTATGGTGTGATTCCCAATGGAATACAAACAGTGTACTCCAAAAACCATGTTAGTATCAACCACATTCACAACATAAAATCTATATGTAATAATATAATATCCTATAGTGACTTGAAATTTAGGAATCCATCTAAAACAATCGATAGAATGATTACCTGGAATGATGACAGTTAAACCTTCTAAGTTCTTAGTAGTTAGATTTATTCTTTCAACCAAAGATGAATCATTGAAGTTATGTGTTGCTCCTCCATCCACCAACACGGTGACTGATTTCCCTTGCACCACTCCTTTGAATCTGAGAGTGTGAAAGCGAAGCACTCCTGACAATACTATGATTTTTCTCACTTCCAAAGGATGCTCTTCTTCAACAGTGTCATAGGCCATTTATGCATCTATTGGGGCCTCTTCTTCTTCCTCCTCATCTTCGCTCTTAGAATAAACTTCAAAATAGTGTGCGTTTGCCTTAGCACACCCATGTCCTGGAATCCATGGTTCCTGACAGGTGAAATAAAGCTTCCTTCTTCTCAATTCATCTCTATCTTTGGAGAAATTGTCGTTCTTGAAATTTCCAAAAGGACTCTTTATGGGTGGCCTTTGATTATTGAATTGAGCAAGAGAATTAGTTCTAAGAGGAAATCTTGTCCTTGGAATAGAATCTTGCAAATCTCTTGTTCTATTCAATGCATCTTGTAAGGTGGAGGGTTTGTGGGCCTTCACTAAACCTTTCAAAGGTTCTGTTAACCCTTCAATGAGCAAGAGGATCAAGCAAGATTCTGAGATATTAGTGAACGTCATAGATAACTTCCAAAACTCAAAGATGTAGGCTTCAGGAGTTCCAGTATACTTCACATGCGCCAAATTTGAAAGTGATTTTAGGGTCTCTTCTTTCAAATCTTCTAGCCAACCTTCTTGTGAAATCTTCATAACTGGTCACTTGATCATGTCCAAGTGTATTCATTCCATGAAACCACCAATAATTGGCTTCACCATCTAAGTGTATAGTATCCAACTTGATAGCATCTTTCTCAACCATTAGATTCAATTGAAAATAAGTATCTGGCTTATGGATCCAAGAACTAGTAGTGCACTTTTGTGATCCATAAAAGCAAGGCAAAGAAATATTACCAAGAGAATTCTTCAATTCATAATTTTGATTAGGAATATGGAAGATCCCTCTTGGATTAATCTTGTATTGAGCATCACAAACATATTTGAATGGTAAATCTCTTCTACAGTCGACTTCACTCAGTGTAAGGTATTCGACATACTTGTCCTCCCATGAAGCAAGGCCTTCATGTCGAACCTCAGGTTCCTCCTTTTGCTCTTTAGTGAATTTAGGCACAGTGGGCCTTGGTGTGTACTGAGACTCCATATTGAATTAATCAGGGTGATTGCGAGGCCCATTTCTTGATAAAATAGAACCACCAATGATTTTCTTTTCACGATGTTGGGAGCCACTGCTGCTTCCCTCCCCATTTTTGTTTCCTAGTCGTTGAGTTAAGAACTCTTTGGATTCTTTGTCGGATTGGAAAATTTTATGAGATATGTCTTGTAAACTATTCATCATGCTTTGCACAAAGATTTTGAATTCATCTTTTCCTTGTAACTTTCCTTCAGCAGAATTAACTTCTTCTCCTTCTTCTTCCTTTGTCAAAGGATCTTTTTTCTTGGGATCTAAATTTATTTTGGAACACAAAGAAGTTTAAAAAGAGAAGGTTTAAAGAACAATGATTTTATTCCAGTTTAATGTACCTTTATGATCTGAATATACACTAATTGACTCTACCACCAAACTTAGGAAAAAATAGTGAAGACTAGTAGTTTGACTAGTAGTGGGAAGGTAATTTTAATGGGATCTGGTAGGATTTTGACTCTAGAGGGTTTAGGAACATTAAATATTAGTCAAATATCAGCTGAGACTCTCTCTAGAAATATTGGAATGATTCTGAGAAAATTTCAAAAGAGATAAGCAAAAATTGTCATCTCGGATTGCAGAGGTAGTTGAAATTTAGGAATTTCCAAACAGTATGTGAAGGTCACGAATTTATGATTTTAGGATTGGAAATTATTCTATTGGAATATTAATTAAAATTAGCAACTGAAATAAGTCCATTTTGAGCTTATAGATATTCATTTATAAAGCATACACTCGAAACTAGCTCTTTTTTATGGAAATCTAGACTAGGTGCAAGAAAGTGGTATCGAAATCAGACTTTTATTTATTAAAACTTCATAATAGACTTCAAAGGTTCATTATTACAATCATGGTATCCATCAGTATATGAAATTATTCTCAAGGGGTTCTCAGAAAGAAATTACATAAGGAATAAATTCCTCCATCAAAGAAAGACTATAAAATTATCATAAATATGCATGAAAAGCTCTCTAATATCTGCAACAACTCGAGCTCCACTGGATCATACTTTAGGACCTACAATAAACTCCATGATGAATACTGGATGTCATCATCCTCTCACAAAAACCAAGGGCACATCTCCCAAGTCTCAGAGGAAAAATTGCTCTCATATCAATTCTCAAACTATCAAAAGATGGACTACTGGTGTGCACTCCTTCTTTTATAGATTGGAGCTAGCTTGTTGAGCAAGTCACCTAAGCTAATGCGGCCTCATTCAATGGATAAGGATAACTGCTTTTAAGCTTTTCCTTTTTGATATGCTTTTCTCTTTTTCTTTTCTTTGCTTTTTATTTTCTATCCTGATTTTTTGCTTTTGACTGCTTTTCTTCCTTCTTTTATGCCTTATCCTACTTTTTCCTGCTTTTCTGCCTTATCCTACTTTCTGCTTTATTTTTCTTTTCCTGAGCTTCGCTACTTTTTTTCCTGGTGCTATCTTTTCTTCCTTTTCCCGATTTCTTAACTTTGGTTGCTTTCGTCTTTTCTTTTCTTGCAAGTTATCTCTTGGTCAACCTTATCCTCTGATATGCCCTTGTAGAGCATTATCCACTTATTTTATTGAAATAAAAAAATCTATTAATGAAAAATACTTTCTCACCAAGTGAATTTCAAACTTTAGGAAAATAAAATCAACACTTATTTAATTAATTCCTGTATTATCAAAATTAACCTCAAGTAAATGAGATTTTCTCCTCAACCCAAGGGATTGATTGGGTTCGAAACTCAATCCAATGATCATCAATGAGGGGACATGAAACCCCCTCCTTCTCCCTCTCCCTCCCCCATCTCAACCCCCCCCATCCTCCTCGCCTCATTCCCCCTCTCCCCTCCCTCTCCTCCTTTTTCTCCCTCCCGTAGTCCCCAATATACCTCCCTCTCCCTCCCCCTCTTCACCCCTCTCCATTACTCCCCCTACCCCTCCCCTTCCCTCACTCCCCTCTCTGCCTCTCCCCGTTCCCCCCCCACCCTCTCCATCCCTTACTCCCACCTCTCTCCCCCCTCTCCCTCCCTCACTGCCTCGCTCCCTTTCTCCCCCTACCAACATCCCCCCTCCCCCTTTCCCTCCTCCCTCTCCCTACCTATGAATCCATCTCCCAACCTACCCCCTCCTTCCCACATATTCCCCCATCCTCTCTGTTATAGGTCAAATCTGTACTTCTCCATCCGTGATCACATTACGCTGTCGATCACACAAAAGGACAACATGGATTAAAGAGCTAGGTTGACCTAGATGATGTATGGAATGGAAGTACCCTCTTCAGCTGAGAAATTCCTTGTTTCTCTAGATGTTTTTACATGTGCGCTACTCTTTGGGGAGTAAAAAAACGCACATCTGCTAGTATGCCCTACTTTACTCAAGTGAAACTAGCGCACACCTCAGAAAAGTTGCGAACGCATGTTGTAAAACAATGAAGTTGCATACAGTGCGCTACTATGCCTTGAGGAAACTCGCACAAATATTAATAGGAAATCAAAAAATATATTAAGTTGACGAATTGGGATTAGTTGAAGTTGGTTCTGCAACTTCCCCAACCTCCCAATCCAACCACCTCTCGATCCAAACTGCCTACCTTGTCCCATAAATACAAGGAGGATGCATGAGAGAGGGACCTAAAAGAAAGGATTTAAGCATTGTTACGCTGGAGGAAAGTCCTAAGTCATTGTGAAGAGCAGGAGCCCAGGACTCAGTTGCAGAAGCATCTTGACACGTCAGGTATACTTGTACTGATTTCATGCTTCTTTGACAATAAAAAGGTGGAAATACCCTTCTTGTCCCAAATCGAATGTCTATTGGATTGTATGTTCATTTGGTTCAATATATGATTATGTTTGATGTTAAATTGATTTATAATTTCATCATATTTATATAGTCAAGATACATTGAGGAAGGTTTCCTTTGTGTTGCAGGTTCATCAAGCGAAAGCTAGGACCAGTCGTTGATTAAAGGTGCATCTTTCTATATCTTGATCCGTTTCATTTGTAGGAACTAATTGTAATCCAATTACTGTATTTAGATGTCAACCCCGCTCAGTTGGTAGTGTCTCTCCTCACTATAGGGTAGAAATCCTTAACAACAGATTGGTGACTCTGCTGGGGACTAACCGTGTGTTTTCTGCTCTAGGAGACCTAGTTAGGTTTTCTTCCAGCCCTTTTTTCAGTTTTTTATTCTTTGAGAGGTCTTATAGGTCTTTGTTACCTGTTCCTCACTACTTGATTCATCTTAGTTTACTGCTGCAAAGCCTGTTTCTTCCCTTCTGATACATGTGCACTGGTCTTCCCTACTAACAGTAGCACATACCACCTGATGAGCACTAGTTTGTACACCAAACAGTAGCACATTTTTCCTAGTGTGTGCTAGTTTCTGCACTGCACAATAGTGCATTTTCGTGTAACTTTCAGCTCATGGTTAGGGTTTGATTTCTAGTATTTGGTTTCACTTCCATCATGTTGCCTTGCTTCCTTGACTGATCCCTGAGACTTCCATGTCTCTTTTGAGTCTTGTTTACCTCCCTTGAGTCTTTTAATTTGATTTTTCTTGCTTGAGTACTTGTTTAAGTGTCTTTACTGCTTTCTAGCCTTTTTTGAAGTTCGTGCACTATTATCTTTTGGACATAGCTGCATACCTATACCCTAGTTGCTTGTTGCAGTCATACAAACATGCGTTCTTAACATTTGTTATCTGTGGCAACATTAGCACACTTTCACTTCGTCTTATCCTTTTCATTAGGGTGTGACCTTCAAGTTTGAGTCCTTATGGTTTCTTTTGAAAGGTTTCTTGGTTTAGATACTTTCTGATTGGATTTTCAATTCAATCCAAGTAAGTAAAAGCCTTCTAGTTAGCCTTCTTTCAAGTTTGTGTGTTTGGTATGGTCACTTTTTGGTTTGCTTGCTTACTTTTTTTACTTGGATTAGTGTTTTCTTAGGGTTTTGATGCTTAGGAGCAGGTTGTTAGGTCTACCTTTCCATTACAAGCATTTCTTTTCCTTGTCTCTTTTACACTTTGTTTCCAAGTCTCAAGTTTTTCTTGTGCAAAAACTTGGTAGGTCAAGTCTTCCTCAAATCGTTTGATTTGTTTGTTTTGAACCATTTATGTGTTTGTCTTACTCACACTTTACATTTAGGTCTTACTCTCTCTTTTACAAGTTCTCTTTCTTTTACAATTATTAGAAAAAGACAAAAAATGTTTTAAGTAGCTTAGTAGTAAGATCTACCTTTGTTTTGAAGTAGCATAGTTTGCTTTGAAATATTAAAAGAAAATACAAAAAGATTTTGATTTAGGTTTGCTTAGGTTTCAAGTTTTTTAAAGAATCATAAACGAAAAGAGAAAAATTTTGTGAATTTAAAAGCATTACTTTAGAAGCACTTTACTTTGATACAAACTATTCCACACACCGCACTGCAACCCTTTAGTAACAAGTAGCCCTTAAAAAGAAATATTAATAAAATTTATTAGCAACTTTTTCTTTTTAGGTATACACCTCATCAAGTAGCTTAGGCTAGAGTTTCGGACTTAAATCACCTTAAACGATCCGAAACTGGCTTCATTACTCAACAATCGTAGTACGACTTTGTATTAGGTAAATCCATCTCTATCAAATAGTCCTGAGATGCTCTACTCAAACCAGAGTTAAGCACAAGGCCGTGGGAAATTGTAACTATTGAGGATATCCCCTCACTTTCCTCTCAACCATAAACCAGAGTCGACTCACGTATGGGGGTCCTTTCGGACTTCGGGATTTTCTACCCTACCCATGCATTTCGACTAGGCTGACGATTGTACCCCCAACTTATTTTGTATTGATGGTAGCCTCAGCATCAGACCTTTAGGGCTCTACATAGGTAGAGTGGGAGGTTATTCCCACTTCACCTCAGATAGACGTGGAAGGTAACCCTTTGGCAGTAATCTCGGGAAGGAAATTTGGTGATTCAAATGCTTGCACCCAGTGGACCTCCGGAGGATGCCACGTAACTGACCGTTGATACTCTGTTAGTCTGTTATGGGCCCTAATCATCCTAGACTTGCTTCCAAGAGTATTTTCCATATGTTTGCTTGGTTTAATTACTTAGGAAATTTTGTAGTGGTATGTTGTTTGCTCCTTAGTTGTAGCGGCCACTACGTTTTTACTTAGTTTACTTTTTTATAGTTGTGGAGGACCAACATATTCATCGGTCTCGGAGGTTGCAAAACCTCCTCCTCCCATTGTGGATCCTCCACCGCCACCGCGACACCGAAGGACAGATTCCCATGGTTCTTTTGAACTTACGGGTGAAACAGAGGTTCTTGGAGAACCGCAGCCCAAAACCCTAGATCAACGGGTCTTTGATACTATTGAGTTTGAGGACCTAACTGCTACAGAGTTTAATACTCCTTTCAACCCTCCCCTTATCGGACCCAACGATCCACTTCTGGTACCTGTAGGTTTTCAACAACCTGAGTATAGTGCTTATTTGTTTACACTGGGTTATACTATGACTAACCCAGGAGATGAGCAGGGAGTCCCCCAAAATCCCACAACTTTTATACCTACAAGGATTCTCAATCCTTCGTTCACAAACACTACCACACTGAGTTCGTCGCAGACTGCTTCTGCCTCAACTTTGTCATTTAGTTTCAATGTTGGTACTCTAGGCATGCCAAGCTCACTAGCTTTGACATCTGCCTCAGTTTCCATGGCTACTTTTGGACCTAACAACATCCCTTTGTCAGGGATACCCGCAATGAATTTCACTTAGTCTTTTGCTACACAACAGTTACAGGGTGTAACTCAGAACATTACTTCTTCATTTGTGGTCGGATCAATCCCTTCTACATCCATGCCCGTTATGGGTACGATGAAGACACTGTCCGTTACTACCACACCCAAATTCAACCCCTATGCAGGTTACAACGTTAATCCATCGAACATACCTATAGGGAGTATCCTCTTCTCTTTGTTTGTTGGAGGAGGGGGGTAACATAATTAGTCCTCAATTTGGTGGGACTAACACCCAGCCACAATGGATTGTTGCCTTGGGAAGTAATCCACTTACTTTCGGATGGAACAATTTCAATGCTTTCGTTTCACAACCGATGGCTGGGGGAAACCCCAACCAATAGTACACGAACCAAGCAATTGGTGGTTCCCAATACCAGGTTCCTGTTTATCAGATGCCATCGGCTCAACCACTTTTATCATTTCTGGAAACATTAAACTTGCCAGATCTTTCAAAGCTTACAAATGACCCTGTGCGCCATGATGCTACATGGCCACCTGTTCCCACTAAATTTCCCTCAAACATACCAAAGTTTGAAGGTAAGACTGGTGAGGACCTTGGTGACCATGTCACAACTTTTCATCTCTGGTGCTCCTCCAATTCGTTGAATGATGATTCCATAAGTTTGAGGCTCTTCCAAAGAACCTTGACAAGTGTTGCAGCCAAGTGGTATATTGAACTACCTGCGGTTGCCTATAGCACCTTTCGGGATCTTTCCACTGTTTTCTTGAACCGCTTTCAACTTCCTGTCCGGTATGATGCCGGCATAGACCTTTTGTTGGCATTTCAACATAACAAGGCCACTCATCTATCTGATCACATTCAGGAGTGGCGAAGGAGAAAGAGTCTCATCAAGGCCAACATCCCCCCAGCATTCTTATTTGAATGGTACCTTAAATCTCTTCTTCCTTATGTTTCTAAGGAAGTTGCCACTTCAGGGGTGTCCTCCAAAGAGGAAGCCATTTTGAGAACTCAACAGCTTGACTTAGTTTATGCTCAGTCTGGCCTGTTGTACAAAATTATTCCTGATGCGTCGAGGTCTAATATAGACTTAGGTAAGCCTAAACCTGTACCACATGCTGATGACATTGTGGGTTCAGTCGACTCTGCAGCGTTTTATGCCTTAACAAAGCAGGTTCATGCCTTGTCAGTGAAACAGTCTACTGCAGAAGCAACTTCTATTGCATCCTCCCCTTCTACAACTGAATCTGTACTGCAGGTGTAGACAAACCAAAAGGGCCCTCGACAACCCAACAACAAGAGAAAGGGAAAGAGAGGGGAGGGAAACCAGCAAAAACCCCAAAACACACAAAATGTTGAGGAGCGTAAGAAAGAGAAAAGGAAGGCTAAGTTCCCTTGAAAACCATGTCAAGAGGACCACCTTACCCATCAATGCCCTCTAATGGAAGAAGCCCAGAAGCTGATCCATGAGAAGAAACCAGTTGTCTTGAAAGATCCTTTTCCTCATGGATAGAGTTTAGCTTCTGGAAGCTCTAGTGCTAGGGGCACTATTCGTGCCACCTCAACTGATCAATCATTCATTAACATGGTTAAATCAGATGCTCTTTTCAAACTAGAGTAAGAAATTATACCCTGGACCTGTAGCAAAAGGATGTCCCTGAGTTATCTACCCCTCTCCACATCGAGAGACCGGTGGATCCACTGTAGAAGATCCTGAAAGGTGTCTTCAAACGGGCCGTACACAACCCTAATGTGAGGGATACCTCCAACTACAATGTAGTGGAATATTTATCCCAAACCCCTTGTGCCATGTCCAACTTGGAGGTACTGCAAAGTTGTCCATTACAACGCAGTGCACTCCTCGCAATGATTGGGAGTGTGGATTCATCCAACATGCTTTCACATTTTGATATGAAAGATATCAAGTTCTAGTTGCTGTACCATATAGAGGTCGTTCATGGTCCCATGACCATTAGGCGAGCTGTCATAGATGAGGGCGCATCCATGTGCGTAATGTCTAGTTCTTGTTGGAAAGATTTAGGTGAGCCTGAGTTAGCTCCCTCGAACACGATACTTACTGCCTTTGATGGAAGATCTTTCCGTCCACATGGAGTATTACCATCCTTTGATGTCTAACTTTCAGGAAAACTAGTATCAATAGAGGTTGAAGTTCTGGATGCTCGACTCGATTACAACTTGTTGTTGGGTAGGAGCTAGACATATGCCATGCAGGCAGTGCTGTTAACTGTCTTCCGAGTCATAATGTTCCCGCACGAAGGAAAGATCATCACAGTCGATCAACTTTCATTTACCCGGAAGAACAACCAGCCTTCATTGGATTCATCTATTCCGTTGATTGATCAGTCCCATCCAGTCACTGATAGTTTTGGATCAGGTCTCTATGGGTCACTAATAGGCACTTTTGACCTACCTTCTCCCATCCATTTTATTGGTTCTGAAGAATGTTCTTCGTCTGAGATTTCCTTGGTCAGTTCAACGACTGATCCTTGGATTCTCCCAACTGAATCAGAACCAGTTGTACCTGTATCTGTTGCAGAGTCAACCTACTTGGATTCACAACAAACTGCAATAGAACATATCGTGACTCCATTGGTCTCTATTGATTCAGATATGGACTGTGCTCCTACATGGTCAGTAGAATCCACCCACTCTCCTGATTGTTTAGACACAGTTTTGCCTTCTAACAAAATTTTTTTGGAAGCTATGATAGGCCTAGACCACCCTCGAGAAAATATGCACCCCAGGCCCTATTTATTTCCCATGCTAAACTTGATAGAGAGAGGTCAGTTCTCTCCGAGACCCAGTGAGAATGTTGATTTGTCCTATATCCCTTCCACTTCATTAGCTGACTGTACTGAAGGGAATAGGGAGCATACATCGAGAACCATCCCGATCAACATTTCCACTGAACCTGGTGTCACAGAAAATATTTTTATTGGAGTGTACTATTATCTTGATGAGATCATTGTTCGGATATCCACATCATCTTTTTCAGGATCTTGCATGCAATTAGGGTTTTGCATGCAAATTCTAGGGTTTGCATGCACTTTGCATGCATCCCAGTCACCAGGTTGATGCCTACAACACCTTAGCCACCTCTTTCTAGCACCTGGGAGCCACTTAATTCAGTTCTTTAGCCCTCCTAGTCTGAAAGGCGCCCACTTCTCACCTACTTCCAGAGAAGGGCGCACTTTCTCAAGCAGTTCCACTTCAGTTACATTTAGTTAGCTCCGATTCTCCCTGATTTGAGGCTAGTTTCACTCCCGACTGACTGTTTCACTTCCGTTGGACCTCCATATTGACTATATGACTTGTTCTGACTTCAGTTAGCCTTCCATGCGCCCCCCACTGAGCCTCCTTCCCTTAATCAGTGCTACACACTTCAGTTACACTTGTTACACTTAGTTAGACTCAGATTGACACCTGGATGACTGGTTCTTGTGCATTGATGAGCACCACCGATTGATGATGAGGACTCCTAGTTGGAGTCAAGCTACTCCATTCAGTGATTCGAATGGCCTACTTAGTCAATTCGAATTGCTCACTCACATTGTCAGATTGTATTGTAATTATTCACCCTTATTGGGATATTGAGCAATTGTGCATGTTTTACACAGTTTTACACCATATTTTCTATGTTCATCTGTTGTGATTGACTTACTTGTTCATTAGATCTGCTGTGAATAATTTTACATGGTATCAGAGCCATTGCAGGGATAAGATCTCTTTTCTACAGGTGTTTTTACAAGAAGATTTGACTGAATTGCTCAAATTGCAAAAAGTTTTGGCATGAGATATCTCAAGGGCATTCGCTCCTGTGCATGCAAAGCTTAAAAATACTTCCAATACCACTCCAGAAGCTTGAGTTTCCACATAATTCCTGGATCTGATACATTGGACCCATTCAACATTGTTTGATCTCCAATCCCAGGTGTGATGCAACTCTAAAAGGGTGGATTGTTCGACCTTATTGTTCTTGGTTTATTGTGATTTGCAGGTTTATTGTCTCCATCAATTGCATTCGCTACATTGTGCATGCAAGCTCCTCTACAGCAATTGCATTCGCTACACTGTGCATGCAAGCTCCTTCTACATCAGTTTGACTCACTCCTAGCAATGGAATACTCTTCTTCAAAGCCTATCCTCACCCCATTCAATTATTTTGATTGGAAAGATGATATGGAGATCATATTACGTTCAAAAGGTTACTACCGAGTCACTCTTGGTCTTGAATTGGAGCCAAACAATGTGTCAGATCGAACCAAACACTACAACAAGCTTGATGAAGCTTATGGTCTTCTTTGTCTCTCCATCTCCAAAGATCTTCACTTCCATCTCAGCGGATTGAAGACTCCAAAAGCTATATGGGAGCAACTTGAAACACTATTTGGCAAGCAGGATGAGCTTAGGGATTTTCAATTAGAGAATGAATTGATTGCCCTTAGTCCTGAGAATTTCGAGACCATCAATGAATTATTCACAAAATTCAAGAACTTGAACTTGCAGTTGAAGAACAGTGGAGTTATCAAAGAGGATAAATAATTGATCCTCTCCATTCTAAGCAAGCTTGGTAAAGATTATTCGGTATTTGTCTCTACTTTCAATTCCGGTCGGCTAACTACCCCGAATTGGAAGATGCCTACCTTGAATGCCTTCATTGAGTTCGTCACAAAAGAGCATGACAAGTTGATTCAAATGGGGTCCATAAGCTCCAAAGATTCAGCCCTATATGTTCAAGGACCCAAGATCCCGAATGGTAAAGGAAAGCAAAAGAAGGAGAAGCCAAAATTGGAGCCTCACAAGCAAAGAGAGAAAGGCAAACAAACGGATGAACCATCCAGTTCGAAGTTCAAGCAAAAGGGCAAAGAAGGTAACCAAAAATCTAAATGTACTTATTGTAACCGTGGCTTTCATCCCAAAAGTTCATGTATGAAGAAGACTATAGATCAAATGGCCCTCCTTTTGGAAAAGAACAACATAACCCTTCCTGACGGTGCAAGGAAGAAGGATAGGAATGATGATCATGAAAGAGGACAAGCACTCATGGCAATTGTTTCGAAGCCCACTACTCTCTTGATAGATTTGGGTGCATCGAATCATATGGCTGCAAATATTGATTCTTTTTCTTCATTCGATCCAAACAGCTCCATCCCCATCCATTTGGGAGATGACTCAAAAATTTCTTCAAAGGGAAAAGGTATGATTCATGTAGATCATGGAAGCTTTCAGAATGTTCTCTATGTGCCTTCCTTGGCTTCAAATCTTATTTTTGTGTATCAAATGACACACATTGGTGAACCGAAGCAAGTTACATTCAGCCCTAATACAGTTGAAATTTCTGATATCAAAAGTGGAAGACTTGTTGCAGTCGGAAAGGCAAACCACACTGCAAAATGCTATGATTTTTCACACTTTATTCCGCTTGCAAAGCCCACTGCTCTTCGCACACATGGTAATGAGGTTAGTAGGATTTGGCATGAAAGATTTGGACATCTTAATTATAAGTATTTTCTGCTGTTATCAAACAAATCCATGGTAGATGGTCTTCCACAACTCCGTTCCTCGAAGGGAATATGCACTGGTTGCATCATTGGGAAGCACCCCGAGCACAGATTCGACCGCGGCAAAGCTAGCAGAGCTTCTACTATTTTGGGGTTGATCCATTCTGATATCAGTGGTCCGCTGCCCCATATTCTATTAAATGGTTCAAGGTATATTTTGACATTTATTGATGATTTTTCCCGCTTTACATGGGTATTCTTTCTCAAAAACAAGTCAGAAGTGCTTGGAAAATTCAAGGATTTTAAGGCTTCTGTTGAGACCGCCACTGAGAGCAAGATCAAAGCTCTTAGATATGATAATGGTGGAGAATATATTAAGTCTGAGTTGCTGCAACTTTGTGCCCAAAGCGGAATTCAGATCCAACATACAGTTCCCTACACACCCCAGCAGAACGGTGTAGCGGAAAGGAAAAACCGGTCACTGAAAGAGATGGCTACATGCATGATTGAATCAAAAGGTTTGGATGCAAATATTTGGGCTGAAGCAATCAATGTTGCTACATACATACAGAATCGTGTTCCACATTCATCCGTGAAAGGTATGACTCCTTTCGAAGCATTCTTTGGTCACAAACAGGATGTGTCAAATTTGAGAGTTTTTGGCTCTACTGCATGGGCTAGAATTCCTTCTGAGAAGAGACGAGCTTTGGATCCACAAAGTACCGAGTGCATACTGATAGGATACGGGGAAGAATCAAAAGCATATAAACTCATGGATATCAGATCTAAAAAGATATTCATAGAGCGTAGTGTGCAATTTGAAGAACCGCTTCAAGAATTGCAACTAGTCGAGGAGAAGACTGCCGATTCACCGCCTTCACCAGAAGAAGATCCGTGCAGCGATAATGAAGGTATGAGTTCTGATATTTCTGATATTTCAGCAGCATATGATGATCATGACATATCAGGTTTGGAATCCGACCATTATGATCCTCCTCAGTTACCAAAGTGGGCCCAAAACACTCTCCAATCTGCTGGTTCAAACCTTGGAAATCCTGCTGATCCGAGACGAACAAGAGCAGAATTTCAAAGAGCAGGTATGGCACTTTCTATTGCTGATCCATTACTTCCTGAGATTTTTTATTTGATGGCTAGTTCAGATCCCACATCATACTATTCTACTCACCAAGATCCGAGATGGAAAAGTGCCATGGATGAAGAGTACAGTTCTCTTCAAAAGAACAACACATGGGAGCTAGTTTCTCTTCCACCTGGAAGAAAATTAGTGAAGTGTAAATGGGTCTACCGCATGAAAGTTGCTGCTGATGGCTCTATCAGCAAATACAAAGCAAGGTTGGTGGCAAAAGGTTTCTCCCAAGTCCAAGGAGTGGACTACACTGAGACTTTTGCACCGGTTGCAAAGATGGATTCCATCCGCCTTGTTTTAGCTATTGCCGCATCCAAGCACTGGGAAGTGCACCACATGGATGTGAAGAGTGCATTTTTACATGGAGACCTTGCTGAAGAGGTATATATGCAGCAGCCAGAGGGATACACATCAGATCCATCATTAGTTTGCAGATTGAAGAAATCTTTGTACGGGTTAAAACAGGCCCCAAGATCTTGGTACGCAAAGATGGACTCCTTCCTTCTTTCTCAGAATTTCCAAAGATGCAAATCTGATCCGAATGTGTATCTTCAGCGAGTTAAAGGTAATTTGTTGGTTATTGTACTTTATGTTGATGATCTTCTCATTACTGGTAGCACACTTACTTCAATAAAAAAGCTAAAAACTGCCTTAAATCTAGCTTTTGACATGAGCGATTTGGGCTTGCTGAGTCACTTTTTGGGCTTGGAGATAGCTCAAAATTTTGATGGGATCACTATATCTCAGCAAAAATATGCTTCCGACCTGTTATTGAAGTTTAATATGGCTGAATGTAAGGAATCCCCATTCCCATTTCTCTCAGGAATCAGTCTTGAGGAGGGAGATTCTACACCGCTTGCAGATTGCAGTATGTATCGACAGTTGATTGGTTCACTACTTTATTTGACACACTCATGGCCTGATATATCATATGCCGTGAGTGCCGTGTCAAGATATATGCAGCATCCACATGAGCTTCATTGGCGAGCAGCCAAGCGGATCTTGTAGTATGTGCAAGGTATGAGACAGTTTGGCATACATTATGCTGCAGATTCTGAGCTTGATTTCATTGGTTTTACTGATTCAGATTGGGCAGGTGATAGCATTGATCGGAAGTCCACTTCCGGTTATGTTTTCATGATTGTTCATGGTGCTATTTTCTGGTCCAGCAAAAAGCAAGCAACCATTGCACTTTCTTCAGCAGAGGCAGAGTATCGAGGGGCAGTCAATGCCTGCATTCAGGTAGTTTGGTTGTAGGGTATTCTTTCCGAGTTTGGTTTTGGTGGCACTACTTCGACTATCCTATTTTGTGACAATCAAAGTGCTATCAAGATCTCCACAGATCCAGTTCAGCGGCAGAGGACCAAACACATTGAGATTCATATGCATTACATTCGACAGTTGGTGCATGACCGCACCATCATTCTGCAATATTGCCCTATTGATGAGCAAATTGTAGACATCTTCACCAAGAGCTTCACTGAGAAGAAGTTCTGTTACCTCCGTTCACTGTTGGGGGTGAGTTCCATCATGGTGGAGACAGATTGATTCATTATTATGCTTTAGCTTGAGGGGGGGCTTTCTTCCCACTGGGTTTTCCCTCTTTCCTCACTTAGTTTATTTTCAGCATTTTTTGGATTATTGTATTGGGGTGACCTTTGGTCTTAGTTACCAGGGCCCCACATTATTTTTTGCACATCATAGTCTAGCTTGAGGGGGGGGTGTTCGGATATCCACATCATCTTTTTCAATATCTTGCATGCAATTAGGGTTTTGCATGCAAATTCTAGGGTTTGCATGCACTTTGCATGCATCCCAGTCACCAGGTTGATGCCTCCAGCACCTTAGCCACCTCTTTCTAGCACCCGGGAGCCACTTAATTCAGTTCTTTAGCCCTCCTAGTCTGAAAGGCACCCACTTCTCACCTACAACCAAAGAAGGGCGCACTTTCTCACCTACCACTGCAGTTCCACTTCAGTTACATCCAGTTAGCTCCGATTCTCTCTGATTTGAGGCTAGTTTCACTCCCAACTGACTGTTTCACTTCCGTTGGACCTCCAGATTGACTAGATGACTTGTTCTGACTTCAGTTAGCCTCCCATGCACCCCCCACTGAGCCTCCTTCCCTTAATTGGTGCTACACACTTCAGTTACACTTGTTACACTTAGTTAGACTCAGATTGACACCTGGATGACTGGTTCTTGTGCATTGATGAGCACCACCGATTGATGATGAGGAATCCTAGTTGGAGTCAAGCTACTCCATTCAGTGATTCGAATGGCCTACTTAGTCAATTTGAATTGCTCACTCACATTGTCAGATTGTATTGTAATTATTCACCCTTATTGGGATATTGAGCAACTGTGCATGTTTTACACAGTTTTACACCATATTTTCTATGTTCATCTGTTGTGATTGACTTACTTGTTCATTAGATCTGCTGTGACTAATTTTACAATCATTCCATATACCAATCATTTAATGATTTCCATGACATCTTTGCTCAGTCTCATGAAGATATCCTGGGCATTGACACTACTTGAAGAAGTACTATGCTTAGGCTTCTGTGCTTTTTCATGTATTTTTAGTTGTACATTTTGTAGAGTTAGCTTTGTTTACAGTTGTAGTTATGTCTTATGCATCTTTTGATTTTGGTGTTTCAGATGTCAACTAAACACTTTATAGGGTTTGCTGATGGTGCTAGCCACCACACCCGCCAGTTGGCCGCAGCTGCTTGGGTTATTTACTCATCAACTGGTCAACTAGTGTCTTCAAGAGGGGCTTGTTTAGGTCCCACAATGAACAATGTGGCTGAATACAGTGCAGTCATAGAGCTACTTCGAGATGCTCTGGTTCATGGCATTTCACATTTGGAGGTATGGATCGACTCGCAGTTAGTTGTTTTTCAGTTATTGGGTGTTTATCAGGTTAGAGATCCTACTTTGCTACATCAGTTTATGTGCATTAAGCTACTTGAGAGATAGTTTGATTATATCACTTATCAACATATTCCAAGGAACTTGAATGCATTAGCTGATTCATTTGAAAACTACGTTTTAGATTGGCATTTTCATCATTCACACACATAGTAATTCATGCATAAAACACAATAACACACATGTAAATATAACCGATACTGTATATATATGTATATTCGAATAAAAAAGCAATATGAGTTTGGATCATAAGTCTGTCATAGAGTCATGTCATAAGTTACAAAATTGGGCTCGATGGCCTCAAAAATATACATAGAATATCCTTCTCCTATGGAGAAGGTGGGGCCTCATCTGGCTCTGCTGCCTCTTGGTAGCATATGACTAGCCTAGCTACTTTCCGCAGTAACCTAATCCAGGCTGGGGGCACACCAACCACATCCTCCTGCATATCAATCATCATCCGCTCAATCCGATATGTAGGAATTTCATGAGTCAACCGATTCATTTTCCTCTCTATAGCTCCTAGCATGGCATCAGCTGCACCCACTTCCACTGGTCTCACAAAAGTATATGGGTGTCCCTCAGGGAATACTGGTCCAACATTACATTTGACACTTTGTTTTAGTACTTCGAACTCATAAAAAAATCACATATAAAAAATATAAAAATTAAATAATTTTTCAAAAGCATAAACATACCTATCTCTCCCCAGGCTACACCTGGAGGAAGGATCAACTCAGGATCACCGCGAAAGTCCATACCAGCATATGGAAACTGCTCAAGTGCTGGCACTTGTCTTTCCCACCAACCCCAGAAATCATCCCCATGGTAACAGAAGTTGCTCTCACCACCACCTTGGCAGAGAAATATTTCACCCCAACGAGCTAGCCTTGGCTCACGAGAGTTGACTGGGGGCAAAGGCATGCCCAAACTGATAGCATGAACTCTCTCAAAGAAGAAAGTGCCAAGTATGCTCCCATATCCAAAATTATTCATCCTCCCGGTCTTACACCCCGAGAGTTGAAGTTTCATGTTTTCCAAAAGACTTGTACACCAGTCATATACATGGCCTTGCAAGCACTCAATAATGATATGCATATAGTGTCTCGAGGCTAAATGTTGTGTAGCACTCTCTCCCATCTAATTCAGTATACTCACAATAACTTTGAGAGGGAAGCTAGCAATGGTCGAGATGAGAACTTGACTACCGTATTTCTCTATTCCCAGTACGTAGTAAGTATTCACATATTCTTGCACGGATAAGGCTCCCACGTTGTGTGAGGACCATTTCAGGTTCACTACATCTCCCCTTCGAGAGAGACCCATGATAAAGTAAATGTCATCCATAGTGAGTTCTAATGTTTCTCCCCGGATATCAAATACCATGTCATCTGCATCCCAATACTGAACAAGCCTCTGAAGCAAGCGGTTTTGTGCCCTCATGTTAACAGTTATATAGAATTTCATTAACCCACACCTTCAGAGTGTATGAAGAGTCACTGGATCTTGCAAAGCTATCCGATCCATCTCCTCATGCTCTCTTTCTCTCCAAACAAGTACCATCCTGCCAAGAAAAGGTCAATTTTTTCATCCTCGTCATTTTTTACCCAACTTTTGAGGGTGAGCACTACTCTTTAGGCTAGACAGGCACGTTTGAGCACTGCTTTCCTTGAGGGAAACCAACGCACACTACCAGTATGACCTACTTTGCTTCATACACAGTAACGCACATGCAAAACATGAGTTGTACATTGCTAGAAAATGATTTTTAACCATAAAAATTGACAAAAAATGCATCAAATTGCAAGTTTGGGAGGAAATAACTTGGTGGAGGTAGAAGGTCGATTGATGCTCTGGTTTGATCGTAGTGAGTGAAATAAGATCAAGCTTTTACTCCAATGTGCCCTAGAAATTTCAATTTGTGATATTTGTTTTTTCAATTTGAAACTAGTTATATAAAATTGATTTTAATTTTTACCCACTTTTTGCAAAAGTGTATAGTTTCAAATTGTACCTAAATGTTTTGTTTAATCACTAATACCTACAAGTTTTGGTGAGTTAAATTTAGCCTAGGCGTTTCAATTTTTCACTGTATTTTCATAGTATTAAACCGGAAATGACTTATTTTCTTATTGATAGATCATATAGGTACTATATCGTCATTATTATGTCATTGAGAAAATTTGTCGATCGTTACTAATGCGATTGTTGAGATCCTATTATTTGGCAGGTCATGAACCCACGATCCTAGAAGCTGTCTTTTAAGTCATTTTAAGCTCTTGTTTTGACTATTAAAAAACTAAACAAGATTGCCGAGCAAACTTGGCCTCTTCAATATCGTTAAAGGAATTGAAGGTCCATACGCTTAAGTATAAGTTTACCCTTTTTTCGAACTTTTGCAGATTACTTACGAAAAATGAATACTCTAGTCATGCGTGGCTAGAAGAGTTCTTCTCTCATTGTTTTATACTTTTTCGGGGGAGGAGACTAACTGTACGAACAAGGACCTTTTGGAGCCTTCTTTAGAGTTTTTAGGCTCTCGAAATATGAAAACACCAAGCGAGCACTCACCTACTCAGGCTTGATGTGAAATCCACGAGAGGGTATATAAAGGATTGTTTAAGTTTTTTTAGACTCTATAAACAGGAAAACATCGGCGAGAATATATCAACCCGGGATTGATATTAAAATCCATGGGTAGGTGTATGGAGTTATTGTTTAAGTTTTTCAGAATCCTTAAAATTGAAAACAATGGCGAGTAAGAACAGATCTTGGCTCGATATTAAAATCCATAGATCAGTATTATAGAGTATTCTTCTATCTCTTCTTCGAACTCTATAAACAATGAAGAAGGTCCCTGAGTCTTCCTCCCATGGGCTCGTTAAACTCTTTACATGGTTGGACCTATTGAGTTTTATTTTCTTCTTGGACTCATTAAAACAACAAGATGGATATTCTTTTACCAAAAATAATAAGGGATAAGAAGGGTATATCACATCTTTTTCAGTTTCAAAGGCAGTTACGTCAATCATGTCCTTGAACACAACACCTACTTGAGTTTATCATTTCAGTTGGGATTTAGTTTTTGGCCTTAGGGTGAACCCGATCTCCGAGTTTTCAACTCCACCAATTGGTTATTCTTCCAATCACATGGAGGGTCTGTCAATGTCCCCTACATTGCAGGTCAAAATCAATTTCCCTTCATTTTGAAAACTGCCTAAGTCACTTTGTGTCGTACTCACTATTCAAGAATACAACCCGTGTCGGCCATTCTGCAGTTTACCTTGACTTCATGTGTCGGCCATCTTGGTGTTAGTTTGTTTCATCTTGTTACTTGTCCTACTCCACATCAGCTTGTACCTGTGAGTGTTCCTCATGTTGGATGATGGAGGATGCATTAAGGCCTCCCTTCCAACGGGATTTTTCCCATCGACTTCAACTCATTATGCTCTGGGAATGAAGTTTAGAGTTTTGGTTAGTACCTTGGGGATTGCAGTCATCAGTGGTAATTTTCCTCGCTGTTGAATAATGAGAATACATCAATGTCTCTTATTCGATAGGTTCCTCAAGTGTTCGAATTCAAGTCCTCTTATTTACACTTGCTGGGTCATACTAGGTACCTTGGACCCCATTATCATTATCGATGGAAGTTTGTTAACGATATACATCAATGACCAGAAATCAAACGATACCCCCCATGTTCGACTTTAACTCATTTATTTGCATGGTTAGGGTTTGTACCTTGGGTTGTTTTTGGATGAAGACCTTGGGACAATGATATCATCACGATATTTATGTTATCCCCCAAGCTGCACAAGACTAAGCCTCACTTATTTTTTGGCTCTTCATGAGACATAGATCCAGCTTGTTGTTATGGCTATGATCTCTCTTTTTGACATGGATCCATGCTTGTATTTTAGTGGCCATGCTCTATATATACATCTCTTAGTTATGTATCAGAGATCATGTTACACATCTATATGATATCAAGATTGTAATTGCTCGCTGACCTTGATCATTGTTTCAGCTGTTTCTTTGACTTGGTTTTGCGGTTTCTTGCTCCTCCTTTGACTTGGACTTATAATATATTTCAACCATCATTTCCCTCTAACATCACACATTAGGGGGCATCTGTTATAGGTCAAATATGCACTTCTTCATCCATGATCACATTACCCTATCGATCACACAAAAGGACAACATGGATTGAAGAGCTAGGTTGACCTAGATGATGTATGGACTGGAAATACCCTCTTCAGCTGAGAAATTCCTTGTTTCTCTATATGTTTTGACATGTGCACTACTCTTTGGGTAGTAAACCAGCACACATCTGCTAGTATGCCCTACTTTACTCAAGTGAAACTAGTGCACACCTCAGAAAAGTTGCAAACGCATGTTGTAAAACAGTGAAGTTGCATACTGTGCGCTACTATGCCTTAAGGAAACTCGCGCACATCTTAAGATGAAGTCAAAAAATATATTAAGTTGATGAATTGGGATTAGTTGAAGTTGGTTCTACAACTTCCCCAACCTCCCAATCCAACCACCTCTCGATCCAAACTGCCTAACTTGTCCCATAAATACAAGGAGGATGAATGAGAGAGAAACCTAAAAGAAAGGCTTTAAGCATTGTTACGTTGGAGGAAAGTCCTAAGTCATTGTGAAGAGCAAGATCCCAGGACTCGGTTGTAGAAGCATCTTGACATGTCAAGTATACTTGTATTGATTTCATGCTTCTTTGACAATGAAAAGGTGGAAATACCCTTCTTGTCCCAAATCAAATGTCTATTGGATTGTATGTTCATTTGGTTTAATATATGATTATGTTTGATGTTAAATTTCTTTATAATTTCATCATATTTATATAGTCAAGATACGCTGAGGAAGGTTTCCTTTGTGTTGCAGGTTCATCAAGTGAAATACCAAGCGAAAGCTAGGATCAACCGTCGATTAAAGGTGCATCTTTCTATATCTTGATTCCTTTCATTTGTAGGAACTAATTGTAATGCAATTAATGTATTTACCTATCAACCTCGCCCAGTTGGTAGTGTCTCTCCTCACTATAAGGTAGAAATCCTGAACAACACTCCACCTCCCTCACACCCATGTATCCCACCTTGCCCCTCTCCCCCCTTCGTCCCCCACCCCATACCCCTCCCCCTCCCTCTCCCTCTCTCCCCTCACTAACTCCCACTACCCCTATCCCCCTCCCTCCCACTATACCCCATCCCCATCCCCCTTGCTCTCTCTCCCCCTTTCTCTTCCTCTCTCCCTCCCCCCCTCTCTCCCCACCTCTATCTTGCTTGACCTCTTGCTCCCTTACCCCCTCTCACCCACTCACCTCTTTATCCCCACCCCTCTCCTTCCCCTCTTTAATAGTCTTCTTCTCCCTCCCTCCCCATTCCTCTCCCCTTCTCTCCCCATCTGTCTCCCTCCCCTCTCTCTCCCCCTTCTGCCCCCACTACCTCTACCCCTAAATCACTCCCCCCTCCCCCTCCCTCACTCCACCCTCCCTCTCTGCCTCTCTCACTCCCCCGCCTCCCTCTCCATGCCCCCTCCCCCCTCCTTCATCTCATTATCCCCCTCTCCATCACTCCACCTGCCCCTCCCCCTACCCCTTCCTCGCTTACCCCTCCCACACTCACTCGCCCCAATTCTTGTGCCTCTCCCCCATTTCCCCCCTCCCCCGCCCTTGCTCTGCCATCCCCCTTCCCCCCTCCATCTACCCCTCTCTTCCTCTCCCATTCCCTTCCTCTACCACCCCCCCATTCCCACCTCTCCTCCACTCCATATTCCTCCCTCTCCTCTCCCCTTTACCGATCTCCCAGCCCTTACCCCCTTCCCCCTTCCTACCTCTCTCACTCCCTTGTCACCCCTACCCCTCTCCCCCTCCCTCTCGATCCCATCCCCATATCTCTCCCCCTCCTTCCCTCCATATACCTCCTCTCACTCCCCCCATCCTGCTCCCTCCCTCCCCTCTCCTCCCTTTCAAACTCCCCCTCCCCTCTTCTCCCATTTCTCTCTCCCCCATCTCCCCCTATCCATCCCTATCCCTCCCTTGCCTCTCCCCCTCATCCCCCCTTCCCTCGCTCCCTCATCCTTGCCCCTCCCCTATACCCACTCCACCCCCTCTTCCCCCTTCCACCCTCACTCTTTCCCTATCTTCCACCCTTCTCCTCTCCCCCTCTCCCTCCTCCCTCTCCCTCCCCCTCCCACCACCTCTCCCCCTCTCCCTCTCCCTGGTAGTGATCTCCCCCGTCTCCCCCCAGTCCTCCCTTCCACCATCTCCCCCCCCTCCTTCACTCCCGAGTATCCCCTCTTCCCCTCCCCTCCCCTCCCCTCTCCACCCCTTCCCCTCTTCCCCATCCCTCACTCATATCTTCCCCACCACCCTCCACCCCTCCCCCCCATTCCCCATCCCTCTCTCCCCCTCTCTAACCCTTCCCCCATCCTCCTCCTCACTTCTCCCCCCTCGCTCTCCCTCTTCCCTCTCCATACCCCTCCCCCTCCTCTCTTTCCCTCCCTCCCATAATTCCCTCTCCCACCCTTCACCCTCACCCTTAATCCCTCAAACTCTTCCCCCCCTCCCCCATCTACCCTCATTCCCCACTGCCCCTCCCTTTCTCCCCTATATTACCCCTCCCTCTCTTTGACCCCCTCCCCCATCCCTTTCCCCCTCTCTCCCTCTCAATATCCCTCCCTCTACCTACCCACAATCCCCCCCTCTTATTCTCTCCTTCTCCCTCCCTCCCCTCCCCTCCCCCCTAACAATATCCCAACCCTTTCCCCCTCCCCCATTCCTACCTCTCTTGTTCTCTCGTCACCCCACATACCCCTCTCCCCCTCCCTCCACTCTCCTCACTACCAAACTCCTCCCTCTCCCCTACCCTCCTCCCCCTCCTTCATATCACTATCCCCCTCTCCATCCCAACCTCTATCTTACTTGACCCCTCCCTCCCTCCCCCTCTGTCACCCTCTTTATCCCCCCCTCCCTCTCATCCCCCTCTCTATTACTCTCCTTCTCACTCCCTCCCCATTCCTCTCCCCCTCTCTCCACATTTGTCTCCCTCCTGTCTCTCTCCCCCCTTCTACCCCCACTACCTCTACCCTTAAATCCCTCCCCTCTCTCCCCCTTTCCCTCCCCCTCCCTCACTCCACCATCCCCTTCCCCCCTCCCCTCCTTTCCCTCTTCCCCATCCCTCATTCCCTCGCTCCCATCTCAACCATCCCCCAATCCCCATCTCACCCTCCCCCCTTCCCCTCCATTCCCCCTTCCCCATTCCTCACTCCCTCACTCCCATCTCCCCCTCCCTTAGTTACCCTACTTTCCCCCATCCCCATCCCTCGCTCCCTCACTCCCATATCCCCCCCTCTCCCTCCTCCCACATAATCCACTTTCCACTCTCTCACCTTTCCCCCATCCTCCTCCTCGCCACTCCCCCTTTTCCCATCCCTCTCCCCCTCCTCCCTCTCCATGCCCCCTCCCCCTCCTTCATCTCACTATCCCCCTCTCCATCCCTCCACCTGCCCCTCCTCCCTTAGCCCCTCCCCCATCCCTTTCCCCCTCTCTCCCTCTCTAGCTCCCTCCCTCTACCTACCCACAATTCCCCCCTCTTCTTTTCTCCCTCTCCCTCCCTACCCTTACCCCTACCAATAACCCATCCCTTCCCCCCTCCCCCATTCCTACCTCTCTCGCTTTCCCGTCACCCAGCATATCCCTCTCCCCCTCCCTCCACTCTCCTACCTACCAAACTCCTCCCTCCCCCTACCCCCTTCCCCCTATCTCTCCCCACCTCTATCTTGCTTGACCTCTTGCTCCCTCCCCCGCTCTCACCCACTCACCCTCTTTATCCCCACCCTCCCTCTCCCCCCCTCTTTCTCTCCCCCCTTCTACCCCCACTACCTCTCCCCCTCCCCCTCCCCTTTCCCTCTTCATCTCCCCCTCCCCTTTCTCTCTTCCCCATCCCTCATTCGCTCACTCCCATCTCAACCTCCCCCCTTCCCCATTCCTCACTCCCTCACTCCCATCTCCCCCTCCCTCGTTTACCCTCCTTTCCCTTATCCCCATCCCTCATTCCCTCACTCTCATATCCCCCCCTCTCCCTACCCCCATGTAATCCACTTTCCCCTCTCTCACCCTTCCCCCATCCTCCTCCCTGCCACTCCCCCTTTTCCCCTCTCTCTCCCCCTCTCTCACTCCCCCTCCTCCCTCTCCATCCCCCCTCCTTCTCCCTTTCTCCACCATCCCCCCCTCTATCTCTTTGACCCCCCTCCAACTACCCCTCTCTCCCTCTCCCCCTCACTCCCTCTACCACCCCCCCATTTCCACCTCTCCTCCACTCCATATTCCTCCCTCCTACCGAACTCCCAACTCTTTGTCCCTTCCCCCTTCCTACCTCTCTCACTACCCTGTCACCTGCTACCCCTCTCCCCCTCCCTCCCTCCATATACCTCCTCTCACTCCTCCCATCCTTCTCTCTCCCTCCCTGTGATGAACCTGCAATAATTAATTAATGCAAATACACAAGATATCAGAAATAATAGAACATAATCACTTTTATATTGATCACGGTCCACTTCGAGGGGGCAAACTCCTTTGAGCAAGCTCAATACAATTAACTTCATGGTGCCTTCAATGACCTCAACACACACTTATATACTAAGTCTATGCCCAATACTATGAGTCAAAACCATGGGACATCTAATACTACAGGACGACTTACAAAGCATATGCGTCCAATACTATGGGATAATATAAACTGCGGATCAACAAATACTACGGGATGACTTACAAAGCATATGCATCCAACAACAATATGCTAACATAGTAAAGAGAAGGGTTGACATAGGTTCCTAACATCCCATCTCCCTTAAAAAAATATTTGTCCTCAAAGCTTTTGTTGGAGAAATTGCTGCAAAATCTGAAGGAGTGGTTCCCCGGTAGCATCCTCGGGTTGCATTTCAAGCCACTGATGCCTTTGGAGTGTCAAGGAGGATTGCTTGGAAGGCTGTAGATGACGAAGAACCCTATCAGCTGAGTGGAAAATGCACTCAGAACGGTGCTGATCGGCTTGTTGTTTCAGGCAAATTCTGGCCATGTGAAGATTGTCCTGCAGAATGAGAAGAATCTGACCGTGGTTTCAAAGAACCGACTCAATTTCCTAAACTAGGGAGCTGCTAAGGGTGTATGGAAGAAGAACTGGTGGTGTTTTCCCATAGATTGCTTCATATGTTTTCCTTTGAGATGTGGTATTATACCACCAGAGCGTTGCTAGGAAATCCATAGAAATAGTTGGCCAAAGTTGTGTAGGGATGGGCAATGGTTTGAGCAATCCGAAAGGAGTGTCATTTCACCCTTGTTGACTTGGAAAGTATCATCGTCAGCCACCATCTGTTGAATTGTCATTTTTAGTCCCTGCCAAAAGAAGTTACATTGTTCCCGGTCATACATTTTGCAGAACCCAGAGTGCCCTGTTGATGAAGAAGCATGGAGTTCATAGAAGAGAGAGCCCTGTTGAACATATTGCAACCAATTTGGAACATGCAGAGAAAGAGTTGTAAGAGAAACTGGGTCATTAATTGTGCAAGAAGGAGCATCTTCCACCATATTGTCCTTACCCTTCTTGTAACTGATCACATAGGGATAACCCATTTCAGGTGTGTTGGGGAGGAGACCCATTGTTCAAGAAAATTTTCCAAACTCGGGAGATCAGTCTTGATGCAGAAATAATTCCCTAATAGGTATGGTTGCCACTTCGGTATTGCATGCAAAATAGCCATCATTTCCTGCTGAGAGGTAGATGTGGCTAAATTCTTACTGGAAAGGTCTCTTGAAGGCAGCGAGCGCATTGGTTCAGCAAAGATACCTGCATATCTAACCAAGGAAGTAGTGGAGACTGTTGATGGGTGCATCTGGATGGAATTGAGCTGAGCAATGACACCATGTGAATTCTTCTTAAGTATTTTTTTTAGTCGATGTGAACTGATGATGCAGAGAGACCCTGGTTGTAAGCCCATAAATTTGTGTTGTGCCCCGTTGACTTTAAACTGCATCCAAATTTCAACAAAATCCCATAAGATGGGGTCAAGTGTGTGTAACCATTGAGTGCCCAAAACCACATCACATCCGCCTAAGGACAAGGAAAACATGTCAGAGCGTAGGTTATAATCTTCCATAGAGATACGCACATTGTGACACTTTCCCTTGCAAGGTAAGGTGCCCCCATTGGAAACCATGACTTCAAAGTTGGAGCAAGGATGGACAAAACAATCAGCCTGTTTGGCAATCCAAGGGTCAATGAAGTTATGAGTGCTACTAGAATCAATGAGTATGGTAAGAGGGAGCTTCTTGAAGTATCCCCTGACCCGCATTGTGTGTGGGGTGGTGACGCTAGTTACAGCATGAAGAGAGATCTCGGGTGGGTCATCCTGAGATGGGGTGTCAACAAGCGGGTGTTGAATGTCGACCTGATCATCTACTATATCTGTAGCTTCTTCACCAAGTTCTAAGGAAGGCGGAGAATCCACATCCAAGAGATAGAGCTTTTGTTGAACACATCTATGTCCCCGAGTGAATTTCTCATCACAATTATAGCAAAGCCCTTTTTCTCGACGTGCCTGCATTTCTATTTCAGACAAATGCTTGATAATAGTTGGTTGAGGAGAAGGCGTGATGGGAGGTCGTTGGGAACCCATATTTCTGAAGGGAACAAGGGTGGGTTTGGAGTGTTGTTGAGCTGCGATCTTGTCCTCGGCCAGCTTAGCCAACCCTAATACTTCCATCATTGTGTTGGGACAAAACATTTTGACCTCTGAGCGGATTTCAGTCTTGAGACCACTGATAAAACAACTCCTGTAGAATTCATCAGACAATCCTTCTGTGTGATTGGCCAATTTCTCAAATTCTCTCTGATACTCTCTCACTGTGCCAATTTGGTGAAGTTTAGTGAGTGCTCCTGTGAAATCATCAAAATCACTAGGACCAAATCGTGGCAAAATGAGTTGGCAAAAATCCATCCAGTTTGGCTCGGGATGAGCTTTGATGTACCAACGGTACCATTGAAGGGCTTCCTGTTCCAAATGAAAGGATGCAAGTGGAACTTTATGGAAATCAAAAGTATTATGCAGACTGAAATATTGTTCTGCTCGGTATATCCATCCAGTCGGATCAGTACCATTGAAGAGAGGAAAATCAAGCTTCGGCCCACGAAAATTGCTGGAAGAAGAGAACCCGGTGGCTGCAAAAAATTCTGGCTGAATGTTGAAGATGGAGGCTGAGAAATTTTTCATCTAGATCTTGGAGTTTGGTTTGGATGGCTGCAAGTGCTTCCTCCATGGTGTTTTCTCCTGCACGGGTGACAACCATAACCAGGTTTTTTTGGTGTTTGCTCCTCCACGGGTGAAAACCATAACCAGGTTTTTTGGTGTTTGCTCCTGCACAGGTGAAAACCATAACCAGGTTTTTTGGTGTTTGCTCCTGCACGAGTGAAAACCATAACTAGGTTTTTTGGTGTTTGCTCCTACACGGGTGAAAACCATAAACATGGTTTTTTGTTTTTTTTGTTTTTTGTTTTTTGTTTTTTGTTTTTTGTTTTTTGTTTTTTGTTTTTTGTTTTTTGTTTTTTGTTTTTGTTTTTGTTTTTTGTTTTTTGTTTTTTTTTGTTTTTTGTTTTTTTTTTGTTTTTTGTTTTTTTGTTTTTTGTTTTTTGTTTTTTGTTTTTTATTTTTTGTTTTTTTCAGAAATGGATTGGCAACAATGGCGTGGAAGGGATCTGCAATGGTGCGGAAGGGATCGCAAACGACTGGATCTGAAATGACGACTGGATCTAGAATGACTTTCAGAATAGATCTAAAACGGCTGGATCTAGAGCGGAAGTGATCGGCAACAGTTCAACAGAAAATAGATATGGACCCCAGGTATGTCCGGCTTCCTAATAGTTCAGGGGTTTCACTCGGCCACCAATGTTGTCTGACGACTTGAATATTGGGGCAGTACCCCTCACTCCACGGCTCAGGTAAAACTGATAACCGCTTTGCCACAAACGACAACTCTTGGTTTACCTCACGAGTGGGAACTAGTCAATCAGGTAGGGGTTGTTACCCTTTTCGTTGACAGGTCCTCTCAATGGGCCAAATACTTTGGGGTTCCTGTGGTACTCCTCACAATGAGTTTTAGGGCTTATGCCCAAGTACTTCCCACCGTTAAGCAGATAGGGATTATTCCCAAATCCAAACCTACAACAGATACGAAAAAAAAATTTGGCAGAAATTTCACCCAGCGAGCCCAAGAAAGTGCTCTGATACTATATGTGATGAACCTGCAATAATTAATTAATGCAAATACATGAGATATCAAAAATAATAGAACAGAATCACTTTTATATTGATCACGGGCCACTTCGAGGGGGCAACCTCCTTTGAGCAAGCTCATAACAATTAACTTCACGGTGCCTTCAATGACCTCAACACACACTTATATACTAAGTCTATGCCCAATACTATGAGTCAAAACCATGGGACATATAATACTACGGGACGACTTACAAAGCATATGCGTACAACAACAATATACTAACATAGTAAAGAGAAGGGTTGACATAGGTTCCTAACACTCCCCTCTCCTCCCTATTAAACTCCCCTTCCCCCCTTCTTCCCTTTCTATCTCCCCCATCTCCCCCCTTCCCTTCCCCCTATCCCTCCCTCCCCTCTCCTCCCTATCAAACTCCCCCTCCCCCTTTCTACCCTTTCTCTCTCCCCCATCTCCCCCCTGCCCTTCCCCCTATCCCTCCCTCTCCCTCCCCTCCCCCTCCCTCCTTCCCTCTTCCTCCCAACACATCCACTCTCCCCTCCCTCCCCTCTCTCCCTAGTGATTTCCCCCCCATCCCCCCTTCCCAATCTACCCCCTTCCCTCGCTCCCTCATCCCTGCCCCTCCCCTGCACCCCCTGTACCCCCTCTCCCCCCTTCCACCCTCGCTCCCTATATTCCACCTTTCTCCTCTCCCCTCCTCCCTCCTCCCTCCCCTCCCCCTATCTCCCCCTCCCTCTGCCTCTCCCCCTCTCCCTATCCCTCCCTCCCCCCTCCCCAGTAGCGATCTCCCCCCATGCCCCCTTCCCCTGTCTCCCCCCATATCCCCACCACCTCCTTCACTCCCAAGTCATCCCCCTTCCCATCCCCCTCCCCCTCCACCCCTTCTCCTCTTCCCCATCCCTCACTCCTATCTTCCCCACCTCCCTCCACCCCTCCCCATGTTCCCCATCCCTCTCTCCCCCTCTCCCTCATGTACCACAACTTCCCCTCTCTCCCCCTTCCCCCATCCTCCTCCTCGCCTCTTCCCCTTTGCCCATCCCTCTTCTCCTCTCATGCTCCCCCTCTTCCCTCTCCATCCCTTGTTTCCCCCTCCCACCCCTCACCCTCACTGCCCTGAAATCTTCCCCACCTCCCCCATCTATCCTCGTTCCTCCCCCTCCCTCTCTCTCCCTCTCCAGCTCCCTTCCTCTACCTACTCACAATTCCCCCCTCTTCTTCTCTCCCTCTTCCTCCCTACCCTCCCCCCTTCCCCATTCCTACCTCTCCCTCCCCTCCCCCTCCCTCTCCCTCCCCTCCCCCTCCCTCCACTCTCCTCCCTACCCAAACTCCTCCCTCCCCCTACCCCATTCCCCCTATCTACCCCTCTCCTGCTATCCCTCCTCCCTCTCCTCAAATGCCCCCTTCCCCCTCCCTTGCTATAGTGTCTCCCCCTCTCCCACTCTCCCTCCTCTCTCTCCTCACCTCCCCCTCCCTCCTTCCCGATACCTCCCAACCCTCCCAGTTGCCCCCTCTCCCCCTCCAACCTCCCTCGCTCCCCTGCCTCCCCCTCCCTCTCCCTCCCCTCCCCCAACCCTCCTTCAGACCCACTCCCCACCTCAATTCTACTTTCCCTCTCACTCTATCCCCCTCCCCCTCCACCACCCTCTTTCTCCCTCTCCCTCACCTATCCTCCCCCTCCCCCTCCCCTTACCCATCCACCACCCTCTGCCCCCCTCTCCCCTAAAAGAAGCTTGAGAAGTGATTTGTATGAAGTGCGCAGTCCATACAAAGTCAAGTTCCACAAAGTTAGAGAAGTGTGCATTTATGCAAACATCCAACTGGGCAGTAGAAAGTGGAATCACGCAGTTAACCTACGCGCAGTAGTAATGCGCAGTTAATCTGCGCGCAGTAAATAGGTGAAGGTGAATCGTGTAGTTAATTTCTGCGCTATTAATTTGAGAAGTAAAGTGGAAGAAAAATTAAAGCAAAGTATTTTCTAGGAACAACGCAGTCCCTTAGAAAAAGAAAAAGAAAATATTCATCATCTGCATAGTTAAATCTTATTTACTGCGCAATGTGCTTTTCCCTTGATCTGGTATCAGAGCTTGGTTTACGGAAAGTAGAAATAGTATTTACAAAAATGGAAAAGTGATTAAGAATGGCTTCCACTTCGAGTAATTTGCAAACTCCAATATGTTTTGGTAAAAATGATGAATATTGGTCTCTAACTATGAAAGCTTTGTTTAGAGGTCAAGATGTATGGGACATAGTCCAAAATGGCTATACAGAACCAGTAGATGTAGCAGCATACAACAATCTCACACAAGATGAGAAGGATGTCTTGAGGGAACAAAGGAAGAAAGACGGAAATGCGTTGTTCCACATACATCAAGCAACACATGAATCAATACTCCCTAGAGTAGCAGTAGCGCAGCTAGCTAAGGAAGTTTGGGACACACTGAAAACTGCATATCAAGGTTTCAACAAGGTAAAGACTGCCAAACTTCAGATTCTTAGAAGAGATTTTGAATCTCTGTCAATGAAAAATACAGAGTCAGTAGACTCATTCTATACTCATGTTATTGGTCTGGTTAATCAAATAAAGTCTCATGGAGAAACTCTAGGTGATCAAAGAGTTGTTGGAAAAGTACTTAGAGTTCTTCCAAAGAAATTTGAATCTTTAGTTGTGATCCTTGAGGAAAAAAAAGATATGTCCACTTTTACCATTGATGAATTGCAAGCCTCATTACTTAATCATGAGCATAGAATCAACGATTCAGAAACATCGCTGGAAGGGGCATTCACAACACAGTCATCCATAAGTCGTGGAAGAGGCAGAGGAAGATCAAAATCTAGAGGCAGGGGATGAAGTTCATTCACAGGAAGTCGTAGCAGTAGCCCTGCACATGTCACTGGTAGAGGTCAGAATCAAACTCCCACGCAGTCAAGTGGACAAAGGTATGACAAATCAAAAATTCAATGTCATTACTGTAATAGGTTTAGACACTTCACATATGAATGTAGGAAGAAATAGTATGACCAAGGAAAGCAAGGTGAAGCTTAGTCAAGCAATAGCAGCACTCCGAACAACTCATTGTTCTTAGCATGTGCATCTCCACTTGAATGCAATGTTGTCCAAGAAATTCCAAATGACATATGGTATTTAGACTCAGGCTGTAGCAATCATATGACTGGTAATTTACATCTGTTTTCAAGTATAGATAAATCAGTTCAAACTGATGTCACACTTGGAAACAATTTTCAAGTCACTATTTTGGGTAAGGGTACTGTTGATATTCTAACCAAATAGGGGGAGCAAAAATATATGTCTGATGTTTATTATATTTAAGGTTTGAAGCATAATTTGATGTGAACTGGACAAATGATGGAAAAATATTACAGAATCCATATGATAGGAAAGTGTTGTCTGATCAAAGACAAAAATCCAAGCAATCAGTTGATAGCCAAAGTGCAGATGACAAGCAACCACTTGTTTACTTTGAGGATAAGACCCATAATAAAAGGAAAAACAACTAAAGTTGTTTATGCAAGTTAGAATGAAAATTCTGGAATTGTGCTCTGTGTAGAGAGCAAACTAGCAGACACTCACTGCACAGTTGAAGAAAAAGACAACGCAATGCAAGCTGCGTTTCGAACAGAGATAGAGGACGAATCCTGGTTATGGCACTTCAGATTTGGACATCTGAATTTTGGTGGGTTGAAGCTACTGCACATGAAGGATATGGTAAAAGGATTGCCATTGATTGAAAAATCTAGAGAGAATTTGTGAAGGCTGTATTTTTGGCAAACAACACAGAGAGACTTTTTCAGTTGGAAAGTCATATAGAGCGCGCACACCACTTGAAATTGTGCATTCTGATATTTGTGGACCTATGCAAACATCGTCCATGGGAGGATGCACTTATATTCTCAAATTTATTGATGATTTCACAAGAAAAACATGGTTTTATTTTCTAAAACATAAATCTGATGTGTTTAGTTGTTTTCAGCAGTTCAAGGCACTTGTGGAGAAGCAGAGTGGTTATAGTATCAAGATATTAAGAACATATAGAGGTGGTGAGTATGCTTCGAATGACTTATTAATTTTTTTAAAAAGTCATGGCATACGGAAGCAATTCACTGCGCGGTATACGCTGCAAGCAGAATGGCATCGCAGAGAGGAAGAACATAACAATTATGGAAATGATGCGCAGTATGTTGGCAGCCATGCATCTGTCAAATGAATACTAGACTGAAGCAGTGGCAACTGCTGTATACATCATGAATCAATGTCTGACGAAGAGCGTGAAGAACAAAGTTCTGCAGGAAGCATGGACAGGTATGAAACATAGTGTTTCACATTTAAAAGTTTTTGGTTGTGTAGCATACGCACATGTTCCGGATGAGCTAAGAAGGAAATTAGATAATAAAGGACAGAAATGCATTTTTATTGGGTATTCTGAAGATACAAAGGCATACAAGTTATATAACCCTATCACAAGAAAATTTATTATCAGTCGAGATGTTCAGTTTATGGAAAATGAAGCATGGGATGGAACTGTAGAGAATAATGTGAAAATCGTGTCACATGTTGAACATGATGACAGTGCAAAAGATGTGGATGATACTCCACATGACAATCAGAACTACACAACTCCATCTACTCCTAGGATTGCGCAACATGTTCCAGCACAAGAAACTCCGACACAAGTCATAGCTCAAGCTACTCCGACAAGCACACCAAGTGCGCAACAAACTCCATCAAGCAGCTCGCGCAGTTCGACACCAGAAACTCCGACAAGGAAAAGAAGTTTGCGTGAGATATATGAGACTGGTACACCTAATTCATTCTCATGTTTTGAATTATTTTCTCAAGTTAATGATCCTCTAACTTTCGAATAAGCAGTTGAAGATAAAGTTTGGGCACAAGCCATGGATGAAGAAATAGAATGCATTGATAAGAATCAAACATGGGATCTAGTTGATGTTCCTAAGGAGAAGGATGTGATAAGTGTAAAATGGATTTATAAGACCAAGCAAGATGCTGATGGAAATGTGCAAAAGCACAAGGCAAGATTGGTAGCAAAAGGGTTCACTCAACAACCTGGAATAGACTTCAATGAAACATTTGCACCTGTAGCACGAATGGACACTATTAGAACAGTTTTGGTCATCACAACACATAAGAAATGGCCTGTTTACCAAATGGATGTTAAGTCCGCATTTCTGAATGGTTATTTAGAGGAAGAAGTACATGTTGAGCAGCCACAAGGCTATGAAGTTCCAAGACAAGGACATAGAGTATACAGACTAAAAAAGGCACTCTATGGTTTGAAGCAAGCTCCAAGAGCTTGGTATAGTCGCATTGACTCATACCTCATCCAGAATGGATTTCACAGAAGTGAATGTGAGCCAACACTGTACACAAAAATCAACCAGCAAGGTAATAAGTTAATTGTCTGTCTATATGTAGATGATTTAATATTTACTTGTGATTTTGGCATAGAAGAATTCTGAATAGTCATGGAAAGTGAATTTGAAATGACTAATTTGGGGCTTATGAAGTATTTTCTAGGCATTGAAGTCTAGCAGACTGAAAAGGGTATTTTTATATCTTAGTCGAAGTATGCAAGTGATGTCTTGAACATATTTAAGATGTTAAATTGCAAGACAGCTCCAACACCAGTGATAACAGGTTTTAAATTAAGCAAGGATGATGATGGATCCAATGTAGATCCTACACTGTTTAAAAGGCTCATTGGAAGCATTATGTATCTTACAGCAATAAGGCCAAATATCATGTATGGAGTCAGCTTAATCTCAAGATTCATGGAGTCACCAAAAGAATCTCATTGGCAAGCAGGAAAAATAATTTTGAGGTATGTAAGTGGAACAAAAGAATTTGGTATTTTGTATTCAATCTCATAAAATTTAAAACTCATTGGATACACTGATGTTGGCAGGCAGTTTGATAAGTTAGCATCGCAGCATCGCGGATGCCATGACAAGTCAGAAGATATCGCGGAAGGCGGAAAGCTGGGCGCAAAGGAGAATATTTAATGTATTTTTGAGTCATTGGACCGCAGCATGCGGGTTTTGGGTCATTTGGACCATATGTTATGTAATTTTGGGTCAATTGTACCGCAGTATGCGGGTTTTTGGATCATTTGGACCGTGTCAGTTAGATTTTGGGTCATTTGCTCAAAGTGTCGGTTAGGAAGTTGTTAGTAAGTGGACAAGCAATGTAAAGGATAAAGCCTATTTATAGTCATAGAGTCATATGTGTTGAAAAATAGAAGAAGAAGGGGAAAAAGGGAGATCTGATATTGGAATGCATTTGTAATTGTTATCTGCGAGATCTGTGTTTTGCGGAGATATTGTATCTGGGTTTTGCAATGTTAATATGATATGATAGAGCTGTTTTGCAAAATCCCTATGTATCTTCTGTTCACTTATGGTAATGCATATTGCAATTTATGAATGATGCTATGTTTTCTTGCAGCGATTAATTCTTTACTGTTATACTTGTTGCGATGAATGTTTCTATTGAATGATGCAATGAATACAATGATGTCGAAGTTAAATGCATAGATCCAATTATGAATGTCGCAATAAGTTTAAGTGATTGTTGCCTCAAACATCCTCCTTTATTTGGCGGAAACATGGTTCCGTCGACTCTCCCTTGAACATCTAGGGTGAGACCTCATTTGCTCCGCAGGTGTTGCTGGACGGGGTAAAACCTGTATGGGCCGATGCTTAGGGAGATTTCCGTGGTTTGGATGTCAACAGTGAGTGGAACCCCTGTCGACTGGGTTTGAGTCAACAAATGGTTCCATTGTCGGGACCGTGTGCAAAGTGAGAGGAGGATATGTTGTGGCATTTGACGCAACTGGAGATACAACGCTATTTTGATAAGAAGTTGCAGGAATTTGTTGAAGAAGAAAGTCGGAACACTTGAATGACAGTAGATTAGTGGGTGGAAAGGTATATTCACGATGGTCCACATGAATATTTTTTCTGTGAATTCCCAATCCTTTTGTTCGAGTGGTTGGAAAAGTTGACCTTTCAGAAAAGGAACTTCCAAGGCAGTGAGCTGATGACCTGGACCCCAAAGTTGATCCAAGAACTGTAGGAAGTTGACAACAAAGCATTGTGGGCTGTCGAAGTGTCGCTCGGTAGCATCTTGGAAGGGTATATCACTGAATTTATGGTTGATACGCAAAAGTATTATAGTGAAGCTGAAAGATATTTCTTCCGCGAACCTTGGGGAAGGTTTCTGCTATTGCTCCAACTGTCCATTAAGATGCTTATTTGCGAGAAGGGTATATTGAAAATGCATCTAGATTAGTAAATAGCCTGGTGGGCGGAGATCGTGGGTATCACGATAGCAGGGGGGCGATACATGGAATGATAAGGGGTAGATGGGTGCAAGTCATGATGCGATTGTGAGTGAAGCGGAGGAAGAGAGTGGTCTTACGAGGGGAGGAGCGAGGTTTCGACAGGAAAAGAGGCAGAGGACAGAAGAAGGTCCTGCTGCGATCAAACTGCAAGTTCGTGAAGGAAGACTACATGGGATGAAGCGACCTCATAGTTTGGACAAGGACAACCAGGCTATTCCCATGATAGAGGTAGGACCAAACCCCATTAGCAACATACCCACACCTCGGCTCACTATCTTTCAACCAGTGAGAAACACAATTTTGACTCCACCAGGTCAACAAAAATTGATTGCTAGTAGTTCAGCAACTGCAGGAAGGAAGCTTAGGATGGTGGGCATGGATGCTAAGTTGTCGATGTTCCATGGGAATGGGACAGATAACCCTGAGCAGTACTGGTTTTTGTGTGAAGCGGTATGGACCGTAAAATAGATCACTGATGATAATGCTAAGAAAAGACAGTTGACGACAAATCTACGAGGTCGCGCATTAGACTGGTTTATGAAGTTTGTTCTAGTCCCTACAGGAGCTCCATAGAAGATGCTAGATGATATCAGGGATGGATTGATTGTAGAATTCAAAAAACCCAAGTCCGAAGCACAGTATATTACAGAATTGAAAGAAATTAAGTAGTATCCCAATGAAACGGTGTGGGATTTTGACCAGCAGTTTAAGACGCTAATGGCGAGGGTTAGTTTTGATATGAACACTGTCCAACACAACGAATGGTTTATCGCGGCACTGCTCCCACACATTTGACTACCGTTAATGCAACAGAACATTACAACACCCAGTGAAGCTCTAGAGATTGCAATGTGGTTGGAGGAGTCGCCAATTGGTGAAAAAGCAATTGGGATGTCGCAGATATAGACACAACTGGCTAACCTGACCATACAACTACAAGATCTGAAGATGGGCAAGGAGCAACGTGAAGAAGTATGGTGTACACGATGTCGAGGGGAAGAGCATACTAAGGAAAATTGCCCTGATTTCTGCAACTATTTGGTTTCAGGGGCACCAAACCTGTTGAATGGTGGTGGCATGCCGTGGTGTCATGTTTGTCAGGTATATGGGCACCGCCATGAGGAATTCCCATACATGCAGAAGATGGTCACAAAACCGATGAATATGTATTGTACATTCTGCAAATCTATGGGAGATGACGACAAAGATTGCCAGGCATATGGGTTGATTCATGAGAGAACGTACGATGCATTCTATGTAAAAGATGACAAGCATGCCGTGCAACAACTGCAACCATAGCCACATGTAGTCCAGCTGCTACCTCAACCGCATGTGCAATTTGTACCACCACAACAACCACAACAGTATATGCCACAATATGCTCCGATGCAAATGGCTCTACAATAGCCACAATACATTCAACAACCACAGTATGTGTAGCAAGGGCAAGGCATGCAACGAGCTCCGATGCAGCAACAATTCAATCAACCGCAATACCAACAGCAAGGAAGATTCCGTGGAGGATTCTGGGGTGGACGCAGCAAGGGATTTGGTCATGGATGAGGATGAGGAGGCCGAGGACCTGTTCAGTGCTATCACTGTGTAGTATGGGGACACTACCAGCGATATTTTCCACTATTGCAGACACAGTGTACATTTTGCTTTGTTACAGACCACATAGTGGAGAACTTCCTGTAGTTGATTGCATGATGGAAAGCAGGGAATGTTCCACAGTTGTAGAATCAGAACCAGGAATAGTAGCCAGTACAGAATCAGGTGCAGCAACCGGTGTAGAACCAGAACCAACATCCCATTTAGAATTCTAATCAAAATGTGAACCAACCAGGGAATCTGCCACCAAATAAGAATCAATTTGCGAGTGTTGCAACAATTTATGCGGAGCCCCAACCACAAGATGCGGTTGTTGCAGTTATTACTCATGGAGGTGCATCGACTGGAGGGGATAGCTCACATTCGCTCATTCGATTGGCCGGGAAGAAGAAGGTACCATTTGAAATTGAGTCCGATTGCGATACATTCTTTCAAGCACGTTGTGCGATGGACCAGGATCGTGGTAAATCTATCATTTACGACATGCCCCCTATTTTTTATGCTACTTCAAAGGCAGGTCCATCGGCACAGTCTGGAACCTTGCCAAATTTTTTTGAGAGTTGTTTATTGTTGGAAAGAGATCTTGTGGCCCTTGCTGAGATCGAGGGATTATTGCAGCGTTTAGTCAGGAGACGACAGGAGTTTGTGGTAAACTCTTTACAGTGGCGGAAGACAGGTAAGGAGATGCGAATGAGTATCCAAATTGGGGACTACGAAGTTTACTCGGTTATTCTAGATCTTGGTTCAGATGTCAACATCTTGACTAGGTAGGCCTGGAAGAAAATGGGGAGCCCACTGTTGGTCGCAGCACTGTTCTAGAGGTTTTCCAATGTAGACCAAGGTACTTCGCGGTACAAAATACAAACAAAACCCCTATTCACCGGCCCTTTCGGCAACAGATTGCAAGCAGCTTGAGGTATCACCCGAGGCGAATTTGAGGGGGTGGTTGCAGAAGCAGGTTTCCACAACCTTGTGATGCAAGTGATTCAGCTACTTAATGCGCAACACAGTGACAGACTACACAGCTGTGTTTGGCGATCGCGTGGAGTCTCCTACTCCACGTCAAGTATTTAGAGGAATAGGGATATTGGCACCCTCAGTGCGGGCCCTAAGCCGCGTAGCGGGTTTGTGAGATCTGATCACTTCTATTCACTTCTTAGTCGATAAACCTTAATCATTCATCATTACTTAGCTTGAAAAACAACATAACTTATGCAAATATGCGAGATGCGCAATGCTGTGAGCTTTGATACTGTGATTCAATCCTTAACAATTAATTGTGTAGTTATCTTATCAATCCATTCATTCGAGACTTATAGGTGCTTTACTATTTAATATTCCTCCCTACATGAACTACTTAGCATCTTATTCCATCCTTTCCGCGGTGAATATAGATCACAGTAAACATATAACAAGAAATAATAAATTCATGCATGCACTGTAAGTAAATTAGGTCACAAATTAATAATAATCATGCACATCAATCACATAACACAATGGTTTAACGTGGTTCACCCCCCTGGATGGGAAGCTACGTCCACAAGAACTGTTGTTTATTTATCTTGGAAAGCGTATAACAGTTCTTTGCCTACACACTCAGCTGCAGATGCTCTTCTCTTTCTCTCTCAAAATTAGGTCTCTACGCACTCAACTGCAGAGCCTTTACAATATTCAATATTAATCGAAAAAATGAAGACTTAACATTAACAGTAACCATTTCCCTTTACAAAATTGCCTTATTTATAGATCAAGACCCGCAGGTCATGTCTTTACATTTATGAAGGCAAAACTCTTAGGTTTACAAAAACTGTCGCTGTTTTCCCAAAACCGGACTACTGATATCTGGCAGCGAATCTTTTGTTATATGCGCACCAACCTATTGCCTCCGTCGAGCTGTTCCTTCCTTTCTAGCCTTAGATGAATGGTTCGAGTAGTAGTAGTCTTCTGCCCATTGTGATCAGTCACCTACCTCTGATCTGCACCTACCCACTGCTTGGTACTTATCAACGATCTTTGCCAAAAATAGGTCTTCTGTGACCTAACCAAAATAACTACCTTTATCCATGCATTCTCTCCTTAGCTGGATCTTCGTTGACGTGGCACATCGTGGCACTGTACTCCTCGCATCACCGACCTCGTAGCTCCTTTGATACTATGTTGTGTGCAACTTCGTAGCATACCAAAACTTATCCAATATTTTTCAAACTTAACTGTGCTTATCTCCGCAGTTCTCAAAATTCCTTCTGTTAAAAAATGCCCCATCTAGGCCAGGCCCAACAGGCCGCTAAAACTTACATGTGGCTCGCCCCCGAGCCACTTAGAACTTGTTGAAGGTTTTCCGCTACTTGTTGGCTGATCTTCGTAGCTAACTCATTGAATATTTCCATTAGCTTTTCAACCGCAGCCTTCGTATCTTGTTCAATTTTCCCAACTGTTTCTACCATTTCAAGTGTTATCTCTTGGCCGATCTGGCCTTCCACCTGCTCTTGATTCTGGTTGAGATCCTTCAACTTTTCTTCGATCTCTTGTGAGATCGTGTCGACGTCTTCTAATAATGGATGCGACTTATCTCCCATTTCTGTTTCCTTCTCCCGCAATGTTTTAACTTCCTTCTTGAGGTTGTTGATTTCCTTGTACTTGAGGAGTTTCTCCCTTGCTGGCAGCACCTTAACCTCCTCACCCATATTTTCTAGTTCTTGTTTTTCCTTCACTTCCTTCTTTACTTGCTGTAATTGTTCATCTTCTTCAAGGGCACTAAATGCCTTCAATGCTGTTTCTAGTAGACTCTTGCACTTAGTGACTTCGATAGCAATATTCTGTGCTGTGGTCTTCACTACTCCTTGTCTCAACTTCTGTTCATCTGGTGGAGTCTGTGGATTGAGTTGTGCTTTCACGGTAGCAATTTCAAATTCATGGAGAATCTCCATGTCTTCTTTCTAATTCCTTAGGCTATTGACCAAATCGCCAATCTTGACGATTGTATTTGCTAGTTCTGTTTGAATTTCAAAATCATCTATATTACCTGCAACTACAGTGATCGTACTCTCCAATCTCAGTCGACGATCTGTTTCATCTTGTAATTTCATATAATTTCATGAGCTCTGTTCTTCAAGTTTCCTTTGTAACTCTGCTTTTCCTTTCAGTGCTTCTATGGTTCTGTCATGCATTTCTTCACCTATTTGCTTTTGTAAGTAATGGAGTCCTGGCAATGGTATGGTTGCAAGATCAAGCTCCACACGCTCTACATTCTTTGTATCTAGCATTGCTTGATCTTGTAATGGCAATCTGATAGATAGTGGCTACAAATGGAAAATACGGGACCTCACGAGAACCATTATTTGCTGTTGTGAAGTCCTCGCGGACCCTTTTCCAGCTGTTGACTCATGGTGCAATGGCAATCTTTTGCTGACTTCATCAAATATTTTGGATAAAACTTGCAGTGTAGTCAGGTTCTGCTTTAAGCTATCTTGAATTTCCTTTTCCTTCTTTTCTTTGTCTGTTGAAAGTTCCTCCATTTGTTCAGTTACCCTTGCGGCAATCATTAAATAATCATCCTCACGAAGCACTGTGTCTAATTGATCTTTGTTTGCTTTCTGCTTTTTCCTTGGTTCCTTGTGTCCTGAAGGACTTCCAACATCCTTCCTTTTTCCTGACTCTTTTTCTTCTACATTCGGATAGGGGATAGGGTTATCCTCACCAAAATCACTTTCGATGTCCATGAACTCAACTCAGAATTCAGCTGACCATTCTTTCATTAAGTTGTCAATATCTTCCTCGTACATATGGTAGTTTCCAGGGTACCAATCAACATTCTTCCTTTGCGCTTTGGGTGAAATGGAGATGCATTTCATCGTAGCATAAAAATTTATAATGCAGATGAATTTTCTTGTCACTTGCTTTGGTATGCGAGGTGTAAGCATGATGGCCCCGCGTAGCTGGTTGTAATATGTATAAAACACCAGCGCTGTTTCGTGCTGTCTGTTTGGATTTAGGCTTTCCCATAGATTCTGAAATCTAGCACCTCTGCAGTCTGAAGTGTTTGTGACCACTCCGACATAGTGCTTCGGTTCCCTACACCCTAGGAAGCCGGTCAATATGATTAGAAAGGTAAAATGAAAATATCCACCATTGATTTGTGTATCATTGAGTTCTTCAAGGAATTCATTTAATAGAAATTGGGACCAATTGAATTCTTGTCCCTCGGCGGCTGCAGCGCCAAGCAGTACTGCACCTGCATTTACTTCTAAAGGTCTGCACTTCTTTAAGATTTTTCCCGCTAACAACTGTGTGACAAACCTTATTGCATCATCCTTTATGTCCTCCATCTGGAATCCTCGCTTCCCTTTGACCACAGATTGTGTTTGCTTCATTAATGCTACTACCTCTTTATCCTTTGTCTTTCCATGGAAGAATTGCCTTGGGTCTTCTCCCCTTTTGCTTAATCCAGTTATACGGTGGATTAAGTCGATTGTTAGGTCGATATTATGGTCTAGCCATAAATATCCCCGGTGGATGCGAGCCATAAGGGTTCACACCACCACGTTGAGCTCCAGTGATCTGTCAAAATGTGGAAGCCTTAGCAGGTTGAGCAGCCCAGACTTGGCTACTCCTGACAACCAGCTCTCAGCGACCAAGGTGAGGTTACCCTTTGCATTCTTCTTCTAGCACATGTATTTATCGGGCTAGAACTATGGGAACTTTGGTTCAGTTGGCTTCTCTTTCTGCATTTCTAGCAGATCATAGTCCTCCCATTTGCATTCGGGAATCTTCCCTAACAAATTTTTTTCCACCTCTACATGCTTCGATATAGGTGAGAGTGGTATCTCATACTTTGGGCTCTTCAAAAGTTTAATGGCCAACGCATCTACTGCATGTGGAAAGATATATTCTGGAGTCATAGTTAATGGTATGTCTTTATCAGCAAGGGGCTTTTTTGGCCCTACCAAACTTGTCTGCGGTAGTTTTGATCTGGGCGCTGCTGGATTTTTCCCTTTGTCTTGCATTGAGGGGCCGTGTCTTGGTGATCTCCTTGGATTTTGTTCTGATTCATTGAATTAGGTTTTTTAGGAACTTACCTCTGAATCCTTCAAAAAAGTATGCTTCAGCTTGGTTGTAGGACTTCAGTGTGTTTACAACAAATTCAGTCACAAATCCTTCTAATATGCTATCAACCCAGAAGTCAACTGCTCGTGACAGTGGGCTGTCGATTACTTTAAGTTGTTCGGTAAGCTCTGGACTCCACTCTGTAGGTACTCCGCCTTGGGAACAATTCTTTCTTTCTACTAGGTGCGATATCCACTTGTGCAGCTCGTTTGGAAATGACACCCAAAAAATTTTGTGGATGGATCTCCACAACTATCTATTCAACCACTGCACGTCAGATAGATGTGGATGTCTGTTTTCTTTCTTTGTGAAGTCTCTTTCGATCTTATCGCACCAAGATCAGATTTCTTTCTATTCTGGATGCCAATTGTCGGACATTACTTTTTTGAATACATTATCGCATCACTGGTCTTAGCACGGAAATGAAACCATTTTTTGGTCACAACACTGTTCTAGAGGTTTTCCAATGTAGAACTAGGTACTTCGCGGTACAAAATACCAACAAAACCCCTATTCACTGGCCCTTTCGGCAATAGACTGCAAGCAGCCTGAGGTCTCACCCGAGGTGAAGTTGAGGGGGTGGTTGCAGAAGCAGGTTTCCACAACCTTTTGATGCGAGTGATTGAGCTACTTAATGCGTAGGGCAGTGACAGACTACGCAGCTGCATTTGGCGATCGCGCAGAGTCTCCTACTCCGCGTTGAGTATTTCAAGGAACAGGGATATTGGCACCCTCAGTGCAGGCTGCAATCCGCGCATCGGGTTTGTGAGATGTGATCACTTCTATTCACTTCTTAGTCGATAAACCTTAATCATTCATCATTACTTCGCTTGAAAAACAACATAACTTATGCAAATATGTGAGATGCGCAGCGCTATGAGCTTTGATATTGCAATTCAATCCTTAACAATTAACTGTGTAGTTATCTTATCAATCCATTCATTTGAGACTTATAGGTTCTTTACTGTTTAATAATCCTCCCTACATGAACTACTTAGCATCTTATTCCATCCTTTTCGCGGTGAATACAGATCACAGTAAACATATAACAAGCAATAATAACTTCATGCATGCACTGCAAGTAAATTAGGCCACAAATTAATAATAATCATGCACAACAATCACATAACACAATGGTTTACATTGGTTCAGCCCCCTTGATGGGAAGCTACATCCACAAGAACTATTGTTTATTTATCTTGGAAAAGGTACAACAGTTCTTCACCTGCGCACTCAGCTGCAGACTCTCTTCTCTTTCTCTCTCAAAATTAGGTCTCTGTGCACTCAGCTGCAGAGCCTTTACAATATTCAATATTAATCGGCAAAATGAAGACTTAACATTAACAGTAACCCTTTCCCTTTAAAAAATTGCCTTCTTTATAGATCAAGACTCGCAGGTCATGTCTTTACATTTACAAAGGCAAAACCCTTAGGTTTACAAAAACTGTCGCGGTTTTCCCAAAACTGGACTACTGATATATGGCAGCGGATCTTCTACTATATGCGTGCCAACCTATTGCCTCCATCGAGTTGTTCCTTCCTTTCTAGCCTTAGATGATTGGTTCGAGTAGTAGTAGTTTTTTTCCCATTGTGATCAGTCACCTACCTCCGATCTGCACCTACCCACTAGTTGGTAGTTATCGATGATCTTTGCCAAAAATAGGTCTTCTGTGACCTAACCAAAATAACTGCCTTTATCCGTCCATGCTTTGCTTAGCTGGATCTTTGTTGACGTGGCACATCGCGGTGCTGTACTTCTTGCAGCACCGACCTCGTAGCTCCTTTGATACTATGCTACGCGCAACTTTGCAGCATACCAAAACTTATCCAAAATTGTTCAAACTTAACTGTACTTATCTCCGTAGTTCTCAAAATTCCTTCTATTAAAAAATGCCCCATCTGGGCTAGGCCCAACACCCCCCATTGAGATAGTCTCCTGTACAGCTCCGACTAGCTAATCATGCGAATGTGACACCGATTGGGAGAGTTCCACTCATGGTAGTGGACATTGCTGGACATTGAGGTCATCAAAGTAGTTGAAGGGGGAAGCTCTTATCCTGCGTTGCTGAGGATTGGATGGGATAACAATAGTGGAGTGGTAATCAACTTCAAGCTGCGGATGATGACTTTCAAAAATCATGATCTTAGAGTTATCACTCCATTGGATCCAGCTGAAGGACGCAGATACATTGAACTAGTAAAGGACAAAGATCCCAGTGGATGGGACCATGCATTCAATATTTATGAGGATTATATTCATCCGACTGCCAATGGTGAGATTGGATGGCGCAGTGACAGCTCTGTGTCTTTCGACTCTGACGACACTTTAGAACAATGGCAGAACCACTTGCATGAAGTATCACTCCACAAGTGTGGGTTAATCATGCAGTCACTATGCCGTGTCGCGACTAAAACGGCCACACTACCAATATATGAAGGATTGCCTGGCTTGTCTGAATTTTTGACAGAGTTTGAGGAATGAGTTTCAGAACCCCACTGACTACTGGCATTAGAAGAAGCACTGAAGGCTGCTCCAGCATGCTGGTAGGCGACACACAAGAAATCGATTGATGGATGGTCTCAATGCCGGTGATTGATGACAGTTTTTTTTGGCGATACCGAGGTCTACCACACAGGGAAATATGATGGTCATAATAACCCTGGAAGTCATTTGAGGGAGTGTCAGACATTGTGGGCATCGTGACCACGAGATGAGTGGGTCCATGCCTTAAACCATACTTTAGATGAGATGCCACGATCATGGTATACTGCAGTCGAGTTGCGAGGAGAAATTACCACTTGGGTGGAGTTGACGGTATGCTTCACTCATACGTTCAGCTTCGCGGATTCCAACTCCAATGTCAATAATGCTTTGCAGCTCATCCACGATGTGGTTCTGAAGGTTGTTCTAGTGGCATATCCCGTGGATACGCATACGCTTTTCTAGATGCAATCCATGATGGAATGTTACAACATCACCAGTGGGCCAGAAGACGGTGATGATCTGCAGAATGCCAATATTACGGAGTCTGAAGGAAGTCGCGATGTGGTAGCACCTGATGCGCTAAGTGATCCAATCAGCCAACCCTTGAAGCTCCATAAGATTAATATTGGGACAAAGACCACTCCCAAGTTCACAAATGTTGGAGATTATTGGGATGATGAGATGATGGGAAAGGTCACTGACTTGTTGCATGAATTCCAAGACCTCTTTCCTACGAAGTTTTTTGAGATGAAAGGTATTTTGGGCGACTTAGGGGAGATGAAGATCCCCTTGAAACCAGATGCTAAACCGATCAAGAAGTGACCCTACCAGCTGAATCCGAGACATAAGGAGAGGGTCAAGGTAGAACTTGATCGCATCTTGGATGCTGGTATCATTGAACTGGTTGAAAAGTCAGAATAGATCAGTCCTATGGTCGTGCAGGACAAGAAGACTGGCGAGGTGTGCATTTGTGTCGATTTGCGAAAGTTGAATGATGCCTGCTTGCATGATCCCTTTCCGACCCCATTTACTGATGAAGTACTAGAAGGTGTAGGTAGCCAGGAGATGTATTCTTTCACGGATGGGTTCTCGGGCTATCATCAGATCTGTACTGCAAAGGAAGACTGCCACAAGATGACTTTTGCGACAGAATGGGGCTGTTTTTAGTACACCATGATGCCATTTGGGTTGAAGAATGCACCTGCGATCTTCTCACGGGTTGTTGTTGCCGCGTTCTGGGATTTCATTCAGAAGTTTTTGCAGGTATACATGGATGATTGGTCAGTCTATGGTTTGATCCATGATCATATGGCCAATCTGTGGTTGATGTTGGAGCATGGCCGACAGCATCAGATATCGCTGAATTTGAAGAAGTGCATCTTTTGTGCACCGTTTGGGATATTGCTGGGTCACATTGTGTGCAAACAAGGGTTGTTAGTCGATCCAACAAAGATTGTGCTCATTTTGAACTTAACACCGCTGACTAATGTTAGGCAGTTGAGGGCGACCTTGGGACATAGTGGGTATTATTGCAAGTTCATCAGGGGATATGCAGCAATCACTGCCCCTATGGAGAAGCTATTGAAAAAATATGCGGTATTTCAATGGAGCCCTGAATGTCAGGATAGTTTTGAGCAGCTGAAGGCTAAGATGGCTTTGGCACCAATACTGGTATTTCCGGATTGGAGTAAGGAATTTCATGTTCATGTCGATACCTCATCGATCGCGTTGGAAGTGGTGCTTGCCCATCCTGGAGAGGGGGATATTGATCACCCCCATTGCTTTTGCAGGTCGGAAGTTGTCCTCCGTAGAAAGGAATTACACCACTACCGAGAGGGAAGGTCTGGCGATGGTCTATGTGCTACAGAAGTTCCGACACTACTTATTAGGAGGACATTTTAAGATGTTGACAGACCACTCTGCATTGAAATACCTGGTCAATAAGCATGTGTTGGGGGGGAATATATGTCGTTGGCTACTTCTTTTTCAGGAGTTCGATTTTGAAGTGATTGTGAAGCCAGGGCGGTTGAATGCTGGCCTTGATCATCTATTGCAGATTGAAACAGGAGAGGAGCCAACTAACATTGAAGACGGGTTGCCGGATGCGAAACTTTTTAAGGTTGAAGTAGCTGATGGCTATTTCGAAGAAATCATTCAGTTTCTGATGACAAGTACTGCACCCGAGGAATTCACCACAAGTTAAAAGAAGCAGTTGGTGGTCAAGGCTGCATATTTCCAGCTAATCGTAGGAGAATTATACAAGTTGGGCTCAGATGAGATATTGCGGCGGTGTGTTCTTCCTCATGAGCAAGGGAAGATCTTGGCAGAAGCACATGCAGGAGTGGGTGGAGGGAACTATGGCGGTCGTGTGACTTCCAGAAAGGTGCTTCGCGCAGGGCTTTGGTGGCCCACGTTGCATAATGATGCGACTGACTATGCCCAGTCCTACGATGTTTGTTAGGGAATCGGGAAGCCATCCAAGAGGGACGATATGCCACTGGTACCTCAACTGACATTGCAACCATTTGAAAAATGGGCAGTGGATTTCGTGGGATCAATCAACCCACCTGGAAAGTGCATTGGTGCAAGATACATCATCATGGAGACAGATTATTTGACAATATGGACGGAGGCTGCACCGGTAGTTGATTGTTCCATGGCCACAGTTGCGCGATTCCTGTTCGACAACATTGTCACTCAATTTGGCTGCCCCAAGATATAGTTAAGTGATCAAGGCAATCGCTTTCTCAATCACACCATCAGTGCATTGACGGAGGAACTGTAGATCCAGCACAAGAAGAGCACGTCGTATCATCCGCAGGAAAATGGCATGGTGGAAGCTTTCAACAAGATATTGGAGCATGTGCTGACAAAGGTGTGCAATGCAAACCGCGATGACTGGGATCTGAAAATCCCAGCAGTTTTGTGGGCATATCGCACCACGTGTAAAAGGCTGATGGGATAGACACCATTCAAGCTGGTGTATGGACAAGAAGCAGTTATTCCAATGGAGTACATCGTTCTGAGTCTGCACATTGCGGCAATGAAAGGTATGGATGCTGCAGCAGCATTAGAAGAACATCTAGCGCAGTTAGTACAGCTGGAGGAAGATCACTTTATTGCAGGATTCCACCAGGGTGTGGAGAAGGATCGCTAGAAGGATTGGCATGATCGCCACATCAAAAACAAACAATTTCAACAGGGCGACTTGGTGCTGTTGTATGACAGTAAGTTTATGAAACATCTAGGAAAAATGTAGATGCATTGGCTTGGTCCATATCGCATCAGTAGCATCACTTAAGGAGGTGCAATACAATTGCAACAGTTGGAGAGAGCGATGCTCCCAAAGTTGATTAATGGTAGCAGGTTGAAGCCCTATAGGTCAGGCTTGGAACAACGCGATGCCTGAGTCGCATTGGGAACAAAAAATGCAGGTTGATCGGTGGTAGGTTGGCACACCAATAGGAAAAGAATGCGGAAGCAGGGAAGCTTGTGCTGCAAGTTAGGAGCGGTCTGCAACAGGGGCATGTTCGCGACTGGGTCAAATCAGTAATACATGCAGGAAGTGATAGGCAGTTAATTAACGATGCTTTAAACCATGATGAGCATTAATGGTGGATCCAACCGATCGGATGACAAGATCAATGACGGATTTGGGTCATTAATACAGAATTTAGGCTGAGTTAATGCAGGATTTAATGATGATTATGAAGGATCGGTTTGGATGCTATAAGAACGGGTTGAAGCTGGTCAGAAGGCACCATGAGAATTTAGTCGCTAAGTGTGCAAGATTGTGTAGTGTTGCAGAGTGTTCTTGCTGAGTCGTGAGAGGATTCGTGAGTTGGGAAAGGTTCAGTTGAACGTGCAGAGTTTGGGTGTTTTGTGCTGAGCTAAGATTGTGAGTGGCGTTGCGCCATCCCTAGGAGTTTGACGAGTTGATTTAGGTATGCTAGGAGAGCTGGAGACAGTTGAAATATCCAGGAAAGTAGAGTCTCTCCTCATTCCTGTTTTTGTAGAGGAGGAAGTAGATCTTGAAGATGAAGTTGCCAACATGCCGGTTGGAGCGTCAGTTATCTCCAAGAAGCGTCGGGGAGGTCAGTAGTCTGAGTCCCCACAGAGCAAGCGACAGCTCAAGTCATCCACTGCGGTGGCAGAAGCGGATCAAGTGCAGGTAGGACAATTTCATCAGAGAATTGATGAGTCCACTGCATGGGAGGGATTGTCTACTGTTGACATCCCTGGGTATGTATCCCCTAGTCGGCCGAGTGCACCGCCTCACAAGGTGAACAAAAATCAGAAGTATCCATTGAGGCTGCCAGTGCTCCCTGCTGAAATGGAGAGCTCTACTGATATTGTGCCGGTGTTGATGCACCTAAAGTATGATGATCACGATATGGTGGCCTATCCATAAATTTCCTCGGACCCCTATGTGCTAGTGTCACAAATCACTGGGACACCGAGTCCGCAAGACTAGGCACGGGGGCTGAACTAGGCTGGCTTGTTGGGCCTTATTAACATGCCGCATTTCGGATGATTGCTGGAGGTTAACGCTTGTGTGAACCAGCTATTGGACCTCTTCCACAGCAATTCATTATGGATGGATACATAGATTCCAGTCACTATCAACTTGATTGAGAGCATTATCTGATTGCCCAAAGATGTGGTAGACTTTTCACAATACTTATGAGGGAAGGAGAACGACAAATAGAGGGTGAAGTAGTTGGTTGACTGCTATGGGTTGGAACGAGATGGCCGTGGTTATTGCACTGACAGTATCAATGATAAGGCGATTCTCACTGGCGCAAAGATTTTATCCTGCAAGGTGGTCTGGGCGGTCGACCTAATCAGTGCAACTCGGGGATCGTGGCATGTGTAGAGCAATGCACGGAAGGAATCCAGATGAATTGGTCCTTGTTTTTTCTGAACCAGTTAGCGGAGGATGCTGTCATTGTCCAAGCTGGGAAGGGCTCCTTCACATATAGCTGGCTGTTAATTTTGATTGCACTTGTTTCCTGGAAGGATCCCAACACTTACCAAGGTATGGAGGTTGCGGCTGTGAAACAGCGTCGATGTGCGTGATATCAAAACTTGTGGTGGGTACGTGAGCAAGAGAGACTCGAGGATTGTGCATTGTAGTTCTAGTTTTATTGGGAGATGTTATATGATGCAGCAGTACAGGTGCCTCGGTTATCTGAGTAAACCGTGGCAAAGTTTCAGCCGATTATGGTGTTTGTGATTTGACCGCACGCCACTTATGTGCAAGCTAGACATGACCCAGGTAAGCAGTGGTTGTTGACCCCTTACAAGGTGATGACATAAGTGATGGATGCTATTGTGAACGATTGGCCGCTGGAATGGCGCGAAACCATGGGGTTGGCTGAGATTGAGGATGGAGGATTGGTGAAAGGCCTAGACGATCAACTATCTGTGCAGGACCAGCAAAGTCATCATGACTCAGACCAGGAATCGACAAAGACATCAACGAACGATAAAATTGACTGTGAAATTGAGGAGGGCAGGATGAAGGCACGCCATGAACATGGTATGATCAGTGGGGTGTCGCCGGCCATGGAAAATCAGCTGGGCCATTTCATTCATGCGGTTACTCAGGTAACCAATACGTCTTCTCGGGCCATGACGGAGAAGGCGGATGAAGGTTTCCATGTGGTCACTGCCCGCTTGGATGCCTTGTGTGATATCATCTTGAAGAAGGCACCCGAGGGTGCAGCAGTGTAGGACATTGGCGCAATCGGCATTGAGCCGGGTCCGGAATGTTCAAATTTTGCCGACTGTGATTGTGACCGATGATGCCGCTCTTAGGACAATGCTGCAGCAGTTTGAAGCTTCGACAGTGAATATCAATGCGCTATCCTCACCAGCATTGGTGCGCATACAAGTGGTTTCTAGTCGATAACTGGCGGATAGAGAAAGTGACACACAGAGTCAGTTAGTGCGGTCATAGGAGGTGGATGCAGTGGTCCGTAAGGAAGTCGAGGATCTAAAAGATAAGGTCATGGCAACATGGGAAGTGTTTGATGAGCTGAAGGAGATGATGGAGAGTCCGGGCTGAGAAGGCTACTGAGATCACGGAGCTGAAGAAGGAACAGGATCGACTGACTGTGGAAAAAATGTCCTTGTGGGAAACTCAAGCGTGGTTGGAGGCGGCCATCGACGAAGCCTATCACCATGTCTTCGAGCCAATAGCAAAGTTAGATCCAGTTGAGTTAGTGCAGAAGTTGGGGGTTGTTATCGCCCAGTTGTGGGAGGACAATGTGGTATTAACCCATGCCCTGAAGCCCGCCACACCACTGGAGGTAGTCGCAGAACGGAAGAGTGCCATTGAAGAATTAGTGACTTAGCTGGATGAGTTAGAGCAGGAGGTGACAAGGATCACTGTGGATACTGCGTTGTTCTGGGGAAACATCGTCTAGGATGAGCCGCTAGAACAGTTGACCAAGCAACGATGTGAGGCAGAAGAGTAGCTGGATACACTGAAGACCACCATGCGCACCATGCCACCGGTGGGGCAGGTATCTAAAAAGGCAGAGATCAAGGGCTTGCAACAATGAGTTGCCAAAGCAGAGGAATGACAAAAGCAGCACTTTGCACAGTTGGACGAGTTTCAGGAAATTGGTGCCGAGCTTAATGCCACCACTGATTTTGCACTCCAGGTGGTGTAGGAAGTGAACTAGAGAGTTGCCACACACCTGTGTGACAACCCTCTGGCAATGGACCTCAATAACAGTAAGGAAATTGTTGCAATAGCCCTGCAGCAGGTCAGCAAAATACAGCAGCAGTACGAAGATTCCGAGTCAAGACCAGTGAGTACACTATGTCCAGCTGACATGGCTCGAGGGAGAGCCACAAGATTGTGTTGGGGTTCTATTGGTAGGTGGTTTGATAAGTTAGCAATGCGGCATCGCAGATGCCACAACAAGTTAGAAGATATTACGAAAGGCGGAAAGCTGGGCGCAAAGGAGAATATTTTATGGATTTTTGAGTCAGTTGGACCGCAGCATGGGGGTTTTGGGTCATTTGGACCATATGTTATGTAATTTTGGGTCAATTGTACTGCAGTCTGCAGGTTTTTGGGTCATTTGGACCATGTCAGTTAGATTTTGGGTCATTTTCTCAAAGCATCGGTTATGAAGTTGTTAATAAGTGGACAAGCAATGTAAAGGCGAAAGCCTACTTATAGTCATAGAGTCATATGTGTTGAAAAATGAAAGAAGAAGGGGAAAAAGGGAGATATGATCTTGGAATGCATCTGTAATTGTTATCTGCGAGATCTGTGTTTTGTCGAGATATTGTATCTGGGTTTTGCAACGTTAATATGATACATGATAGAGTTGTTTTGCAAAATCCTTGTGTATCTTCTGTTCACTTATGGTAATGCATGTTGCAATTTATGAATGATGCTATGTTTTATTCTTGTAATTAATTCTTTACTATTATACTTGCTGCTATGAATGTTTCTATTGAATGATGCAATGACTACAATGATGTTGAAGTTAAATGCATAGATCTATTTCTGAATGTCGCAATAAGTTTAAGTGATTGTTTCCGCAAACATCCTCCTTCATTCGGAGGAAACATGGTTCCATCGACTCTCCCTTGAACATCTCGAGTGAGACCTCATCTGCTCCGCAGGTGTTGTTGGATGGGGTAAAACTTGTTTGGGCTGGTGCTTAGGGAGATCACCATGGTTTGGAGTTTGATAGTGAGTGGAACCCCTGTCGACTGGGTTTGAGTCAACGAATACACTGACAGTGATAATGGAGGCAGTATAGATGATAGAAAAAGCACATATGGGAATACATTTCATGTAGGAACATGTGTTGTATCATGGGCTTCAATGAAACATCCCATAGTAACTCTTTCTTCAGTAGAAGCAGAGTATGTCGCAGCTACAAGTGTTGCATGTCAAGTAGTTTTGATGCATAGGATGTTAAGTGACCTGTCGCAGGTCTAACAAGAACCCACAGTCATTTACTGTGACAACAATTCAGCTATCGTACTGTCAAAGAATCATGTGTTCTACAAGAGAACCAAGCACATTGACACAAGGTATCATTTTATCAGAGAATTGATAAACAAAAAGGAAATCTATTTAGATTTTTGCAGATCTGAATATCAGGTAGCAGACATCTTTACAAAACCAATGGCAAAGGACCCATTCCAATTTCTGCGAAGTTGTTAGGGAGTGACTAGTTCTGCGCAGTGAACTATGTCATGAACAGAGCATGTTTCAGCTCTGAAATATTTTAATTTTATTTAAAGATCCCCATTCGCTCATAATTAAGGGGGGGTGTTGGAAATATCATAATTAATGAGCTGATGGCATATCAGATTTGCGTCGGCTCTGTTAGACTCCCAGTCAGTCATTTTTTCAGTTTGCAATGTCAAACAGTCAGTCTATTTGCAGCCAATCTGGCTCACGCCAAGTTAGTATTTAAGTAGCCGCATTTGTATTCCGCAAGATCAGATTTGCTTAGGTAAAATTTATTACACTCTTTAATGAAACCCTTTAGCTTCCAAGTGAAGCGATCTTGAGTTGGTGATAATGAAACTCTATAAATGAAAATCACTCATAGAAGATTAGTTTAGAGATGAAGGGATAGAGATAAGAGGTGTGTGAAGAGGGTGTGTGAAGAGAAGAAGAAATACTGGTGAAGCGTTTCAAGAGCCCAAGCTCTGTGTAAGAAGTGAAAGTTTGAAGTAAATCTCATCTCTCTGTAAGTGTCATAAAGTTACTCTATTTTACTGCAGCAATATATATAAGTTCTTAAGTTTTATGTATTCATTCTCAAGAATGTTGGTTTATGCATGCCGGGCATCAATTACATATTGACCTGTGTAAATGTTGTTTACATTTATGTTTGTAAATCAAATCAAGATTTCTAGGTATTTCACTGTGGTGAAAGTTCTATTTTAACAAGGAGTAACTGCCCAGTAAGTTTCAACATATGTTTTAGTTCTTATGTTTTAAGAAGAAAGTATACAAAGTTAACCACGCAGTTAATCTTTGTAAAAGTTAAAAGAAGCTTGAGAAGTTAGAGAAGTGCGCATTTATGCTAACATCCAAGTGGGCAGTAGAAAGTGGAATCGCGCATTTAACCTCTGCGCAGTAGTTACGCTGAGAAGTAAAGTGGAAGAAAAATTAAAGCAAAGTATTTGCTAGGAACAACGCAGTCCCTTAGCAAAAGAAAAAGAAAATATTCTTCATTTGCGTAGTTAAATCTTATTTATTGTGCGATGTGCTTTTCCCTTGACTTTAACAATTTGTAACATAATTTAACTCTAGATCTGGAACAACATTACTCCACCAAGCATTTTAATTATATCTGGGTATGAATTCCTACCACTGGTCTGGGTGTTATCTTCACAGCTATATGGATATTGACTGGAGGGCTTTAGGGACTGGGTCACCTACCCTAACCATCTCTTATGCTTATTGACAGCAGGATCGTTTTATAGTAATACTAACGTTACTCTTAGCAATATTAAATGTATATAGCCCCCCATTAATGTAATCTATAAGTTCCACCAGGTATCCGATCTAAAAACTTAAGTCTGGAACATATATATCCCTAAATCCACAGTCGGTAACACTAAGTTTAACCTAGTATCCCTAAGGCATATAATCCTTCATTTGTGCGATCATAAGTGTTATAAATTCACAGTCATTCGCAACTACATTTCCTACTTCGATATCAGATTTTCCACACCTAAATTTTGCAATTCTTTATTCAAACCTATATCTAACATTCTTCATTAGAATTGAAATCTACAGTTGTACATTTCCTCCCTCTTGGAAGTTAAATATGATATCCCACATATTGTTTATATCATATATAACCGATTTAAATATACTATCCCATCCATGTTTACATCAGAGAACGGAGCTAATCAGAAAGTTTGTTGTTGCTTTTCTTAGGGATTCGGATTTTTAATTTTCCATGAAGGTCGGGCCTTAGTTTGGTTAACATATAGGCAGTTGTTCATAACTGCGAGTTGGAGCAATCAACTTAAAGGTCTGATGGCGATGTCTGCCATGAGGTCTCTTAAACCCGAATCTAGTGAATCTATACTTCACGAGATTCTGGCCCGGTGTTCAAATGGGAGAAAGGTGAATCCATACTTCACTTATTAGAAACCTTCGATTTATCAAATTCTGTTCCACCCTTTCCTAAATGCTAATCCTAATGAGTGAATATATATGTTTTCGTTTATAGTGACCATGGAGAGATTTTGGAGGATATTGTGAATACTATATTAAAACAACTAATTGAAAAGAAAAAACTAGAGGTCGCTATACACTCAGTCAGCCTCGATGAAGCGGCTAAAGATTTCCATAAGGAAATTCTGAAACACAGCCATTCAAACGCTACAACGATTTTGGTGATTGCGGGATTAGGCATAGGGAAATCAACTCTCGCCAAACATCTCTACAACTTGAGATGCCCTGATTTTAGTAGATCAAGTCTCTGTGAAGTCAGAACAATGGGTTTGCGATCTTCGCAGAAGAGGCTCTTTCGCGATCTGCTGGGTATTTATAGTTCACAGTATATTGACAATATTTCTCAAGGGAAAAGTATTTTACAAGACTGCTTACCACGGCTTCCCCCAGTTTTTATTGTTCTGGATGATGTTGACAATAGTGATCAAATAGAGAGCATCCTGGATGCGGATGCCGTAGCATCTAGGAGTTTAATATTGATCACATCTCGTGATAAGGATGTATTCAGACGCTCTTCTGCCGTAACTGCAAAAACTATAGTATATGATGTAAATCCATTGCCTCAAAATCATGCCCGAGAGGTATTCTACCGACATGCTTTTCCTCAATCTAAACCATCTGAAGAACTCAATGGTTTAGTTGACGATTCCTTGAAAATCTATGGGGGGTTGCCATTGTACTTAAAAGTTTTGGGAGGATTCTTTGTTCGTCGGTGCGACAAAAAGGATTTGAAGCGGCAGTTGGAAAAGCTTTCTACAACACTGCCACACTATATCTTTGATTCAACCAAACTAAAACCCATAGACATCCAGTCCAACACATGGACAAGATAAGATGGTGTCCACTATCCACCCAAAAACCAAAAAACAGTTGATCTATTCCAAAAAGCATCGAATCCCGTGGCCGAAGAAGAGGGCAGAAAAACAGATGAGATCACATTTTTGGCCAATACATCCTAAATGACAGAGGGAAGGGTAAATAATAGAGTAGATATTAGGCCAAGATATCCTAAATGATAAAAGCTGCATGGTTTGGTGGGTTTAAAATTGACTGAAAATAAAGAGATGGGTAGAAACGCATTCCTAGATTAGATTAGATTTGATTTGATTTAGACAAAAATAAAAACGCAGAAGAAGGAAATAGAGATGCATACATACGCGGAGTTCTTAGTTGCATTTCCACCACATTCTCGTACATTCTTCGTTGCATTGACATAACCCTCATACCTGGCATGCATCACATTGCCATAACCCTCATCATTTTTTGTTCGTCTGTATCTACGGTGATTATCATAGACAGGTGATTATCACAGATCGCTAATGAGATCTTAAAAAGACACATCAAATTGGGAGGACAAAGCAGAGCAGAGAGCACCAGACCATATTACATACCAGTATTGAGCGGAATGGCCAAACATATGCCCATTAGAGGTCCTTCCAGACCGGATGCCCAAACAGATGACCAAAGACTCATCCGACCAGACTCCAGAATGCCATTCCCGTCTCTTATATTCTTGAAAAACGAGGCGTCGAAATTGATTTCGCATCCCTTATCGAGCGCGACTGGATTGGTTCCATCACCATCCACGGGGCAGAGGGATTGGAGTTGAGGCAGATTGGCTGAGTTTATTGTTGGTTCGACGTTCCTGGTCGAAGTGAAGTTGTAGAGCCGATACCTGAAGAACTGGCAGTGCCTCTGCCCTATGGTATGCCCTCCTATTTTCTAAATGTAGAAACAATAATAATCAGGTTAATACGAAATGAGATTTCATTAATATCCACTGGTTTAATTACTATCATGCTCATTTATCTGCGACTTCTAGGATTTTGAACTTACCCACAAGAGAGACTAGATCTTCTGTGGTGAGTCCTTTCTCTGCAAATTTCTGCTTCTTCGCGATGACAGATTCCAGCGGTGACGGAATATTACTGGAAACGTCCGAGGAAGACTAAATCAATCCATCTCTCCTTCGAGTTGGCACTGCCCAGATCGGTCCCTTAGCTTGCATACCACAACTAGTCAAATCACTATTCTTCACATAATAGAATAATATACAAGAAATCCAAACACAAATATGATACTTACCAGTACCACTCCATTGCGTGCTGCAATGGCCAGTATATCAGCACATGAAACAACTCCTGGGCATTCTGCTTCAAGTTTTGTCTCGGCGTCATCAATGACCTGGAATCCTCTCAATCGAAGATTTGGAGGTGCACTTCTCTCGGTAGATGCCTCACTGATCATAACTGATCCATTGCAACCCTGCAAGAAGAAGAAGTAGCAAAAGCAATCTTCTTCAGCAACTAATCCGGGACAGACTGGGAATCATGCACCATTAAAAATTGGTTTAAATGAATAGTTCGCGTGAATTTACCTTAACAAAGAAATCGTGGAAGTGAAGCCTAAGAATTCCAGGAGCAAGTCCTATGTTGGCGTTCACATGGACTTCAACTGTGTATCTGACGATATTCTCTGCTGTAGGACAGGTAGGTCTTGGAGTAGAAACCAACTTTGTTTCCCTGTGCTTCCACTCCAACCCGGATGGAGAATATGCTTTCCACACTAAATAACAAAACATGCAGAATATGGATGACAACGACCACCCTCCTCTTCAAGAAAGAGACACAGCACACCAGAAATTGATAGTCAATGGATAGGTTAAGCGCCTACCAAACAAAACATCATTTTCTAACGGATTTCATTTTAAATTTGAAAGGCCAGATTTATCTTATGGACCAACGTTTGCACAGTATTCTTTATATGCGGACATATAATACGTAGGTGCATTAAAGTAAATTTTAAGATCAAAATTTCTTTATTAAATTATAAAACTAGCAATTGCCTAAAAAAGGAAGGTGCAATGATATGGTAATAAGTTGTTGGAAAACTAAAATTGAATTGGTATTTTAGGAAAAAATTCTTAAAATTAGTCAATGGATTAATTGTTTCCCCTAAGTTTATCATGTGCTGGAAGAAAAAACCTCAATCAAATATGCAAAAACATAGTGATCCCAACAAAAATCTACATTTGTGTATATGGAAGAGTACCATACATATATTTTTGATCAATGAGTACATATATCATTGCCCTACATGTTTTATTTTGAGCATGTACACCTGGCAACATCATGCCCAAGCAATAATCACACATTATATAATAATTATATAGTAAACATACCAAGGGAAAAGACTTAATTATGAACCACCATAGGATGACTCCATCTCGATATCTAGAGGTATCATTACCTGGAGTTGCAAAAAGCAAAAAACGATCCTACCCCAACCACTAAGGTGGAAAATATGAGAATTTGTAGGAAAATGGTTAATGTCAAACCCATCATTGCATTGCCTCTACCTTTCCTTATTCCATGAGAAGATAAAATCAAGTGATAATGCATTGCAATAATCATTGTTAAAAAAATCCACCACTTATGTCGTGAGTATTGCTCTTTTGTAACAACCATGAAGCTATTAAATTTGGAGAACCAAGAGTCAATTTGTTACATAAATTGAATTGAAATGCTTTAGTTTGTGATGCCCATAGTCTGTCTTTGCATTTACGTACATGAAGATCTTTTTGGTAAAACCCAACTAGAAACCAATTAAATTGGATTAAATTGTACTTTAAATTAGATTGAGATGGGACTATTGGTACCAATTAAAAACTAACATCTTATTCAATGTGGTCATGATCCTTGATTTAAATATGAGGATTTTTTTTTTTCTATTTTCACTTACTAAGTTGTTAGATGTAAAATAATTTATAAAAAAAATTCAATATAAAAGAAATTCTTATAGCATTTTTAATGTAATTGAGTAAAAATATTATGATTTTTTAAAATATATTTACATGTTTTTTTTTAACATATATTTTTTAAATATGGATTTAGGTTTGTAATTTCATAATAAAAAAGGAATAATACCATAAAATGTTTATAATAGGAATTTTAAAATACAATTATTATTATTTTTAATTATAAATAATTATTAAGCAAGATTTTAATCTTTTTATCATGAATTTAATAAATATTAGCAAATTTTTTAAATTGTATTTCATCCATAAATGTATTTCTTTTTTTCTTCGAATGAAATTTCACTAACATTTAGTTTACCATGTTCACAAATGCATTGACATATTTAAGTTTTCATTTCAATATTTGTTATTCTTCTGTATTTTACATGATGTTTTAATAAATGAAAAATGAGCATTTTGATGGTGAGGAGGAAACTCTTCATGACACCTATTTTAAGGTTCTATTTTTTTTTTCATTAAATATCACATCGTGATTATTTTCCTCTAAAGAATATCACTTACTATTTACAACTAACTGATAACATCTTAAAAAATGTAATTAACTATATTATTTTCATAGCCAATAATCATTATATTAATTCTATATACAATTCATTGATTTTTTAATTATAATTAAATTCAAATTTCTAGTCTATTTGGATGATGTAATTCACAACATCCTCTATATAATGCCATTTTACAATTTACAACTAATTGACAACATCTAAAAAGTGTCACTAATCATTTCCAACTATGGTCCACCAATTATATTTTTTAGTCATTAGGTTGCACTAGCATTCACATTCAATGATCTTGTCTCTCTCTCATGCACACATTCCATTGATTTTGTAATTATAATTAGATTCAAATACTTTAACATGTTATTTTGCTCATACAAATAAATTTAAAATCATGTTTATAAAATCAATAAAAATTAAACTCAATTTCCTTTCAAAAATAAATAAATCTTAAAAAAAAAAATATTTTCATTCATATACCTTGTTAAAATACTCATTATTAAATTAATATAACTAAAAGCTATGTATTTTAGATCTGCTTTTTCCCTAAATATTTTCTTAAATATTCTAATTAGAATAAAATTTCTTTAATATATATAATTATAATTTAAATAATTTAATTAAAATAACATTTCCTTTAATATATTTAATAATATAATTTACTTGTGTTTCCTAAAATAATTTACATGTGTTTAATTTCATATAATTTAAAAAAAAAAGATAAAATACATGTGTTTCCTTGAAAATTACAATTCAAATTCTGATATTTCAACAAGTATATACACACCTTATAAACTTCAAACTCTGATATTTCAACAAGAAGTATATACACAAGCTATAAACTACTAGGTGTTTTTAATGTGGCAAATGAAATTAAATTTGACACTCTCACTATGATACAATGAAGAATTTTGTTTGTCATGTAAAAGGTTTAAGGTATTATGAAATTTGTTTGTTTATCATGCACTTACCTGGTTGGAACCTTTTCCCAAGTAACATTTCAGTTCTTGTATGGAATGATCTTAAATTCAACTTTCATTTATGTAGAAGCATTGTCTTTTCTTTACGAATATTTTGGACAGCAAATTTGTGTATTTTCATCCTTGTAATGTTTTATATGCTTTTGCTATTGGATGCAAATCACAATCATGGATTGCGTTAATATTTTCATCCTTGTCTGTTTTATATGCTTCTGCTATTGGATGCAAATGGAAAACAAGGATTCAACTTCTTGTGGGGGTTTTTCTCCCAGCTTTCCTGTATTATATCTAGTTTTTGTAGCCATATTCAGAAATTCAATCTTGTTTTTCATATTCATCACTAAAATTCAACATTGGCATTGATGTTTTCCTCACAGATATCTCTTTTTGTTCTTTATCCCTATCCTGGGAATTAATATGTTGAATTGAATGGCCTACGCCCACATTGTTTGTTGTTTTGTTGAGTTATATGTGTGCATAATCTCATATTTGGGAACTTGTTTCCTCTTTTCTTCAATGTAAGCAGCATAACCTTATTGTTCTTTTGTACTTGTGTATCACATGCTAAGAATCAACAAGGGTGTGATTCTTCCTGTGTAGGACATTAAAAATTTACTTTCTTCATGTGGACACATATTTGAATGGTTGAATTATTTGGTATTGTAGTTCCTTGTGGTTGTGTAAGAGGTAGGGATTCAGGTAGGATAAACAATAAATTATGTAAAAATCAACTCCTCTTAGAGTTGCAAATTTGCCATTTCATTGTTTCGATATATGCATATAAAAGCAGTCATAGTTAGAAGTTGGGTTTTCATTCAGTTTCCCAACATGATGCAAAATTGCTTGAATTTTTTTAATGTTCCAACTATATTTGTTGTGCTTTGCTGCTAAATTGAAAATGCTTTGAATTAAATTTCTTTTTAATGTTCCAACTATATTTTTTGTGCTTCGCTGCTAAATTGAAAAATCTCTGAATTAAATTTCTTATTTTTCCTGGATTACTACTTCTCAAAAAACTGAATTAGTGTTTTAGGTTATGATGACCAAGAAAACAAGGATGAATCTTCAATTTCTTTGTCCACAACAGGTTACGATCCTTAGCATGTGGGCATGAAATCCTTTATCCTCCTGAATATTACTATATTAGTAACTTTAGCAAGAGTTCATACTTGGTGCATACAAAATAGCTAGTCACAAGTCTGTTTACAATTGTCCATACTATATGGATACAATGGTCTGTAGGGGAATGTTATGGTCTCATTGATTGATTTGGTGATTTTAGTGGTTTCCTTTTGAATTAGTCTGGATTTTTGTGAGATCATGCATTTGATATAAGATTGTAAGAATCTTCTCTTATATGACTTCGAAGGTAAATTATCTTGTTAGTTTAACTTGTTTTTAGTTTTGCTCTATATATTGGGTATTTGTATAGGGTTGGGAAGATACCAATCATGTATTTGTACTACCTTGAATATCTTCCTTTCTTTCTCATACCATGTATCAAATTTATGTAGATGTGCTACTTGGTAAGTTCAATTTTCGTTTTTTTAATTTAACTATTGATATCTGATTCTGCATAAAGTGTGTCCGCGGATCAACCATGTGGATCCAATTTTGGGGAAATTCAATGTTTACAATTTGCTTTCGAAATTTGCTTGAAAAGGCTCTGTTAGGTTCTTATATGAGGTTTGTTTGTCCAAGTGCAAGCCCTAATATTTTTTTTGCTGGCCTATGTGCCTAAATCAGTTCATGGGTCAATATGGTTGGCTCATTTATTCACATTCATAGACGGTCTTTGTAACGGGCCCCTGCTCAACATTCATCTTCACTATACCCATATTATAATTGGCCTTCAAGGGTGGGGATTGGGATGCCTTTCGGATTATATGGTGTTATGTTGGGTCATGTCTGCACCAAGACACTTTTGATCCTTGAGATTTGCCAGCTCAAAATCCAAAAGGGAAAGAGGTATTTTGAATTTGAACTTGGTTTTAATGGTTCCCTTTAAAGCATACTGAGCATCCGTTGTTTAGAGAACTATTTCAGAAGTTGTTTCTAGTTATGACCTTTTATGTGACGGTGGTCTATTATTTCTCAAATTTCCACTCTTATCTAGATGGTGGTCACCAATGAAGTTCTTACTCTATCTTAATATTATTTCACATGCATTTTCCAACCGTGTTTATTATTCTTTTTCATGATGTTGCTTCTACTTTTGAGATTTTTTGTTAATTTTGTAAAAAAATAGATTTGCTATTCCTTATTAACCACTTCCAAAAACTAAAAATAGAACAAAATTATATTCCTTGTGTGCTTAAGAGAATGTCTTAGAAGCCTTCATTAGGATCCCCCCTAGATTTAGAAAAATCAATCAATCCCAATGGAATTATACCTCCCAACAAAATAGACTTAAACACAATCCCAAATATCATAAGATTTCATGCCTCATTAAATCATCTACATCTCCATACATATCTCACGAACCAATCTAAATTTTGTCTTAAAGCAATTCAACAAATGTCTAAACTCATATGAGGGCACAAAATTATACAAAATATCCAACATATATAGAATAAAATATCTCAGTAGATGTCTATAAAAATTTCAAAGAGTCACAAAAGAACACCATATGAGAAAAATAAAAAAGGTGAACATAGTTCAAGGATTGTCCATTGTCAATTTGACAAAGCTGCCAATGACCAATGCATAATGACAAAGCAGCCATGGAGAGCCCATTATCCAATTCATTCCACAGACATGTTGAACATAAATTTGATTAAAAAAAAAATTTTAACCAATTTTTTTTTTTAACAAAAAAATGTATAGTATTGAACCCCTCATCCAATTGACAATTACCATAAAATTCTAAAAAATTTACAATCTTTGAACAACTTTTTCAACCATAAGCATGAGTACTAACTTCAAATCCATCAGTTCTACAAAACTATTTTTTCCTCCTCGCAATCCAACCTTAAACTTTAAACAATGTATGTCCTTAAGTATAAGACACCACCTACCCCACTAACTTGGGGGTCAACCTAGAGTAGCATTGTCAAAGAAAGCCCAAACACACGATTTATCCACGTTTTCCACTACAACTTGCGTAGAAGGGTTTGGATTTTCTTTTGACTTAAATAAATTAAGGATCTTTAGTCCTTAATTAACACACTGATTAATTGTTTGAATATTCCAATTCCAACTGCAGGATTCTTTAACCCTCGCAAAAATTTTGAAACGGTTTGAAATGTTTTTTTCAACGAGTTCGAAAGCTATTACCATGTGGGATTGTGTTTAGCATTGAAAATAACTCGAAAATGATCATATGTAACTGAATTTTTAATGAAATTGATAGGAATAAGTCGTCGAGGAAAAAGTATGAATAAGTCCAACTGCACAGGACCTGCAACACCCTTGAAATTAGTTGCAGTATTGTCTTTCATAATTGTGCTTCTCCTTCAAGTATTTTCAGTGCTGCTAATTCCGACTTGCTTCCACTCCAACTTGATAGAGTAGACTATTCAAAAAATGTGATATTTCCCCTTGTTTCAAGTAGCCATTGATAGAATGAGCAATTAGTAATATACTGTGATAAGCATACAGTGAAAATGCAATCAAGGTGACATTAACCATATTAACTGTTTGTAAAAAAATTCACCTTTATCTCAACACGTGCTGCAGTCCTAAATTTGGATTATGTGGTCGCAGGATAATTAACCCTTAAAGAGACTTCACGCCGTCTGCTTCAACTAAACCTGAATCTAAAACATAACATATCCAATTTGTGGCTACCCAGACATTGTCTCAACATTCAAATGTCCTTAGCTTCAAAAAAAGGTTTAAGACCAGCATCTGAATACATTTGCACTACAAAAACTTGTGTATCCATTGAAGCCAGTCAAGTTTGAAAAGACATCACCCATCTCGGTTTGGCCAAATGCAGGAGTCATAGCTACCTTGTTGGTAATCTTATCTCCCACAATTGCAAGAGAATCCCCTTCCATTCCTCCCATATGCATCATCCATACACATAGCAACAATTTCTCTCCATTCATAAGAATCCACAAAAGTTGCAATTCCTGTCATCTGAGAAACATTATTGTGGGTTACATGGATAAAGGGTATTCATATGATGTCAAAGTTGGATCATTGGCCACAAAGGACAAAAGTGGTATTTGATGCTCATTTTCTATATGGGATACAGGATGAGAGAGGACAGAGAATGATGGTCCTACTATTACCACCACGTCTTTTTCCATTAATTCCAAAGCTGCATGGAAATCAACCATTACATTAAAAATAATATAAACCATATTTCTCAATTATGTATTGATTAAGAATACATTAAATTCTATGTGAAAGCTCTAAATTGGCACACACTTTAAAAGCTTGTCATAGTTAATTGGATTCATTGACAGAATAAAAGTTTCAGTAGTTGCATAACTTGCTTGAGAACATGTACCGCGGTTTATATAAAAAGCTAACAGCTGCAACAACTCTTCAGTAAATTGAAAATTCACATCCCTCCACTAAAATAAAAATTTATATGAAAGACTATTACATACTCAATAGCAACTGTCGCACTGAATATCTTGATACCATTACAATAATCTTATTTTGTGAACATTATAATAAGATGATAAAGCATTACACTATTTGTGAATTAAGCCATATGCCCATAATCATCTTTGTAAGTTTGAGGTAGGTTGAAGTGCTATAACATTGTTTGTGGATAAATAACTGCAATATTTGCACCGATCAAATCCAGGTTAAGCAATTTTTTTTCAACAAAAGGATGAAAGAATCATGTTGGGCCTGGCCCAAGTCGGGCAATTTTGGAGCAAAAAGGAGTTTTGGAACTGCAGAGCTAAGTGCAGTTCAGTTGAAACATTTTTGTATAAGTTTTTGGAATGTTGCGAAGTTGTGCGCAGTGCAACTTCGGAAGAGCTACGAAGTACAGTGTTGCGAGGAGGTAGTGTTGTGAAGTGTCTAGTCTACGGAGATCCATCAAGGCAGAGTGTTGGACGGAAGATGGAACATGTTCCAGTTAGACCGTCGGCGGTCTATTTTTTGTAAAGATGCTCCAGGAGTGCCAAGCGACGGGAAGGAGAAAATCGGGAAGAAAACAACTGGTCACACACACGGAATATACCACTACCTGAACTAGTCGCACGAGACCATTAGAGGAAGAACGGCTCGGTGAAAGAGACCTGTTGGAGCACGTGCAACAGGAAGGCCTATAGCGACGTTAGGTATCCGTGGAAGACCGCCATGATGGAATATTCGCTACCAGGAGCTAGCAGTTCGGTTTTGAGGAAATCGTGACAGTTTTGTAAACCCAAGGGTTTTTTCCTGCAGATTGTAAAGACATGACCTATGGGCATGATTTATAAATAAGTCATTTTGGTATGGGAAAGGGTTAGAGAGTCTCTTCATTTTGGTTAAGTTTGAATATTGTTGCATCTTTTAAAGCTTAGAACTATTGTAAAGGCTCTGCAGATGAGTGCGTAGAGACTTATCTGAGAGAGAAGAGAGTCTACAGCTGAGTGCATAGACTAAGAACTATTGTACCCTTCCCAAAATACTAATTTAACAATAGTTCTTGTGGATGTATCCTCCATCCGGGGGATGAACCACGTTAAATTTGGTGTCATGTGATTATTTTTTGTTTTGCGACTGTTCATTTACTTAGTATGGATGTTTAGTACCGCAGTTACCTGTTATGTGATTGCTTTTATATGTATTCACCGCAGGATTGATGGGAATAATATGTTAAGTAATACATGTGGGGATGAATGTTAAGTATTCATCACTTCTAAGTATTTGGATGCATGAATCTATTGGATAATCACTTAGTTGAACACTGGATTTGAGCATAGCGTTGGAGTGCATAGTATTGTATGTTTCATTCATTTACATATGCCATAAAGATAATAACCTAAGTGTTGTTGAATGAATAAAGATCGTTAAGTAAGATTGATTAGAGTTGATCAAGTTTCAAAGTAAACGCGCGGTCTAGTCGACGCGCCGACCCATTGTGAGTGCTGCAAGGTAAGCTGTTGATAGATTATTGTCGTAACGTTGGAAGTATACAATACTGCTCAGTCCTTAGATGCACTGGTTGCACAAGCACCGCAACTTGCCGAAGTATCTGGCGCGAAGTAGAGACTTTGCGCAGTCGTCTGTCTGCAGCAAGAGTACTTTACTGCGCTGCCCATCAATTCCTTTTACACTCTCATCACTAGGTTGTGAAAACTTGATTATGCAACCACCCCCTCAGCTTCGCCTCGGGTGAGACCTCAGGCTGCCCGTAGTCTGTTGGCAAAAGGGTCAGTGAATAGGGGTTTTGTTGGTTCCTTGAACCGTGAAGTACCTGGGTCTAAATTGGAAACCTCTATCTTAGTTATTTATATACACCAACAAATGGTTTCATTTCCACGCTAAGACTCAGTGATGCGATAATGTATTTGGAAAGTAATGTGCGATGAAGAATATCAGTTCCCATTGGGTTCAGACAATTGGCATCCCAAAAAGAAAGAGATCTAGGACTGGTGTGATAAGATTGAAAGAGCTTTTGAAAATAAAGAGAAAAGACACCTGTGTCTCTCTTACGTAGAGTGGTTGAACATATATTTGTGGAAACATATTCACGAGATATTTTGGGATTCGTTTGGAAACGAGATGCACAAGTGGATATCACGACTCACCAAGAAAAAGACCTGTTTTCAAGGGGGAGTACCTACAGAGTGGACTCCATAGCTCATAGCACAGCTCAAAGCAATAGACAGCCCACTGGCATGAGTAGTCAACTTCTGGGTTGATAGCATACTTGAAGGATTTGTAACAAAATTTGCTATAGACACACTAAAATCCTACAGCCAAGCTGAATCATACTTTTTCGAAGGATTCAGAGGTAAGTACCTGAACAATCTTAGTCTAAACATTAAAATGTTTTTAGCTAAGAAAGGCGTTTTAAGAATGCAGTAATATTTTTGAATCTGTCATGGTAGAAAGTATATATAGTGACTCTAATAAAGAAACCCATAATATGAGAAATGGAAAGAGATATAAGTTTAATAAAGAGAAGAATCCCGGAGGACATGGACTCCGCGTGGATACCGAACTCCCATGTGACCTTACCAATCAGACCGCACCGTCATCAGCCACCATCCACCCTATCACACCTCAAAACCTGCCGGTTGCAGATACCATGCCACCCTTATCTCAGATCTCGTCCGCTACGAGTATCAGGCAACCTAGTCTGCAGAACATTAATATTGGTAACACCGCAGGAGTAGGTGCTCAGACCATTCCAACTCAGACTATTCCAGTTCAGAATGCCCAGCCTCAGAATATTTTGCAAAGTAATATCCCTAGCATTATTCTGAGTACCACATTTATTTTTTCTACTCAGAAAACTGCGTAGAATATTAGCACTACTCAGGGTGCTGCACAGCCAGGAAGGAGAATGACAGAAAATGATATAAAACTACCAATATTCAAAGGAACAGGTCTAAAAGACCTTGATCAGCACTGGTTTCTATGTGAAGCTGTGTGGAGTGTGAAGCAAGTGTAGGATGATGCTGTGAAGAGAGCACAGCTCATCACCACATTTAGAGACAACGCCTTGCATTGGTTTATGAAATATTCTCAGGCACAGCCGAGAAACCTAACATAAATCAAGGCTTCCCTCTTAGCAGAGTTTAAGAAACCAAAATCCGAGTCGCAGTGCATAATAGAGTTAAAAGAAATTAAGAAGAAACCTACCGAAACGGTCTGGTAATTTGACCAAAAATTTAAGACATTGTTGGACCAAGTGAGCTTTGTTATCGCTCTGCAACAGCTTCAGGAATGGTTCATCGCTGCACTGTTTCCCCACATTAAACAACCATTGATACAACATAAGGTTGCATCATAGGCAGAGGCCTTAGAGATCGCGATGAAGCTAGAGGCTTCACCGATCGGCGAGACTAGCTCTAGAATGTCTCAAATATAGAACCAGCTGACCACCTTAACATTAGAATTGCAAGGTATGAAGAATGGAAACGAACAAAGATATGAACAGAGGCATGAGGTTTGGTGTACAGGATGTAAGGGAGAATGCCACACCAGAGAAAATTTCCCCTTATTTCAATATTATCTCAATAGTGGTGCACCAAACCTAATGAAAAAGAACCAGGTACCATGGTGTGAAATCTGTAGAAGCAGAGGACACAGACCTGAGGACTATTATCTAATACATAAATATGTAAAAAAACCAAAGAACTTATATTGTAATTTCTGTAAATCAGTTGGACATGATGAATCCAACTGCCGTGCATATGAGCTCAAGAATGAAATAAAGCGAGATATGGAAATGATGCGAGGTGCTGGAATGTACCGCGTCCAAGAAGAAAATCAACCAAAACAAGAGAATGCTTAGTATGATCAGGGTGGTTACAGAGGCTATGGTGGTGGATACCGCGGGAGAGGAAGAAATGCTGGCCCAGCCCAAGGAAGAGGCCGAGGCCAGGTAATTTGATATAACTATGGCTAGCCAGGTCATGTATCTAGAGATTGTACCAACCCATGCACTACGTGTAGTTATTGTAAATCATTTGAGCATGTTATTGAAGATTGCCCTATACTAGAGGTAGAAATGCAGAAATGAAGAAGAACAGAACCGCTGAACCCTAACATTCAGTTGATCGTAGCAGAGAAAAGAACTATGGATCTGAGTATAAACATGGTAACGCACAGTGGAGCTGATACAGGGAGATATGAAGGCACAGAAGCGTCGACTTTGGGAACGTGCGATACTTAGCAGACCCCTCATCAACCAGTATGGATTAGAAAAGATCTTGGGAAAACACCTGGCTTGGACTTACAGAAAAATAAGGGAGCATTCAAAGAAGTGTGGGACATGTTCAAAACACCACCACCTAGCTCACCGAGAACTTAGTTGTACAGTGAAGTACCGCAAAGAGAGGATATGCCAATGGCACATGATTAGACTAGTGCTGCAACAGATATCTATTGCGCAGTTCCTACGGAGCAGCATGAAGTTATTGAAGAGCGCAGATGCTTACATGGAATTTGAAAAAATACTCAGTCAGTATGAGCCACATAGTGAGAAGGGGGCTTCCAATGGCGCAGTCCATAATATTGGGAGTGTTAAGAGAACAGGAAGGGAAATGGGGCTCACTGCACAGATTGGGGACTATGAGATGGATGAGATATTCTTGATCTTGGATCCGAAGGAAATGTCTTGACAAAGCAAACATGGCATCAGATGGGCAAACCAAAGTTACAATTGTCACCTCTACAGTTAAGAATGGCCAATCAAGGGATAGTTATGCCTTTGGGGAGGTTACCCAACACTATTTTTGACATTGACGGAGTGCGCAGATATGCAGATTTCGAAGTGATTGAAATCGTGGATGATAGCCATCATTATCCAGCATTGCTGGGTATCGATTGGGAAATGACTAACTCTACCATTATTGATTTGAAGACTATGAAAATTATATTTGAAGGCAATAATATAAGGGTCATCACACCATTGGACCCCTCGTAGGGTGAACAATATGTTGAACCGATTCAAGAGGAATCCAAATCCCAAGACTTGGATTGTATTTACAAGATGACGACCAATGCTGTTGACTATATTAATCCAACCACCGATGGAATGCTTAGCTGGCGCTGTGACAGCTCATGCATCTCAGACTCTGATCCAGGACTGGAAAATTGGCAAAGCAGACTGCATGATGTATCTTCCGGGAGGTGCATGCAGATCGTGAAGTCACTCCACTAGATTGGAAAAGAGGTAACTCCAATCCCTACCTTTGATGGTTTATCTATTATTTATTGCTTTATCAAGGAAAATATTGCAGCAGTCGCAGATGAATACCGCATATCGGTATTAGACATGGCATTGTGCGAGATAGCCGCTAGATGGTGGGATACGCATAAGAAGACACTGACAACATGGGATCAGTGCAGAATTAAGATGAAAATCAGGTTTGCTGAGAAGGTTACACTAAATTTTGAAAAATATAATGGACAGACAGATCCAAGGGATCATATTGAAGCTTGTTCACAAGCTTGGGTGGAAAGGCCACAGAAAGAATGGGTGCATCTATTTTTGCATATGCTGGAAGAACTGATTCCAAAGAAGTGGTACCTAGACACAAAGTTGTGCAGGGGCACAATGGATTGGTCTGCCCTAACCGTGAGTTTCTAAACGGATTTTAGTTTCAAAGACAAACATCCGAGTATCAATGACGCATTGCAAGTTCTCAAGGAAAAAATATTCAGACCAGACTGCACTCAAGGAAACATGACTCTAGAAGAATTCTTTGGAGCAAACAACGTACCTGCATGCCTACAAATAGAATGGGAGGAGCAGCTAGAGCATGCTCTTGATTGTTATCACATCACTGAGGAATGTGAGGATAAAGCAAACAGTGATGAGGAGGACCCACGCAATATACAGATACCGGAATCAGAGGGATCGCGTGAAGTAGAAGGACCTCCACTGGAAATTCCAGACATGAGTGGACCAGTGAAAACAAGAAAAGTGAAAGTTGGCACCAGCAAAGAGCCAAAGTTCGTAGCTATCAGAGACTATTGGGATAAGGACAAAGTCGAGGAGGTCGTGGGCATACTATAGGAATATCGAGAATTATTCCTGACCAAATTCACAGAGATAAAAGGTATTCTGGGAAACTTAGGAGTCATGAAAATTCCTCTTAAGCCTGGTGTGAAACCTGTGAATCAAAGACCATATAGGTTGAATCCGCGCTACAAAGAACGAGTTAAGGAAGAACTCGATAAGATGCTCGATGCAGGGATCATTGATCCTATTGAAGAATCTGAGTGGATAAGCCCGATGGTTATATAGGATAAGAAAACAAAGGGTGAGATCTAGATCTGTGTGGATCTCAGAAAGCTGAATGACGCTTCGATGCATGACACATTTGCTACCCCTTTCATAGATGAAGTGCTTGATAATGTTGGAGGAAATGAGGCATATTCTATTACTGATGGATTCTCTGGATACCATTAGATCAGGATTGATCTCGCAGATAGGCACAAGACTACGTTTGCTACATAATGGGGCTCATTCAAGTACACAGTGATGCCTTTTGGTCTGAAGAACGCACCTACCATATTTTCTACAGTGGTAGTCGCAACATTTAAAGATTTTATACATAAGTTTTTAGAGGTCTATTTTGATGATTGGAATATTTTCGGTTTATTGAAGAACCATGCCGTGAACCTCAAGATGATGCTGGAAAAATGCAGACAGCATCAAATTTCATTGAATCTAAAGAAATGTGTTTTCTGTGTTCCCCATGGAATTTTTTTGGGACACATTGTGTGCAAACATGGATTGATGGTTGATCCTGCGAAGATCGCAGTCATTGCAAACTTGCCCACACCAAACTCAGTGAAGCAACTGCACACTACATTAGGGCATACCAGCTATTACAAGAAGTTCATAAAGGGGTATGCGTAGATAACCGTAGCTATGGAGAAGTTGTTAAAGAAAGATGTGTCGTTCATCTGGAACGAAGAATGTGAACAAGGCTTTGACACACTAAAAGAAAAGATAGTCACTGCGCCGATCCTAATTTTTCTAGACTGAGAGAAGCCATTTCATGTCCATGTTGATGCTTCATGTATAGCATTGGGCGTTGTTCTTGCTCATCTAGGAGAGGGAGGCATTGATCATCCCATTGCATTTTCCAGCAGTAAGTTATCATCCGCTGAGAAGAACTATACCACTATTGAGCGAGAAGGACTCGATATGGTTTACGCATTGCAGAAGTTCAGGCATTACTTACTTGGCGCGCATTTCTCTATGTTCACTGACAATTCTTATTTAAAATACTTGGTCAATAAGCCAGTGTTAGGGGGGAAAATATGTAGATGGTTACTACTCTTTCAGGAGTATGACTTTGAAATTGTGGTTAATCCAGGTAGGTTGAATTTAAGACCTGATCATCTGTCAAGGATTGAGTCAAGAGAGGAACCTGCGAATCTGGAGGACAATCTGCCAAATGCACAGTTTTTTGCTATACAGGTTGCTGATGATTATTATAAGGACATCATTAAGTTTTTGATTACTGGGTTCGCACCCATAGAGTTCACTACGCAGCAGAAGAAGCAGCTGGTAGTGTGAGCAGCAGACTTCACCATTATTGCAGGTTAGTTATATAAAATAGGACCGGATTAAGTACTATGCAAATGTGTATTAGAGCATGAGAAACCATTCATATTGGCCGATGCACATTCAGGAGTTGCAGGAGGCCACTACGCAAGAAGAGCTACTGCGCAGAAGATATTGCGCACAGGGATATGGTGGCCCACGATTCATAAAGATTCGAAGGAACATTTCCAGAGTTGCGATGTTTGTCAAAGGACAAGAAAGCCATCACTCATAGATGAAATGCCATTAAATCCACAGTTAACATTGCTAGCATTTGAGAAATGGGCCATTGATTTTATGGGTCCTATTAACCAACCTGGGAAAAAAACTGGTGCGAGGTACATCAGTACTGCTACTGATTACCTCACCAGATGGGCAGAAGCAAAGCCAACGAAAGACTGTAGCGTGAATACAGCCACGGAGTTCATTTTTGAAAATATCCTTACAAGATTCCGATGCCCGAAGATTTTGATGAGTGATAAGGCACTCATTTTCTAAATAGAACCATAGAAGCTTTGATCGAAGAGTTCCACGTTCATCATCAGCGCAGCATTCCTTATCATCCACAGGAGAATGGAACTGTTGAAGCATTCAACAAAGTGCTAGAGAATGCACTAACCAAGATATGCAATGTCAATAGGGACGATTGGGACTTGCACATTCCATCTGTATTATGGGCATACAAGACCACATGAAAGAAATTGACAGGCCATACACCTTTAAGATTGGCTTACAGGAAAGAAGCAATAATGCCAATGGAGTATATTGTTCCCATCTTGAGAATAGATGCGTTTACAGGCATGGAAGATCGTGATGTGTTGGAAGAAAGACTCTTACACTTGGTTGGTCTGGAGGAGTATCGATTCATCGCAAGCTTCCACCAACAAGTGCAAAAGGAAAGGGAAAAAGCATGGCATGATCGCCACATCAAGAACAAGTCTTTTTAGGTAGGTGATCTAGTCCTCCTGTATGATAGCAAATTCATGAAATTTCCTGGGAATTTTAATGCATTGGCTTGGTCCGTATACTATAACGCATGTTACTAATGGTGGAACAGTCTAGTTAGCTACCTTAGCCAGATATACCTTTCCAAGTTTGATAAATGGAAGTAGACTAAATCTTTACTGTGATAGTCCTGCTTCGCAGAACCTGTGATGACCAGGAAGAAGAAATTTCTAAGTGCCAAGTACAGTTGAAATTGGGCACTAGAAAGATGAAGGAATCTGTACGTGATGTATAGTGAGGAAGATGTATATACCGTGCACCACTATTAGAAGATGCTGCTGAAAAAAAAATGCGCAATTGCGAAGTTCAAAAGGAAATTGCGAGGAGCTAGTGAACATGGAAAGACATTCAGTTCAGAAGCAAGAAATCAGGCACTGTGGAGAAACTACGCAGGAGAGATCAGGACCTGTCGTGCAGTTCGACGCAACACTCAAAAAAATAGCCGTTACAATGTCGGTCGGAGAATACAGCTGTTGCCAGCAACTGCTTGGGCATTTAATGCATAGATAGCCGTTTTGAACGAGGTGATGAAGGAAAGGACCAAAGGATCCACCGGATTTGGCCAATGGATGCCACCATTAATGCTTATCTAGCCGTTGAGGGGCATGGAGGAGGGTCAGCTGCGCCTATAAGTAATGCCACATTCAGACTTGCGGGCATTACCGGACACTTAGAATTTCCTAACAAGCCATACTATGTGAGTATTTCTAGCAAGCTATCTGAAACCTTGTGAAATTTAGCCAGCGAATGTCTGGGTGGACCTCAATAGAAGAAGAATTCACTATCCAATAGGCTGTGAAGGTATTTTACCATGGAGGTATTGAAGGGTTAATGAGAACCCCATCCAAGAAGGGCATCTTACAACCAGGTTAGGCGTCCAGACGATCACCAAGGCACAATCCAACCATGGAAGATAGAGGTAAAACTCCAGTAGCACCAAAAATGAAGATACCTAATATGGCTTCGATAGTGCAGAAGCCACTAGTTGTGGATAAGGGGATACCTTTAACATTAACTCCAGACTATATTTCACCGCGTGCACTGGACGCACCAGTTTTCAAGTTGCTAAAAAATGCCAGATACGACATCCTGCTATCACCAATCTCAAAGCATGACGAAGTTGATAATAACTTACTGGGTAAAATCCCAAAATGCAGATGGGAGGATTATGATCTACTTGCAATGAAGAAGGACGATCCCACTGTACTAAAGTTCCCACAATTCCAACCTGACCAATACATGTGCTGGAAGAAGGATGCAAAGGGAGAGCTCAACCTAGTCGCCCAAAGTTGTCTATCTGAAGTAGTCCAGTCTGAGCTGCTCAATCTGCTCAAGCTTCCACATTTTGAAAGGACACCAGAGCTGAATGTGGTGGTGCGAACGCCGATGGCACACATGCACCAGGGTTATTTGTGGCTCGAATGCAATGTCAACCTCACTATTGACATCATCCACCGTATCACTGGACTGAGTAAAATGGGTAAGGACCCAAAGCAATTCTTCCAAGGGAAGAGAAAGGATAAAGAAGTGGTGGCAAAGATGAAGAAAACTCAGGTCCTCATCAAAGGGAAGAGGGGCTATCAGACGGATGACATCGATGATAAAGAAATGAGGTTTGTCACACAGCTGCTAGCAGGAAAGAACTTAAAAAAATGTAGACCTTTGGAAGTCAGCGCGGGCACAGTACTGTTGGGCGCCATGGCTGCGAAAGGAGAACAATTTAACTGGTCTCAGTATTTACTGAATGAGTTCATGGAAGAACTCAATGACACGCAGATCAATGGAGGAAACTTCCATTACACTTGGATCATAGTGTTGATCGCCTTTGTGGGATGGAAGGAGCCGAAGGATTACGTTGGCATGATCACAGATAAAAAAAAATTGTAGAGGATCCTAGTATGCAAACCTCTGGGAAAATATGAACTCAGAAAGGAAACACGCGACAGCTGAGGTGTTCTACCAGTATTATATCCAACTGCGTGACACAATTGTAGTCACACCGTGGATAACAAAGCAGGTAACCAGTAAGTACATTCGCATTATTAATTTTTATGCTAACATGTGCAGTATTTATATTTCATCCAAAGTACAGAAGAAGAAGGTAGAATGGTTCCCTGGAAACTACCATATGTACAAAGACGACATTGACACTATGATGAAGGAATGGCTTGCTGAGTTTCGCATGGAAATTGTAGATGTTGAAAGCAACTCTGCTGAGGATGAACCCATTCCATGTCCTATCGTTGAAGATAAGGAGGCAGGAAAAAGAAAGGAGCCTAAGATCCTAGGGAAGAAAAAGGGAGAAAGAAAGAAGAAGAAGGATGATAAGAGCTAGACAAATGCAGTCCTCCATGAGGAGGATTATGAAACAATCGCACTGAAGGTCACTGAGTCGATGGAAGATATGCTCACTGTGAAGGAGAAAAAGGATAAAGTCATTCAGGATGGCTTGCAGAAGAACCTGACCACGCTATAGGGGAATACAGAGAAAATCGAAGAAATCCATAAAAGATTCCCCTGCCATGGGACTTAGAGTCCGAAGGCAAGTCGGGAGGAACTTCGCAGCAGAAGACACCACAGTTAACGATGACTGTCCCTGCGAAGTCCCGTATCGTCCATCTGGATCTGATAACAGTCAACTTGCCAATGCCAGAGCAACTAATGTTGGATACAAAAGATGTCGAGCGTGTGGAGCTTGAATTAGCAAAAATACCACTGCTGGGCCTACACTATTTACATCTGTAGTGTGTAGAAGAAATGCATGAGCGAACCTCTGATGCACTGAAGGGGCAGGCTGAGCTGCAAGTAGCTAATCGACAGTTGGAAGAAGTTAGCTCGTGAAAAGATATGGAACTGCAGGATGAGTTTGATCATCACCAAAGGCTGGAATCTACGATCACTGCAATCGCATATGACCTAGATGAATTTGAAGTTTAGGAAGACCCTGCGGATATAGTTCTTAAGATTAGCGAGCTGGTTACCAATCTTAAGATAGAGTTGCAGGACATGGAGATTGAACATGAGGCTGACATCGCTGCTTTGAAGGAGTAGATAAACCCTCATACCCCACCAAATGAGCAGCAGCTAAGAGTGGAAGTAGTGAAGGCCGTAGTAGAGACTATTGCTTCCAAAGTGGCTAAGTTCTAGAGCTTGTTAGATGATGCATCGAAGGCATTTACAGCCCTTGAGGAAGACCCAGGATTACTGCAAGTGAAAAAGGCTGTCAAAGATAAGCAAGCAACACTAGTACAATTGGATATAGAAGTGAAGGACTTGCTACAAAGAGACAGGCTTGCAAAGTACAGAGAAATCAATGTGCTTAAGAAGGAAGTCCATGCCTTACGGGAAAAAGAGATCGAATTGGGAGACAGATCGCAACCCTTACTGGAAGATGCCAACATGATCTTGCAGGAGATCGAAGAGAAGTTAAAAGAGTTTCGGGAGAACCATGAAGAGGTTGCAAGAAAGATAGGTGATGAGATCACCCCTGAGATGCTGGAAACAGTCAACCAAATCGAGCAATACACAAAGCAAGTAGTCCAGAAGTTGATTGCTACATAAAATGAGTTTGCTGCGAAGCTAGCTCCGCAGGAGACAGAGCAGCTCAGGAAAGTTGAAGTTGCAGGTGGCTCGGGGGAGAGCCACATGTAAGTGTTAGGGGCTTGGCCCAAGTGGGGCAATTTTGGAGCAAAAAGGAGTTTTGGAACTGCAGAGCTAAGCACAGTTCAGCTGAAACATTTTTGTATAAGTTTTTGGAATGCTGCAAAATTGCACGTAGCGCAGTGTCGGAAGAGCCGTGAAGTATAGTGCTGCGAAGAGGTAGTGTTGCAAAGTGTCCAGTCTATGGAGATCCAGCAAGGCAGAGTGTTGGACGGAAGATGGCATGTGTTCTGATTAGGCCGTCGATGGTCTATTTTTGGTAATGATGCTCCAGGAGTGCCAAGCGACGGGCAGGAGAAAATCAGGAAGAAAGTGACTAGTCACACATGCGGAAGATACCACTACTTGAACCAGTCACACGAGACCAATAGAGGAAGAACGACTCGGTGAAAGTGACCTGTTGGCACACATGCAACAGGAAGGCATATAGCGACGTGAAGCATGCGTGGAAGACTGCCATGATGGAATATTCGCTACCAGGAGCCAGCAGTCCGGTTTTGAGGAAACCATGACAATTTTGTAAACCTAAATGTTTTTGCCTACAGATTGTAAAGACATGACCTACGGGCATGATCTATAAATAAGGCATTTTTGTATGGGAAAGGGTTAGAGAGTCTCTTCATTTTGGTTAAGATTGAATATTGTTGCATCTTTTAAAGCTTAGAACTATTGTAAAGGCTCTGTAGCTGAGTGCGCAGAGACCTATCTGAGAGAGAAGAGAGTCTGCAGCTGAGTGCGCAGACGAAGAACTATTGTACCCTTCCCAAAAGACTAATTTAACAACAGTTCTTTTGGACATAGCCTCCATTTTGGGGGTGAACCACGTTAAATTCTGTGTCATGTGATTGTTTTGTGTTTTGCGACTGTTCATTTACTTAGTATGGATGTTTAATACTGTAGTTACCTGTTATGTGATTGCTTTTATATGTATTCACCACAGGAATGATGGTAATAATATGTTAAGTAACACATGTGGGGATGAATGTTAAGTATTCAGCACTTCTAAGTCTTTGAATGCATGAATCTATTGGATAATCACTTAGTTGAACACTGGATTTGAGCGTAGCATTGGAGCACGCAGTATTGTATGTTTCATTCATTTACATACGCCATAAAGATAATAACCTAAGTGTTGTTGAATGGATAAAGATCGTTAAGTAAGATTGATTAGAGTTGATCAAGTTTCGAAGTAGACGCATGGTCTAGTCAATGCGCTGACCCATTGTGAGTGCTGCGAGGTAAGCTATTGATAGCTTATCATCGTAACGCTAGAAGTATACCATACCGCGCAGTCCTTGGATGCACTGGTTGCACAAGCACCGCAGCTTACCGAAGTATCCGACACGAAGTAGAGACTTTACACAGTTGTCTGTCCATAGCAAGAGTGATTTACCGTGTTGCCCATTAGTTCCTTTTACACTTGGATCACTAGGTTGTGGAAACTTGATTGTGCAACCACCCCCTCAGCTTTGCCTCGGGTGAGACCTCGGGCTTCCCGCAGTTTATTGCCGAAAGGGCCAGTGAATAGGGGTTTTGTTGGTTCCTTGAACCATGAAGTACCTGGGTCTAGATTTGAAACCTCTAGCTTAGTTATATACGCCAACAACTCAAGGTCATGAAGCTTTTCTCAAGGGTGATGAAAATAGATTTTCTATCTTAAAAGTTACAATTGTCAACATGAAATATCAGGTAAACCCTTTTTGGCAATAGTGACAAATGTTTATTGATGTGAGATAATATCTTCTTTTGATCGTATTTGTGCAAAATGCCCAGATGAAGTATATACATGATGGCTTACTAATTTTAGACATCGATGTTATAATATACAAAGCTACACATTCAAGCATTTTTTGTTTGTCTTGTTCAAGCACAATATTTAGTAGTTGTTTTAATGAGTATTTACTCATATTCATTTTTTCTCACCATCCTCAATTCGAAAGCTAAGGCTAACCTATCATAAAAAGAGAGATACAATCCAAAACCTAAAATATGGCTATTTTAACATCGATTAGCTTGTTATTACCATGATCCCTTTTCGAGCATTACTGAGATTCCAAACAGGACAATTGTATCAATAATTAAATACATAACTAATGTAACATAATGGGGACCGATAATCATTCTAGAAATTCAATTTATCAAGACAAGAGTACATAACTCTGAAATAATTAGCACCTTCTTAATGGTTGGGTACAATATCAATAGGACACTGTAAATATATCTAGAATTGAATACATACCTCTGAAATTATGAGGAATTGATCCCTGGAGTTGCTGCCCAGATCAAAGAAAAAACTTTTTTGCTAAGCCCTGATAACTTTTTTCATCACCACTACACCAACATCTATGAAGTGCTTTGTAACTGTACCATCAAAATAGTAGTTATTATGGTTTTGTCTCAAGGTATCTCCACATATAAGGAATCTGGGTGGGTTATTATTATACGTTTTATTGCCATCAATTCTAAGGGTTTTATAACCTCCACCGCAAAGGATTGGTATTGGGATTGAGATTGGACAACCGACGTAGCATCACACCAAGCACCACACCAAATATATGGCTGGGGATATCTTAAAATGACTAGCAATTGGGACTGGTGACTGGATGGTTTCTGCTAAGCCCTGATAACGTTTTCCATCACTACTACACCAGTATCTATGATAGATAATCCCATAGCTCTGTCATCCATGGCACCATCAACAGATGTTTCCTGATCACTCTCACATTTATGAAAAGAGGCCCAACTGCATCTGATAATGCTCACAAGTGCTCAGATGGCATGGAAGCTATAGCCAGTACAATCAAACGACATAGCCCAAACAATCACACATAATAAATTAGAAACCTTGATGTGGAATAAAGGGGCATAAAAAATGACTTACAGTATCCGTGGGCTTAACCTCGATAGTGAAGTGGTTATCCTTCAAGGTTTTGATGGAAACCATCATCTTGACGCTCGAATTCAGGTCTCTAAAAGCCCTATGAAATGAAAAATCCCTCCACACAGCAAGCAAAACAATACTTTTAGGACTGAGATGGATGACATAGCTTCAAGCCATGGGATGCACCTCAATATTAAAGTGGTTACCGTTCAATATTTTGACGGAAACCTTCATCCTACCGCTCAAATTCAGTCTCTACAAGCCTATGAAACATGAAAACCCTCCGCACAATAAGGAAAATAGGCCTCTAAAATGTGAAATCCCTTTGCACAGCAGGAAAAATGAGAATTGCACCTCGATATCAAGGTTTTGATGGAAACCTTCATCCTGCGCTTGAATTCAGTCTCTACAGGCCTTTGAAATGCGAAAACCCTCCACACAGTAGGCAAAAGGAGCATCCGAAATGCGACATCCCTCTGTACAACAAGCAAAACAAGAAGTTCCACACATAGAGACTTTAGGAACACGCTAGAAGGCGTTTCTATACACTCGTGACAGTTGTCACTCTAGACAAATAAACGGTGGAATTCTAACCAATGAGGCCAATGCATACATGGAGAAATCCGATTAGCCGAAAGGACGACGAAGGTTGTACATTGTTTTTCAAACTCCCTGTCAGAATAAACGTCTATTGACATAATTAATTAATTTTTTTTTTTGTCAAAATAAACATTCCATTTTAAGGGTTTCCATTTTATAGTCCATAGTTTTTAATGACAATAATACACCTATTCTGTTTAACTTATTGCACTATGCAAACAAATGCCAAATGCTTCTATATTTTTGAGTTTATCCTATGATTTAGTTTTAAGATTTCACATTAATGATATTTTTTTATCATATATTTAAAATTATAATTCAACGGGTTTATATGTTTGAATTTATTTATGATTAAGTTCTAATATTTTAGAATATTGGTTTTTTATTATTTATTTAATTTAAGAAAAAAAAAAAATTTAAAAGTATATTTTAACGTTTAGATTTCAATGTTATTACTATTACTATTTATATTATTTTGTATAGTTATTCACACAACTATATTAACATGTATATATTAATTTTGTATTATTATTTAAAAAAAAAACATTTTCAATATAAAATAGTTAAGTTTATGTTTAACTATTGGATTTTGTGTATTAATGCATTGAGGTATGATAAAATTGAATTTTGTCATTATGTCAAGAAAAATGTTGTTTTTATATATTAGGAAATTTTTGTATATATATTCAAGATATGGATGTGTTAATGCTTTGAATAAAAAATTATTTGGATTAGAGATTTTATGCTATTCTATGTGTATATATGGATGTGGGCATGGTGCATGCATTGAATTCTTGGTTGGACGATATTCTATGTGTATATATGGATGTGGGCATGGTGCATGCATTGAATTCTTGGTTGTGGGGCTCTTTTTAGGGAAAAAAATGGGGGGTAACAACTATTTCGGCACACATTTGTTATTAAATGTAAATCGATGTGTTGGGAGATATTAGTGCCACATGTTGTGGAGAAAGCAGTATTGATGCATATATGATGTAAGAGGGAGTTCCAAAAGTCTGGTTTTGAGCATTGTCATTGATCCACATGTGGCCAGGAAGCACGATGGGGACAACAGTTCGATTGCATGAGTCAGCTTTGTTATGGTGGAAGCTTATGAAACAAAATGCGCAAAGCAGGAATACACTACACAGGCAAAACACAAATATACACAAACAATATGCAGGAATGCGAACTGATCTTCTATTACTAGATATGAGATCATCAATTGATGTATGTTACAATATTATACATTCTTATATAGAGAGTGCTGAGATGCTTGGGTTCTTTCCCGTTACGTTTAGTTACAAAGAAGAAGTTAGAATGGTTCAACAATTCAACCGTTACAGTCGACTGGAAGACAGAGAGATAATCTATCGAAGTTCGATAATCGTTGGTTGCATGTCGATGTTGCGAACTATGAGGTTGCTGAACATGTCGAAGGTTGGACTGTGTTGAAGTCGAGACTCGTCAGAGTTGTGTCAAAATCGAAACCTGTGGGAGTTGCTGAGTCTATCGAAGTCATGTCGAGTTGAAACTTGTCGAAATTGTATCAACATCAATGACTTGCCAACTGTGATGTGGATCACATGTCCTTCCTTAAGAAACAATGGTCCCCATTGTTTGCTTGGAGAGGTGAGGAAACTTGTCGGTTAGTTTTGTAGCAGAGTACCACTTTCCTTGAGATGGAAGCTGTTTGGCTTTAGCAACCTGAAACAAGGGAATTGTGTTTCTCCTTGTATGGCATACTCGTCGTCCCATAATAGTGTCGCAAGGAAGAGGCTCCTGAACATCTGGATGGAGGTTCTGCTATAGATACATTGTTCTGTTCCAATAGTGGTGCATGGTATGGTTGAAGTAGATCCACATTGAATACTGGATGTAGACCAAGGCACATAGGAATGTCGAGCTCGTAAGCGTTTTCGCCAATCTGTTGAAGAATAATGTACAGACCATATCACAAAGGCTTGAGATTATTGAATGGACTAGTGAAGTGCTCCTTCTTGAGATGTAACCATACCTTATCCCCAATTTGGAATGAATGAGGAATATGATGCTTGTCGTGTTGGGCCTTAGCTTTCTCGTTTTCTTTGTGCAACATTTCCTGTGCTTTCTTCTAGATGTCGCAAATTTGATATCGAAATTTCAAGGCTTTATCAACTTCTAGCTGGCTGTAGTCGGTGTCGGAGTTTGGCTGTGTTGAGGAGCTGATCAAGTCAATAGGAGATGAGGGTTGAAATCCGTAACAGATCTCAAATGGAATCTTTCCTATAGAGATGTACTGAGCACGATTGTAGCTGTGCTGGATGTATGGAATACTTTCATCCCATGTGCATCGATGCTTGTGGTTGTACATGTGAAGTAGTTGTACTACCAAGAGATTCACAACTTCCAACTATTCGTCAGTTTGAGGATGGAAAGTTGTAAAAAATGAGAGTTGTGTGTCTAGCAGTTGCTAGAGGGTCTTCCAAAAGATGTTTCCGAATATGGCATCTCGGGTCAGAAATGATGGTTGTGGGTAAACCAAAGTGTTTCCAAACATGTGTAAAGAAGAGTTGAGTAGTCTGCTGCACTATCGTGTTCTTCTTACATGGTACAAGAATGGCCATCTTGGAAAATCGGTCGACTACTACTAATATCGCGTCATGCTGATGTCTGGTAGTAGGATAACCTATCAAGTAGTCCATAGAAATAGATTCTTGTGGTTGACTAGGAACTGGTAGAGGTGTATACGATCCCTGTCGTCGATTAGGTGGTTTACCAATGGCACAAACCATGCATGATCGAATGTACTTGTTGACGTCGGATTTAAGTGTAGGAAAAAAGAAATAGTTCTACAGAATAGCAAGTGCCTTTTCTACTCCAAAGTGTCCTACAGTCTTGTTGCAGTGCACGTCCCAAATGAGCTACTGTCGGTGCTCATCGGTTGGTATAAAAAGTTGTCCAAGCTTGTATAGAAAGGTGTCTTTCAGGAAGTAGTCGGAGGTCAACAACTTGTTAGTCTTTAACTATCAGTAGAATGCTGAGAAGTCACTGTCGTCCTCATACAACTGTGTCCAAGTGGTCGTGTCATATCCCTGCATACTCATGACTTTCAAAAGGATAGTAATGGGTGGTCGACTAAGGAAATCAACGGTGGCATTAGCTTTACCTTTACAATACTTAATCACCAACTGGAATTGATGTAGGTAATTAATCCACTTGATTTGTCTGTTTTTATGCAACTTTGATTGTGTGAGAGTGAACTGTAGAGGCTTATGATCAGTGAGAATGATCGTTTCCTTACCAAGGATGTAATGCCTCCATTGCTTGAGAACTTGCACAATGGCGTATAGTTATTTTTCATATGTCGAGTATATTCTAACTGTGTCATTAAAAGTCTCAGAATGAAAAGCAACTCGGAGACCAAACTGAGTGATCACTGAGCCCAAGGCATAGTCTGATGCATCCTTCTCAATGCCAAAGGGCTGATGAAAATCAGGTAACACAACTATTGGTGCAGTGAAGATATTGTGCTTGAGCTATTCAAAAGCTTCTTGTTGTGTCGATGTCCATCTGAAGATAGTTTTCCCATTTCCCTTCATCAACTGATTCAAGGGCCAGGCTATGTGACTGAAGTCGAGTATGAATCGTCGATAGAAATTCGCCAAACTAAGAAAAATTCTTAGTTCTTGAATGCTTTGAGGAATGGGTCAATATTTGAGGATTTGTACTTTTTTTGGATTGACATGAATTCCTGCAGAGTCAATTACATACCCCAAATATTTGATGTTGGTCATCACAAAGGTGCACTTGTCCATGTTCAACTGAAGTCGGTGGTGTTGAAGAGTGTCGAGGACTTGTCGAAGTTGTCCGACATGTTCTTCCCATGTTCGAATGAAAATCAGTATGTCGTCAAGGTAGACAATGGCACATTTGTCGCTGAAAGGTCGAAGAGTATTTTCCATGTATCGCATGAAGGTCGCAGGTGCATTGGTTAAGCCAAAAGGCATGACTAACCATTCAAACAATCCTTTCTCGGTCGTGAAAGCAGTTTTCCACACATCTGAGGGATCGATTGGAATCTAATGATATCCCAACTTGAGGTCGAGCTTAGTAAAGAATTTATCACCTTTCAGACAGTTGATGAGCTCGTCTATCCATGGCAGAGGGTACCGATTCTTCACCAATATTTTGTTGATAGCTCTGTATTCGATGCACATGCACCAAGTCCCATCTTTATTTGGAACTAGGACGACTAGAATTCCACAAGGAGAGAAGTTGGGTCGTATGTGACCTTTGTCGATCAATTCTTGGATTTTTCTGTGAATCTCTTTATTTTTGAGAATGGATCTTCTTTGAAATAGATGCGTTAGGAAAAGAAGAACCAGGAGCAAGTTCAATGGAGTGTTTTACCTAGGAATGTCAAGGTACTCCGTCTGGCTCTTAGAATAAACTCTTATACTCGTCGAGAACGTTGTCGATCAACTGCGTCTATGAGGAGCTGCTTTGGTTGGTGAGTTGACTCGTTGCTGCAGTCTTCCTAGAATGTTGTAGTTTGATCACGATTAACACAAACTTCTGAGCATGATTGATGAGCTTCATTGTCTATTTAGAAGATATCATTGAAACCATTGGTGTAGGTCGTCGCTCTAGAATGCTATACCATCAATTTTGGATTTTGACAATCACCTTCTGTGGTCATGATTGATAACTTCCATGGCGATCCCATAGGTAAGGTTTCCCAAATAGGCCGTTGGCTATGGAGAGTGGTGCTACGTCGTAGAGTACTTCATCTTCAAAAGGATTTATGAGGTAAGCGAGTTTGCATTGTTTGGTGATCCGTAGTTCCTATCCATCCTTCATCCAACCGATGTTGTAAGGATGAGGATACAGAGTGGTGAAAAGTCCTAGTTTATTCACAAGAGATTCATAAACGAATTTTTTCTCGCTACCATTGTCCATGATCATATTTAATGGGTTGCGCTGGACCCATATCTGTTAGTTTTTTAGAATTTTCAATCTGATCTAAGATCTTAACTAAGAGAATAACATGTATAGCATATCTATAGCATATCAATCATGGACACAATAATGCAAGCACACAAGAGACACAGAGTTTCACTGGGGGAAAACAAAGAAGGTGAAAAACCCTGCAACTTCCTCAGAGATAGATAGAGCAATGATACAACCAAAGTACAAGAGATAGTCTTCTCCTAGCAGCTGATCCTCCTCCTCACATGTGTGCCACTTTTTGAGTGATGGAAGAGTGAGTAATGAGATGATCAAATAGAGATGTCCCGATCTCTATTTATACTTGTCCTGTCCTACCCAATAAACTAGTGTGACCGACTTGTCTAACTTAGCCTAATAACCCATGGTTACATTAATCCGGGCTGACCCCACACTTGGTGGTCTAATAACCCATTTACCCACATGACTCATACAGGGCCGACCCCATCAAGGTGGTCTAATAACCCATCGAAAAGTTACAACACTTAAGACACTTGTCAATACAAATGATGACACTTCCATATAGATGAATAATAACATCTCTATAGGAGTACAATATACATAGATGAAATACATAGGTGAAATACATTTCAAAGTTACATATACATCAACACTCCCTCTTAACTAGGAAGGTATTTCTTGACACAGATCTGCTAGCACAAGTCTTCTTCTATGGATCATCGGCATCGTCATCACTATTGCTATCTCAATCAATATCTGAATCTACTCATCATAGGAAGTTCTACAGAGCCAATCCTTTTTCATACTGGATGTAGGCCCACCACCTGCAGGTCTTCATCATTGGCCATACTGTGGAATCCTCAAGAGTTATTACGTGCGTCACAAAACCTCAAAAGAGCATCATAGGTCTTTTATGAGCACACAGCTCAACCTATCGGATCTCCCATGATCTTTTACATGTGACTGTCACAAAACCTTAAAAGAGTGTCTTGCCAAGCAAGATCTCTAAAGAGCATCTAAGGCCTTTTTCATCCTGTCCATATCTCCAGGACTTATTACATGTGAATCCTACCACAAAACCTTAAAAGAGTGTCTTTCCAAGCATGATCTCTAAAGAGCATCTGAGGCCTTTTTCATCCTATCCAGATCTCCAGGACTTATTACATGTGGTCCCCACAAAACCTTAAAAGAGTGTCTTGCCAAGCAAGATCTCTAAAGAGCATATGAGGCCTTTTTCATCCTGTCCAGATCTCCAAGACTTATTACATGTGGTCCCCATAAAACCTTAAAAGAGTGTCTTGCCAAGCAAGATCTCTAAAGAGCATTTGAGGCCTTTTTCATCCTATCCAGATCTCCAGTACTTATTACATGTGTTCTAGCAAAACCTTAAAAGAGTGTCTTGCCAAGCAAGATCTCTAAAGAGCATCTGAGGACTTTTTCATCTTGTCCAGATCTCCAGGACTTATTACATGCTACCCTTGCACAACTTGTCCACGGCCACAGAGTATCAACCTAATACTCACCATACATCGTCCTGATGTACATGATCATCTTGATCATCATCATTGCATCGTCTTGATGCATGTCATCTGGAGAAATATCATGAAGCTTGTCATCTATGATCATCCTGATCATACAATGCTTCCACCTGATGCATACCAAGTATCTACTTGATACATATCATCATACATGATCCACCTGATCAACAATGTATCCACTTGATACATACACAGATACATGATCCACTTGATCATACAATGTATCCACTTGATATATATCAACATACATGATCTACCTGATCATACAATTGTATCCACCTGATACATATACAGATACACGGTCCAAGCATCCAACATGATGCATATACATATACATGATCCAACTGATCATAAAAAGCATCCAACATGATGCATATATAAGTACATGATCCAACTGATCATACCAAGCATCCAACATGATGCATATACAGAGCAGTAACTAGAGCATCATCCTGATGCTCATCATCCAGCGCTTACATCCACAGCCATGTGAAGGATCCTCCTCTCACCATGCTTGGAATGGCTCCAGCAAATGTGTCCATCACTTCTTCCTTGAAGTGTTGTCAATCTGAAGAAAACCAAGCCCCTTTCTGATGTACTCAAACTTCACTCTGGCTAGTGGTTTCATCAGCACATCTGCAACCTGCTCATCCGTCGCAATATACAGGAGATTCATTGCTCCTCTCTGCACCACATCCCTGATATAGTGATATTTGATCTCAATGTGTTTCGACCTATCGTGGAACACCGGGTTCTCAGACAGCTTCACACAACTCTGGTTGTCACAGAAGATACCAGTAGCCTCCAGCGGGAGATCAAATAACTCAGATAGTAGCTTCTGGAGCCATACTACCTCACAAATATCCAAACAAGCTGCAAACATACTCTGCTTCGGCTGTACTCAGTGCTACACAGGACTGCTTCCTACTAAACCAAGAGATCACACTTGATCCCATACTGAAGCAACACCTAGATGTGCTCTTCCTATCTGTAGCACTGCCTGCGCAATCTGAATCAACATAACCCTACAGGTTAAACTTTTGATTCACATCATACTTGAGCCCATAATCAATTGTACCCTTCAGGTACCTCAGAATATGCTTTACAACAACTAGGTGAACACCTCTGGGATCCGTCAGGAACTGGCTCAATGTGTTCACCGCAAAGCAAATATATGGTCTAGTGTTCGTCAGGTACATCAAGGACCCAATAATTTGATGATACATAGTGACATCAACCGGATCAGATGAAGCATCACACAGAAGCTTCAGGTTCGATGCCATGGGTGTGGCCATGGCCTTGCAATCCATCATCCCGAACCTCTTCAGGATCTCGACTGCATACTTCCCTTGTCCAAGGAAGATTGCATCTGCACTCTGCCACACCTCCATGCCTAGAAAATAAGGCATCATCCCCAAGTCCTTCATCTCGAACTTGGAAGCAAGCTTCCTCTTCGTGTCGGAAATCAATCTATCCTCACCTGTTATAAACAAGTCATAGTAGTATCACTGGATTGCCTTCCTCAACCTTGTAGTAAAGGTTGGAATCTGCTTTACTCTTGGTAAAGCCCAAACTGGATAGAAAGCTATCTATCCTACCATACCAAGTCCTAGGAACTTGCTTCAAGCCATACAAGGCTTTATTCAACTTGCACACATATGACTCTCTATCATGTGTCTCAAAACCAAGTGGTTGCTCCTCATACACTTCTTTCTTGACTACACCATTCAAGAAAGCTGTCTTGACATCCATTTCGTAAATCTTCCACTTAATCACTACAGCCAGAGCAAGTACTGATATGATGGAAGTGTATTTGGCTACAGATGCAAAAGTCTCTTCATAATCAGCCACGAGCTACAAATCTTGCTTTGTATTTTTTGATCTATGCTACCATCTGTAGCATGCTTGATCTTATAGATCCACTTGGAATTCACAGCAAACTTCCCTTCAGGTCTTGTGATCACATCCCAAACATCATTCTTCATGATCGACGGATCATGGCATTCTTCATCCTAGATTCTGGGAACTTCAATATCTTCAATATCTTCAATAGATAACTTTGTTGTTGAACAAATGTTGTAGTCCTTCTTTTGTAGGTGATGGTATACGATCTTTCCTACAAAACAAGTTAAATTGCATGATTAGAAAACATCTCATAGTTTTCAGAACAAATTCTTACACATAAATAAAAATTTCATACAGTCATGCAATTATCTTAGCTGATGCTTCAATACAACATTTATCCATATCGCGTAACTTTCTAGATGCCTTCCAATGTCTACCAGAACATTGTTAAGAGTGTGCACAACTCCCAACATGTTAGCAAAGAGTTTTCATTCTAGATAAGTAGCAATGGAATGTTGTACAGTACCATAGGCCACTTACCCATTACATGCGTATTAGTAGTATACTGTTCATTAATGTAATTATTCTAATATGCATAATACACAACCTAAGTCTAGGAACATAAGTATATATATCATTGAACAGTATTATTTAAACAATCAAATATACAAGAAATGACAATTCAAATACTTATCTTTGTTTGTTTGTTGGGTTGAATCCCTCTTAGTCTTTGCTTCCTTTCTGCAACTCCATTTTGATGTGGATTGTGAGAAGTGGTCAAATCCCTTTGAATGTCTACATCCTTGCAGAAACTACTGGAGTGTGCTCCCTATTGATCTTTGCTTCCTAGATTACCTGTCCTTGAACTTATATCCATCCTTGATCACTATGCATGCTTACTAGTATCATCATTTTGTTACCCTCGAGATCTCATACATAATCATACATTCATTAGTATAATCTCAATACTATCAAAACACAATAATCTTAAACATGTATAGTCATGATAATTTCAAACACATATAATAAGCATTAGCATTCAATATTTTAGGGAAGACTTCTCTTACTCATGCATATTCATATTTGACCATATAACTCTTCTAGTTAGTCATATCATCAATCAAGGTAAGAGACATAATATGCATAAATCCTAGATTACTTAAATTTCTAACTTCATAAATAACCATTATCAATCATGCCATGTATACTTATATAAGAGATCCTAACACAAGGTAGGATTCTAACTTGATATAGGAAAAACATACCTGGATTAATATGTTAGCTGGTTATGTCTAACATACCCACATGATGTCTTGTTGTTATCTTAAATGACTTGTGCTAGTAACCTGCATATCTCATAGGTTAACCATTAGAGAACCAGGTTATACATACCTCGTAAGTAGATCTTCTATGTGATCCATGACAATGGATGAATCTTTGTCTTCATGTCACCATTGTCATATGTTATTGAACTGGAACATGATTTGTATTTCTTGATGTACCTTTCATGTTAGCAGACAACATCAACCTCATACAACACCACAATGCATTAGTACAATCATAAGTGTCAAAACCCTAATCAATGAATATCTACATTCATAATTTTATTATGGTGATATGACAAGTCTAAAGTTAATCAAGATTGTACCAAACTTAATGAAGACAAACATACCATAAACTTAATCATGAGCAAATCTCGAAGCATACCTGGATAAGTCATACCTATCGAGATTGCTTGTAATCTTCTTATGTAAGGCCTTAGCCTCATCTCTCTCTGAAACAGGAACATCATTTATGCAGTTGACCAATCCATTCTCTTCTAGGATTAACCCAATACACTTGATTTGTAGAAATTGGATTTGGAGTTGGATTAGGGTTTGTCAGAGAAACCCTAAAAATTCAAACTTTGAATTTCAAACTTCTCAAAGGATAGAAATATGCGCCTTGATGAGCTGATCAAGATGGTATACTCAGAGTTTGAAAACTGCAAAGTTTCACCCCTCAAAATTGCTTTTGAAACTTCTGTATCTTCTCGATAGGATCCCAAACTAGGGTTTGATAAAGCCCACCCTTCTGCCCAACCAAAAGGTTTGATCCAAAGCTCTAAACTTTGATTTTTCTGAGGAGCTTCCAGTCGTGGTCATAGACTTTAGAAATTCCAACTTTTGCAGAAGCCCTAATTTTCCACCTTTCCGATCAAAATCCTGAACTAGGGTTTGATCAAGCCCGGCCTTCTACCCAACCAAAAAATTTGATCTTGGTCTCTAAATTTCGATTTTGATGAGGAACATCCAACTGTGGGCTCCGATACAAAAGATTCCAATATTCTTCGAAACCCTAAATTCCCGGAGCCATGAATGAAGGTGCTCAAAATCCAATTTTTTTTTGACAGAAATATGCACCTGATTGTTTCTGGTGTAACTCCTAAATTTAAGATCTACAGGGTCTGAAAGGTATTCCTATGGTAGCCTAGCCTATTACCTTTCCAACGCCATATGTCTAAACTCAATCGGATTCTCTGAGAGAGATTTATGCCAAGTGTTGCAACGTGACCTATTTATGGGATAAAACAGGAGAGCAAACTTGTACGGAGTGCCACGTGTCACTGGTTAAGTTTCGGCCTATGAAAAAATTACCTGAGAAATTAAAATCTGTTCCCTACCTATCACTTTTTACAAAATTTCATTTGGAGCTTCCTAGCCCAAGTTATGACATTTTTTCCTAGGTCACTTGTTTATGACAGAGATCTGGAAGAGGCAGAAACCCTAGATTGTACAGATCATAACTCACAAAGTACATCGAATTAGAAGCTGTGCTTCTGAAAAAAAGTACATGGGGATGTTTTATACGACTTGTAAAGGTTTCAAATCCTGAACCTTCTACAAAATGGAGTTAGAGTGAAAGTGCTACGATGATTGGTGTTTGCTATATCAAGCTCTAGCTTCGCAAGTGCAACAAGTGTCATAAATGCCATACCATGCCTTCCTTCAGGCTAGCTCTGATACCATGTTAATTTTTCAGAATTGTCAATATGATCTAAGATCTTAACTGAGAGAATAACATGTACAACATATCTACATCATATCAATCATGGACACAATAATGCAAGCACACAAGAGACACAGAGTTTCACCGGGGAAAACAAAGAAGGTGAAAAACCCCGCAACTTCGTCAGAGATAGATAGAGCAATGACACAACCAAACTACAAGAGATAGTCTTCTACTAGCAGCTGATCCTCCTCCTCACATGTGTGCCACTTTCTGAGTGATGGAAGAGTGAGTAATGAGATGATCAAATAGAGATGTCCCGATCTCTATTTATACTTGTCCTGTCCTTCCCAATAAACCAGTGGAGCCAACCTGTCTAACTTAGCCTAATAACCCATGGTTACATTAATCTGGGATGACCCCACACTTGGTGGTCTAATAACCCATTTACCCACATGACTCATATAGGGCCGACCCCATCAAGGTGGTCTAATAACCCATCGCAAGTTACAACACTTGCGACACTTGTCAATACAAATGACGACACTTCCATATAGAGGAATAATAAAATCTCTAAAGGAGTACAATATACATAGATGAAATACATAGGTGAAATACATTCCGAAGTTACATATACATCAACAATATCCATGTATGGAATAGGCACTCTCGTTACTCCTCGTCGACGATAGTTGAGGATGTTGGAGTGGTCGATGCCAAAAGGGTCATTGCATCTGGACCAGATTCTTCCACCGTCTTGTCGAATGTGTCAAAGGTCAACACTTTTGCGAAAAATGTCTTCCGAGATTTGCATTCAGACGTATCATGCCAAGATGAGTGGTGTTAATCGCACCATTTCCCGTTGGGCGGTTGTTTCTACATTCAATTTTCTGAAAAGGAGTTTTGCCGTGATCTGACTTTGGTAGAGTTAGCTGAGAATATTTTGACTTTTTGAATTCGTCTACTGTCTTCTTGTCAGGTGGTCGTCCTGATGTTAGCTTTGTCACAAAACGTGCTTTTCCTTTCTTCTTGCTTTCCAATTTTCTGGCATAGTGGCAAGAATCCACAAGCTTATTGACAGTTAGAAATTCCATCTCTTGTTGAATGTATTGGGATAGTCTGCTGATGTACTTCGAAACAAGCAATTTCTCTTCTTCTTGGACGCAAAGTCTATCCATGAGTCGATAGAACTTGTTATCTCCTCAAATGAACATAGACTAGTTGTTTTTCTAGGTGATAGGAAGTCTTTCAATTTTTCATTTTTATATACATTTGAGGTTCTTTTTCAAGAGTTTGAAGTATGTAATAAAGCTCGAAATAACATTTGAGGTTACTTTTCTCCAAAAAAGAAATTTCAAGTTTTGGTACCTTAGGCGAACAAGGAGATGGTTCATTAGCTACCGAAAACCCAGCTATCAGCAGCTTACAGAATGGAAGACAAAACTCTTCAGCTACCGAAAGGAAAGGCACGTGTCAGGTATCGTGGAACAGTTTCAGTGGCTTAGGCAGACAAGGCAATTGTTCATTAGCCATCGAAAGCAGAAGTTTTGGTAGCTTATAGATTCAAACCTTGGTTTTCCTAGCCACCGAAAGCTAAAAAACTGGACAGAATTTTACCATTTTTACATAGATCTAATTTTAACTAATCCAAACACCTCAAGGGTGGTTTATAATGTTATATAATAATTAAAGGCATAATGATCAAGGTTCTGTTCCAGATTTAAAGGTGCCATCAAGGTGGAGAAGATGAAGCTTCTTGCCTTTTTTTTTGGAAAAAGAATCATTTGTCCTCTAGGTGGTAGGTTCGACCTGATCCATCAGCCTTTGGAGTTTTTCTATAGCTGTCGAAAACTATCAAGTTGGAGGCAAGGATATTTATTGAAATTAATGGCATTTTTACTATGAAAGGCCATCATTTTCAAATGATGATTCTGAGTGACTAGAGAATTATTTTTCAAAACGATCAGAGGTTTTTGTTTCTAACATGTCAGAGAAAAATAACCTCTCTTATTTTTCCTACAGGTGTCACATATTGGGAGAATCAAATCCATCTCTGAGCCCTAATTTTTGGATCTAAGGATTTTCCTATTTGACACATGTTTTTGAAATGCATATCTTGGGAAAATGAAAACGGTTTTCAATGACTTGAGAGAGGTTTTTTCTAAAAAAAAATCAATATACAATAAAATCTTTCAGTTTATACACAGGTGTCATAGATTTGGAGAACTGAACACATCTCTGAGCCCCATTTTTCAGCAGTTTGGCCAAATTAATGGCGTTTTTACTGTGCAGAGTCATCATTTTAAAATGATGATTATGAGTGACTAGAGCATCATTCTACGAAACAGGAGGATGTTTTTGTCCCTAACACGTCATAGAACAATAACCTCTCTCAGTTTTCCTACAGGTGTCACAGATTGGGAGAATAGAATCCATCTCTAAGCCCCATTTTTCAGCAATTTGGCCAAATTAAAAAGTATTTTTCCCTAGTTTATTGAAAACGGTTTTGATTTTCTATTTTAGCAGATTCGATCCAGTTTTTCAGGATCTTGAACATTTTTGTAAAGTCTATAAATCCTGTGACTCATGTAGAACAATGGTTCGATTTTGGAGAGACTCTTCTATACTTGTATTCTCAGACTTCCCGTTGCATCTTAGTTATATAAGCTTCTTTTGCTATTTGTGTTCAGATTTCTTTCCTACCTTTCTGTACTTGTAGTGAAATGTTTATTTCATGTTTGTTCATTTTTCTATGCCAGATAGCTGTAATCCTATCTTTGTATTAAGAATTGGACATCAAGTATCATTTATTTATTATGATTAGCCATTTATATATGTGTTATGTGTATGAGTCTGCTAGCACGATAAGAATTCTGCTCTCATTTAGCTTTTATAAACTCTCTGAACAACAGTAGTTAAAAGCCTTGTCTACCTAAGTGTGTCCATGCATGTTTTGAGTGTGTGAGTTTCGGTTCAGTCATCCAACTTGATCCAAACACACCCCATCATTTGAAGTAAGATTAAGTTACCAGGCTCTTTTGATTGCAACCTAGAAAGACTCTTGGAGAGCTAAAAAATTGGCGCCGTTGCCGGGGAAAGGAGTTCGAAGCAAGCTTCCCTAGGAGACGACATAGTTTCAGCTTTTGATGATAGACAAAGGCTGGGCATTATATTGGTTGTAAGCATCTATCTGGCGACTCCAAATTTAAAGACTCCACTAGGGAGGATCCTGTCGATAGAAGATGAAGGGACTGAAGTGTAAAACTAGGTATCAGTTCGTGAGCTTTCTTCATGAACTTTTATTGATATTTATTAGTTAATTTATGCTTTTCCCTTCATGAATTAAGAGGATCATCTTGTGCTTTGAATTTTCGGATGATCATCAACCTTCTTTTATATATCCATCATTTGAAGAAGAAAATCTCCATCCTACTTGTGTTGTTGATATTGATCCTATGTCTTCACTTCAGCTTATTGAGAAGGATGAACTTTGCTTTCAAATCTCTCATGAATTTGATCACCCTTGTAACTTTGAAGAAGTTGAAAGTGATTCAAAGGCTTCTCAGATTTCATTATCTTCAGTTATTATTGAACCTTGTCATCAGCTTGTTAAACCTTGCTTTCAGCCCATTAAATTTCAGTCTATAGTTAGACAAAGGGTGTTTAAACCTCTCAAACTACCATCTCAACTTTATCCTTATCCTCCCAACTTTGTTGAGTATCTTCCCCGATTTATCAAAAAGGATCATATTATAGCTGATATACATTTGGGAGCTTTTGTAAACTTTGTTGATAATCTGGAAATTAGACATGAAGATGTTGTTATGAGATTATTTTCCAAATCTTTGACGGGAGAGGCTGCTTTATGGTTTAGATATCTGGAACTTGGTTCAATTGGTTCATGGACTGGTTTCTATTACGCTTTGTCAAAATATTGGGGTGAGAACAAGTCTCTTGATCAGTATCTCACTGATTTTTGCACTTTGAAGAGAGGAGAGGAAGAAGCTTTGGCTGTCTTCAACAGAAGGTTCTACTGTGTTTATCATGACATGCCTTTGGAAATCCGGCCTACAGAAATTGCTGCCATGATATATTATGTTATGGCTCAACATTCAGATTTAGTTCTTTTTCTGTTAGAAAGGAAGTCTTCATCCTTAAGGAGCTTGTATGAAGATGCTCAAGAGGTAGAGGAGAACGTTCATGCTTCCAGGATAATTAGAAAGAAGGTTTACTTTGAAAATCTGCAAGCACATGAGCAAGCAGAATGTCAATACATTTCAGATTTTGAGCAGGAAGGTAAGGAGTATAAAGCATATTTAGAACAACAGCCTGAAGGTGAGTATATTTCAGATTCAGAATCGGATTCTTCAATAGGTGTAGAATGCTCTAGAAATAGGTATGAGTCAGAATGCTATGATCAGTTTGCTAATCTGGATGAGCCTCTGACAACTGAAGATTGCATAGGCAATTATATGATTTTAACTGATCCTTATTCATATGATTTTAACACTGTTTTATCATTATCTTCTGAGCACTTTTCTGAAGAGAAAGTTGTGATCATTAATAATCAAGATCTGAGCTCAAGGGAACGTGAAGGTGGTCAGTCTTCTAGCAGAGGAACTGTCATGGCTGAGCAAGAGGCTACCATAGATGTGCAGCTGTTTCTAGAAGACCAGTATGTTTCTGATTTTCCTTTTAAGGATCCAGTGGCAACATTCATGGAGTTATACATTTCAGAAAACCTGAAGATTTCAGATTTCCTCAGCTTGCCATTGTTTATAGGTAAGTATGGTTTCCTGGATAAGTTCTTATCACTACAGTTACATTTCAGAGATCGGCTTCTAATCAATTATAAAGATGAGATTTATTCAGTTTTTGAATTGCTTGAATGGCTATTATGGAAGTCAGCATTTACCTAACCCGATTGCAGATCCGGTTAGAGTAGACTAGTGTAGGAAATAAGCTCGTTGCCCGAGCATTTCTTTCTTCCAGTTTGTAGCAGAAATAAGAGTTAGCCCATGTGAATAAAGAAAACTCTTGAAAGGTGTTCAGAGGGTGGTTGTATTGCTGACTCCATGCCCAATGGAACTACAAGTTCAAAACCTTCCATTGTAAACAACATTTCTTTTCTGTCAGTTTTGCAGTTTAAATGACTCCATAGCCCAATGGAACACTAGAGGATAGGTTTAGATTTTTGTTTTACAGGAAAGGAATTGGATCTGTGGCTCTTGAAACCTCACAAGGAGACTTTTATCCCCGAGTAGGAGCCAGATGTTATCTCCTCAAATGAACATAGACTAGTTGTTTTTCTAGTTGATGGAAAGTCTTTCAATTTTTCATTTTTATATACATTTTAGGTTCTTTTTCAAGAGTTTGAAGTATGTAATAAAGTTCGAAATAACATTTGAGGTTACTTTTCTCCAAAAAAGAAATTTCAGGTTTCGGTAGCTTAGGCGGACAAGGCAATGGTTCATTATCTACTGAAAACCAAGCTTTCGGCAGCTTACAGAATGGAAGACAAAACTCTTCAACTACCGAAAGGAAAGGCACGTGTCAAGTATCGTGAAACAGTTTCGGTGGCTTAGGCGGATAAGGAAATTGTTCATTAGCCACCGAAAGCAGATCTTTCGGTAGCTTACAGATTTAGACCTTGGTTTTCCTAGCCACCGAAAGCTAAAAAACTGGACAGAATTTTAGCATTTATACACAGATCTAATTTTTACTGATCCAAACACCTCAAGGGTGGTTTATAATGTTATATAATAATTAAAGGCATAATGATCAAGGTTCTGTTCCAGATTTAAAGGTGCCATCAAGGTGGAGAAGATGAATCTTCTTGCCTTTTTCTTTGGAAAAAGATTGATCTGTCCTCCAGGTGGTAGTTTAGACCTGATCCATCAGCCTTTGGAGTTTTTCTATAGCTTTCGAAAACTATCAAGTTGGAGGAAAGGATATTTATTGAAATTAATTGCATTTTTACTATGAAAGGCCATCATTTTCAAATGATGATTCTGAGCGATTGGAGAATTATTTTCAAAACGATCAGAGTTTTTTGTTTCTAACATGTCAGAGAAAAATAAACTCTCTTAGTTTTCCTACAGGTGTCACATATTGGGAGAATATCGAATCCATCTCTGAGCCCTAATTTTCGGATCTCAGGATTTTCCTATTTGACACCTGTTTTTGAAATGCAGATATCGAGAAAATGAAAATGGTTTTCAATTATATGAGAGAGTTTTTTTCTCAAACCAAATCAATATACAATAAAATATTTCAGTTTATACATAGGTGTCCTGGATTTGGAGAACTGAACCCATCTCTGAGCCCCATTTTTCAGCAGTTTGGCCAAATTAATGGCGTTTTTACTATGCAGAGTCATCATTTTAAAATGATGATTCTGAGCGACTGGAGCATCATTCTGTGAAACGGGAGGATTTTTTTGTGTCTAACACGTTAGAGAACAATAACCTCTTTCATTTTTCCTACAGGTGTCACATATTGGGAGAATCGAATCCATCTCTGAGCCCCATTTTTCAGCAGTTTGGCCAAATTAAAAAGTATTTTTCTCCAGTTTATTGAAAACGGTTTTGATTTTCTATTTTAGTAGATTCGATCCAGTTTTTCAGGATCTTGAACATTTTTGTAAAGGCTGTAAATCCTATGACTCATGTAGAACAATGGTTCGATTTTGGAGAGACTCTTCTATACTTGTATTCTTAGACTTCCCATTGCATCTCAGTTATATAAGCTTCTTTTGCTATTTGTGTTCAGATTTCTTTTCCTACCTTCCTGTACTTGCAGTGAAATGTTTATTTCATGTTTGCTCATTTGTCTATGCCAGATAGCTGTAATCCTATCTTTGTATTGAGAATTGGATATCAAGTATCATTTATTTATTGTGATTAGCCATTTATATATGTGTTCTGTTTATGAGTCTGCTAGCATGATAAGAATTTTGCTCTCATTTACCTTTTATAAACTCTATGAACAGTAGTAGCTAAAAGCCTTGTCTACCTGAGTGTGTCCATGCATGTTTTGAGTGTGTGAGTTTTGGTTCAGTCATCCAACTTGATCCAAACACACCCCATCATTTGAAGTAAGATTAAGTTACCAGGCTCTTTTGATTGCAACCTAGAAAGACTCCAAGAGAGATAACAGAACTCATCGATGTAACTCTGTACTGATTAGTCTTTCCATTTCCTTAGCTTCTGCCACTTCTTATATTGTTTCTCGAGGTATTTCGATGGGTAAAATTCCTTTTAGATGTGTTCGATGAATTTATCCCATGTGTCGATGGGGTCTCCACTTTTCTCCATCTTTGTCAAGAGGTTCTCCCACCAGCAGTGCACAGATGTTGACATCTTTAATGCTGCAATGGTGATATTTTCATCTTCTGAGATTTGATTCACAAAGTAATAGGATTCCAATTGTTGCACCCAATTTTCAATGGATTTCATGTCGATATTGCCTTCAAGATTCAGTATGTCCAAATTCATTTGCACTTTGAAGGGGCTGATTTTATTGGAGTGAGTTCTTATCGAAAATCCTCCGGATGTCAAAGAAAATTGCATGAAAATTTCATTGAACTGGGCAAACATTTTAGTTCATTGTCGAGATAGATATTGTTCAATAAGTTGTGTTGTCTCGTCGGCTGCATGTCTATCGTCTATTTATTTTTCCATTTATGGAGGTAGCGTCTGCTAGGATTAATGAGATTACGAGCGTGTTTGGACAGGCATAAGTTGGTAACTTTGCTGGAAGTGTCTACACAAACTTAAGCATGAACAAAGCTAAGTTCTATGATACCAAAGATCCACACATGGCCAGGAAGCACAAGGGGGACAACAGTTCAACTGAATGAGTTGGATCTGTTATTGCAGAATCTTATGAAACAAAATGCGCAAAGCAAGAATACAATACATAAACATAACATGAATATACACAGACAATATGTAGGAATGTGAACTGATATTCTATTACTGGATATGGATAATCGATTGATGTATGTTATAGAGAGTGCTGAGACACTTGGGTGCTTTCCTGTTACGTTCAGTTACAAAGAATAAGTTAGAACAGTTCAACAGTTCAACCATTACAGTCGACTGGAAGACAAAGAGATAGTCTGTCGAAGTTCGACAATCTCTAGTCGCATGTCGATGTTGCATGTCGATGTCGCGAACTGTGAGGTTTTCGAACATGTTGAAGTTGAGACTCATCGGAGTTGTGTCGAAATCGAAACTTGTCAGAGTTGTTGAGTATGTCGAAGTCATGTTGAGTAAAAAATTGTCAAAGTTGTATCAACAACAATGACTTTCCAACTGCAATGTGGATCAGTCATAGGTAGCTTAATTGTTTTTTCTAATGCCAAATTGCTTTGAATATAAAATTATTTGGATTAGATATTTTATTTTAGGACACTATTCTATTTTAGGACTTATTTCACCATAAAGATGCAACTCCTATACTTGACATGTTGCGAGTCACTCGCGGTTCTCCATACTGACAACCCGCGAGTGTCAATTGAAAAGCTGCACTAGTAATTTGTTGATCCCACATATTGTGAGTCACTTGCAAGTTACTATGTCCCATAGTCATGGGTGTCTTAAGGAAACTTGAAAAAATATATTAAAAACATGAATTGGGATTAGATGAGGTAGGTATTCTAACTTCCTTAACTTCCCAAATCAACTACCTTTCGAACCAATCCTGCCTTCCTTGCCATAAATACAAGAGAGAGGCATGAGAAAGGCACCACCAATGGAAGAGATATTGTTATGCTGAAGAAATTCTAAGTCAAGAGAGAGGATCATGAGCCCGGGTTGTGGTTACAAAGGTGACTCATTCATAAATTAGGTATAATTTGTACTTGCTTCATTTACTGATTAATAAAAGTGGACATTCTTCCTTTCCCAACATAATCTGTGTTATATGTTGTAAATTTGATTATTAATTGATGTTTTATGTTATTAAAAACATCAGTTTGTTTTTATGTAATCAAATTGGCTTGAGGAAGGTCTACGGTTTTTTTTAGGCTGATACATTGAGGAGCAAAGGAGGAGAAAGCTAGGATCAAACTTCGGAATAAGGTGCATGTGTTTTTGACCTCTAACTTATTTGCTTAAGTATATTCATGTGCAGAACTCTGTATGTCCATATTACACCCCATTTATGTTGATAGTCTCCATCCCCGACTATAAGTTAAAATCCCTAACAACACCAGCTAACATAGTCAAAACCATTAGGAAGCAAAATAATTGAATATACTAAGGTCAGAATTCGAATGTGAAGACTCATGAGAGAACAAAGGGGTGTCTCCAACTTGTTGAGGAAATGTGCTAGGAATCATGTAGGAACTTGCAGGAACCTGGATAGTGGAAGTGAGAGTGCAAATAAAAGCTTCATGATGCATATTAGACTTCCCAATAACCATTAAATTACCATCTTGCACACTGATGAGCTCATTGGAAAGAGAGGAATCAAATTACACTTCATCTTCTAGAGCACTAATTGGCATAGGATCCTTAGTATTTGAAGTATGAGAGGAGAAAAATGATGATAGATGGAGAGAGAGTTCTTCTTCAACAATATGGGTTTGAATTTCTTCTATTGTATTAACTGCATGTGAATATGACAAATCAAAGTTGTCTTTAACTTCTAGAGCAACAGGAGAAGAAGTCACTTCAAGGAGACTTTCACCATTTCGAACTTGTGTTAATATTTCGGTTATATTTTCCTCTTCATCTTGCAAAACTTCATCAGATATGTTTGAGGCTGAGACATCAAGAGGGAGAAAAATTGAGGATAATTCACTAGGCTCACTCTCCAAGATTCTTGTAGCTTCCCCATCATTTTGCATTCCAAATGTTCTATCCAAATTGGTCCATATATCACTTGGAGTATTAGTAGTATCAATGAGGTAGCGCATACTAGGAGATATGGCCAAACATGTTGCTCCATATGCTCTGTCACAATAATTTAGACAATTATTTTTCTCTTCATAGGATGTAGGATCTTTCATAGCTCAAATAGACACATCAAAGAGATCTGGTCTCTCCAGAATTGTAATCATCTTCAATTTCCACTCTGAATAGCTTGTGAATGAAGTGAGAAGAGGAACTGCTTTCAAATCCATGTTGAAGTTATACTTTCAAAACAACACTCTGAAGATTTGTATGGAATATTAATTAATGAGATATACTTTAGTCAATAGGAACATTCAAGAATTTATAACACCTGTGAATACCCCAATGGATAAACCAAAGGACTCAATACAATGTCCCCAGGAATTATGTGGTAACTCCACTGCTTCTGTTGCATTACTGCAAGCAACTATGCTCAACCTAAGCTCCCTAATCTATGATACCATGTCAAAATTCTATGGTCTTGTTGTCATACAAGAATTCTATAGGTAAGGATCTAAAACCAATATAATATTCACTTAGATTTGTGACAGAGATTAGCAGAAAATAGAGAAGAAGAATGAGCTAGAAACACATGAGATAGAAATCAATTGGAATAAACTCTCACATCTTATTATTCAATAACATGAATACAATATATAATATATCTCATAGAGAAAATTCAAGATCCTTGGAGGCAATTTTAGTGGATAACACGTGGAAGGATTAAATTAGACCAAATCCCCATCTATGACATGTGTCAACCTCCAACTCATAGTAGATGGTCACGAATTGCTTAGGTGGACCTAGGTAGACCATGAGTGACAAAAAAAAAACCATTGAGTGGATTTTCAGGAGAAAAGGAAGTAATATGTTGAAGAAAAAAGTAGCAAAATTTCCCAAGTCATCCTAGCACTCCTAGTTCAAACTAATACAAGTGAAAAGTAGGAAAAAGCTGCCCTAACTCACAAAAGATAGATAAAAGCAGGATAAAGCAGGATGGGTGATTTAGCTTTGAAAAAGAAGAGTAAAAGCATACGGAGGGTGCTATTGTGGATAAACTATCACAATGGTGGAAAAAATATGCACTAGGTAGCCAACTCACATAGTTTAAACCACTAGGAAGTAAAATAATTGCATATACTAAGGTCTAGATGGTTAATTTCTTCTAACAATATCCTTACCAATTCAAGTTTTCTCGAGGAACCATGTAAAGAATGGTTTGCTAATTAATTGAGGAAGACCCAAATCATCCTGCATGGTATACATGGAACCAAGATATATTGCACTATAAAGATTGCATTTTCTAGCACCAAATTCCATCTTCAAGCAAATAATCTTAGAGGAATTACATTCATCACCAACAGTAGGTCGCTCAGGATTTCATAAAACCTATGAAAGGATTAAAAGTGATAATTTTTTGGGAAGGAATGAAACTCAACATCCATAACTTTTTCATAGCATGTGATACTTTCCAACAACACAAAGGAGAAATGGCGGGGTTGCCATGGGCCTTGTCGCTGCTTCCAATTCCAACACATCTCTATACTGATATTTCCATGGACTTTATCATGGGGCTTTTGAGAGTTGGTAATAAATTAGTCACCATGTTGGTTGTAGATCATCTTTCCAAATATGCCCATTTTTGTGCCTTGTCACACTCTTTTACACCATCAGTAGTTTCTCAAGTCTTCATGGATTATTTTTTTAAATTACATGGCATGCCTACTTCAATTGTATCTAATCAAGACACTACCTTCATCAGCAACTTCTTGAAAGAATTATTTAAACTTCATGGTACTCAGTTGAAACTTAACACAACCCATCACCCACAAACTGATGGCCAAACTAAAATGATAAATAAGTGTTTGGAAACTTACTTATGATGCTTTTCTTAAGAAAATCCACATCACTGGAAACAATGGATTGTTAAGATTCAATATGCTAAGATAGATAACATTAGTATTACATTCCATTTCACAACAATAGCATATATAGGACCATTAAAAGAACAACAAGCACAACATAAACACAAGAGACACCGATTTATCCTGGGAAACCCTCATGGGGTAGAAAATCCAGCAAAGCTTCCTCAATATAGATGACCAACAAATACAAAGATGTAATCCCCAAACATGACCTCCTTATCCTCCTTTGTAGATCTCTCCTTCTCCTATGCAAGTTTCACAAGTGAGTGTGTGTGTTAAATGAGGATCACACCTCCTCTATTTATACACTACTTCACTTGTCTTTTAACCTTAACTAGGTCAGCCTCAACTTAACCACTCAAAATAATGTTCACTAGGACAACCCCACTAGGGGACTTAAACACCCCATACAATTGACTTTGGGCTGACCCCACTAGGGAAGTCTAATAACCCAAGTTACCACATTCCGACGGAGGAATAAACATCTCCGGATATACAATAAGATCTCTACGGAGGAATGAAACATCTCTAGAATAATAAAATACAAATATAATATTCTTAGAAGTTACAATATTTCAACACTCCCCCTTAACGAGAAGGATATTATAACAACATTTGCAGGAGCAAGGAGTCATCAACTACATGATACATAATAAATCTATAAATCATTGGAAGCTTTCTTCATTGAACAACTACAACAACATCAACATATGGATCTCTCGATCAACAACATCATCATCTGGATCTCCTGATCAACAGCATCATCATCTGGATCTCTCAATCAACAGCATAATCTAGATCTCTCGATCAACATCATAGTCATATGGATCTCCCGATTAACAAAATCATCTGGATCTCTTGATCAACATTATCATTTGGATCTCCTGATCAACAACATCATCATCTGGATCTCTCGATCAACATCATCATTATCTGGATCTCTCGATCAACAACATCATCTGGATCTCTCGATCAACAACATCGTCATCCGGATATCCCGATTAACAGCATCATCATTTGGATCTCTCGATCAACGACATCATCTGGATCTCTCGATCAACAACATCATATGGATCTCTCAATCAATAACATCATCTGGATCTCTTGATCAACAACATCATCATCTAGATCTCCTGATCAACAACATCATAGCAGCATACCCTGCAACACACATGATCCAATTACGGGATGATCAATCCCTCTCACTTTAGGACATAGTCCAAGGATGATACAATCCTATCACGTACATTTTGAACCAAACATTCAGGGATGATGCAATCTGATCACGTACATTTTGAACCAACTGTTCAGGGGTGATGCAATCCAATCACATACATTTTGAACAAACCGTTCAAGGATGATGCAATCCCATCACGTACATTTTGAACCAAAGGTTCAGGGATGATGCAATCCTATCACGTACATTTTGATCCAACCGTTCAGGGATGATGCAATCCAATCACATACATTTTGAACCAAAGGTTCAAGGATGATGCAATCCTATCACATACATTTTGAACCAAACATTCAGGGATGATGCAGTCCTCTCACATACATTTTGAACTAAATGTTCAAGGATGATGTAGTCCTATCACATACATTTTGAACCAAACATTCAAGGAGGATGTAGTCCTCTCACGTACATTTTGAACTAAATGTTCATGGACGATGCAATCCTATCACGTACATTTTGAACTAAACGTTCAGGGATGATGCAATCCTCTCACGTACATTTTGAACTAAATTTTCAGGGACAATGCAATCCTATCACGTACATTTTGAACTAAACGTTCAGGGACAATGCAGTCCTCTCACATACATTTTGAACTAAATGTTTAGGGACAATGCAATCCTATCACGTACATTTTTAACTAAACGTTCAGTAATGATGCAGTCCTCTCACGTACATTTTGAACCAACTATTCAGGGACGATGCAGTCCTATCACGTCTACTTAGACAAAGTCTAAGGACAACTTTTCAGAGACATATGTCTACAGATCAATTCAGGGACCGAAGTCCTAGGATGATACAATCCCTCTCGTCTACTAGGGACCAATTTTTCAGAGACATATGCCTATGGATCAATTCAGGGACCAAAGTTTGGGGATGATACAATCCCTATCCTCCACTAGGGACCACTTCTCAACCTTATCATTGATATCATTGACCTCATTGTCGGGACAGGTAACCTCATCGTTGGAACATGTAATCTCATCATCGATACATGTATCCTCCTCATCGATACAAGTATTCACAACATCAATACAAGTATCCTCATCATCGATACAAGTATCCACATCATCAATACATGTATCCTCATCATCGATTCAAGTATCCAAATCATCAATACAAGTATCCTCATCATTGATACAGTATCCTCACCATTGATACAGTATCCACATAATCAATACAAGTATCCTCATCATTGATACAAGTATCCAAATCATCAATACAAGTATCCTTATCATTGATACAGTATCCTTATCATCGATACAATATCCTCATCATCGATATAGTATCCACATCATCAATACAAGTATCCTCATCATCTATATAGTATCCTCATCATCAATACAGTATCCTCATCATCAATACAATATCCTCATCATCGACAATCATATCACTCCCCCTTTTGAGGAGGTTCCTTCTGAACTACACCAATCTTGTCTTGAAAATACTCAAACTTTACTCGAGACATAGGTTTGGTCAATACATCAGCAACTTGTTCGTCAGTGCTCACATACTCAATCTTTATAGCTCCTTTCTGCACCATATCCCGTATATAGAAATATTGGATCTCTATGTGCTTTGACTTATCATGGAACATTGGATTCTATGTCATCTTGATACAACTCTGGTTGTCACACAGGATCATAGTGGGGTCCATATCTAAGTCAAACAATCCCAATAACAACTTCCGAAGCCATATCGTTTCACAACTAGCAGGGCAAGCAGCTATATATTCCACTTCAGCTGTGCTGAGAGCCACACTAGACTGCTTCCTGCTAAACCATGAGATCATGGTGGATCCCAAACAATGACATCCTCCCGACGTGCTCTTCATGTCTGATACACTTCCTTCCCAATCAACATCTGTGTAGCTATACAATCTGAAGTCATGATCTCCAAGATAACATAGATCAAAGTCTATCGTACCCTTTAGGTACCTCATCACATGCTTTGAAGCTATACTGACTCAAGGTGTTCATAGCAAAGCATATATCTGGCCTAGTATTCGTCAGATACATCAATGACCCAATAATCTATTGTACACTATCACATCCACTAACTCTGATGAGTCATCAACTAACAGCTTCAAGTTGGAATCCATGGGAGTGGCCATGACTTTGCATTCCAACATATCAAATCTTTTCAAGATTTCCACAGCATACTTTCCCTTGTTGGGAAAGATTCCTTTGGGCCTTACCATACTTCCAAACCTAGGAAGTAATGTATCAAGCTGAGATCTTTCATCTCAAATTCTGTAGCTAGCTTCTTCTTTCTTTCCATGATCTATTTCTCATTCCCTATCAGAAAGAGCTCATCCACATATAGTAATAGTATGACAGGTTCATCATCCATAACCTTAAGTTAAAGGTTGGGATCAGCTTTACTTTTGGTAAAGCCCAATCTTGTCAAGAAGCTATCAATTCTCCCTCTGTGACTGAACATCACTCACACTGCATTGAGTGATCTTTTGTATATCTTATCCATGCCATCTCTCGTCAAGTGTGTCTACTGATATGAGCCTCAAGATTATTCAAACTCTGTGGTGAGTTCCTTCTTGCATCCATCTAAGAGAAGAATGTCATATGTATATAGATACCATCTTTAACCTTGTATCAAAGGTTGAAATCCGCATCATTCATAGTGATCATTAAGCTCATCAAATGACTATCGATCCTGGGTACCCGTACAGAGCTTTCTTCAATTGAATCTTGTTAGTTTTCTCTATTCGTACTTCTTCTTCAATTACACCATTAAGAGAATGGTCTTATCTAGCCACTTGGAGAAAACATCTCATCATCATCCTCTTCCTCTTTCTAAGAGAATATTCTAGCCACGAGCCTTCTATAGTATGTTTGATTTGTAAGTCTTCTTGTTGAACATCGATCACTCGTTCTTTGGAATAGGTGTTCATCATCCTTCTTTTGTAGATCATAGCACCTGATCTTTTCTACAAATTAAAGTTAATCACATGATTAGTAATACTTCATCATCATCAAATTATGTTGACATGATAACCTACTATGCATACTAATATGATTCACATAGTCATGCATCTATCTTGACCAATATTTTGGCACAACACTTTTCCATATCCTGTATGCATACAATGGCTATCTAGATGCCTTCCATCTCTACCAGAACATACTATCAAGAGCATGCATAGCTCTCAGCATGTCAGCAAAGAGGTTTCATTCTAGATAAACAACAATGGAATCTTTGTCCAACTTACCCATCATATGCATATTAGTATTATAATGTTCAATTCTATATGAATGCTTACATTATGCATGATATATACAAATATGCATATAACTATTACGTGCAATATTATTGACTATTCAGATATTCAAATAACAACTCAAATACTTATCTTTTATGTTTGTGTGGTTACCTCCCACTTGATCTCTATTTTATGATAGCATCATTATATGTCTTTGAACTTCTATCCATTCTGTACCACTATGCATGCTTAAGTGTGCACTAGTGTCATCCTCATGATCTCATACATAATCATACATTGATTAGTATAATATCAACACTATCAAAACATTATGATTCTAAATAATCTTAAGTATGTATGGTCATGATCATTTCATACAAAGATATACTTACCTAAGATCCTAACACAAAGTAGGATTCTAACTTGGTATAGGAAAACATAGCTGGATTATCATTCTTTGTTATGTCTTAACATACCCAAACAATATCTTCTTTGTTCTCTTCAATGATATAGAGACCTTGTGCTAGAACCTGCATATCTCATAAGTTAAGCATATTAGAACAAAGTCATACATACCTCATAAGTAGAGCTTCTATGTGGTCAAAGACTATGGATGATTTTTTGTCTTCATGTCATCATGGTCATAAAACTTGATTTGTCTTTCTTGATGTACCTGTATCTTGTTAGCAGACAACATCATCCTCATACAACACCACAAGTGCATTAGTACAATCATAAGTGTCATAAACCTAATCAATGAATGCCTTCTATTATTCACATGCATTCATACTTTTACTAAGGTGATCAGACAATCTAAAACTAATCATGATTGTACTAACCTCAATAATATGAAGACAAACATATTATGAACTTAATCATGAAACAGATTTCAAAACATACCTATATCTTCTCAAGTCATACCTACCGAGTAGTCTTATCTATAAGGGTAAAACCCTAACCATCCAAGGTAGATCACTTGTAAACATCTTATGTATGTTCATGGTTCTAGGATGATAGAATATCAGTGCCATTTAAACCTTCTTCATTGCTGCCCTATGAGTCTCCCAACTTTGTTAGGGTTTCTTCTTACTTGGAAACCCTAATGTTCAATCTCCTTCCTCCCACAACATTTTGATGGAGGATCAATATCTATGATGAATGGATTCCAAATCCATTATCAAAGCTTCCAATGTTGTATCAGGTGTCTCCAACATTGTATCAGGTCCTTCCATACCTAAAAACCAAAAACCTTAAGTGTGAGCTTCTTCCTCCTCTTCTTAGATTTCCTCCGTTGAGCCATTTCAGATGTGTCGTATTGTTTATGGTGTATCTCTGCAATGTCGGATCTGCAGGGTCTAAAACTTCATCTTGTGGTATCCTGACCTATCATATTTCCAACCCCATAGGTCTGAGATTTAATGGATTCTCTGAGAGAGAGTGATTCCAAGTGTCGCAACATGACCTGTTTATGGGATGAGACAGCATAGCGAACTTGTACATAGTGCCACATGTCACTGTTTCAACTTAGTCCTCTGAAAAGAGGACATGTCAAACTAAATTCCATGCCCTAAATGCCACATTTTACAGAATTTCATTTGGAGCTTCCTAGCCCGAGATATGACCTTTTTCCCTAGGTCACCTGTTTAGGACTGCATTCTGGAAGAGGTAGAAACCCTAACTTGTATGGATCATAAATCAAAAAGTACAATGAAACTAAGGCTAAGCTTCAGACACAAGGTACATGGGGATGTTATCTTCGTCCTGTAGAAGTTTCATATTCTAAACCTTCTCCAAAATGGATTTATAGTGAAAGTGCCACGATGACTAGGTTTTTCTATACAAAACCCTAACTTGCAAATTGTCGCAAGTGAGACAAGTGTCGTAAGTTCCATACATTGCCTTCCTTCAAGCTATCTCTAATACCATGTTACGATTCAATATGCTAAGATAGAGATAATCAGTATTACATTCCATTTCACAACAATATCATATACAGGATCACTGAAAGAACAAAAAGCACAACATAAACACAAGAGACACGAATTTATCCTGGGAAACCCTCATGGGGTAGAAAACCCAGCAAAGCTTCCTCAATATAGATAACCAGAAAATACAAAGATGTAATCCCCAAACATGACCTCCTTCTCCTCCTTTGGAGATCTCTCCTTCTCCTATGCGAGTTTCACAAGTGAGTGTGTGTGTTAAATGAGGAACACACCTCCTCTATTTATACACTACTTCACTTGTCTTTTAAACTTAACTAGGTCGGCCTCAACTTAAGCACTCAACATAACGTTGACTAGGACGACCCCACTAGGGGACTTAAACACCCCATACAACTAACTTTGAGCTGACCCCACTAGGGAAGTCTAATAACCCAAGTTAGCACATTTTGACGGAGGAATAAACATCTCTGAATATGCAATAAGATCTCTACGGAGGAATGAAACATCTCCATAATAATAAAGTACAAATATAATATTCTTAGAAGTTAAAATATTTCAACATGGATTCCTCTTGAAGAATGGTGGTATAATACCACTTTTCATGGTGCTACCAAATGACATTTATCAAACAGTATATGGCCAAAAACCCTTGACTATGGTTTTATGTTTACCGGGCAATTCCATGGTCTAGAAAGTGGATATCACACTTCACACTAGAGAAGCTATTCTCTACACACCAGCTAAGGACAATTTGGCTATGGATCAAAATAGAATGAAACAATCGATAGATCATCATCAATCTAAGCACTCTCTTACATAAGGGGATTCAATGTTTCTTCAAATTCAACCTTATAAACAATCATCCCTCAAAAACTACCCCCACCAGAAAATGGTTCTGAATCTCTATTGGCCTCACCAGATCATCTAATGCACTGGACAAGTGGCCTACAAGATAGCTCTTCCTTATCACTTCAAGATTCACCCATTCTTTCATGTATCATGCTTAAAAACAGTGGTGGGATCCAATTGTATAGTGAAAACCACGTTACTATAAATTGATGAGTAAGTTCCATTTGGCTCAAACCGAAAGCAGTATTGGACACTAGTGAACACCAATTGCATAGGTGTACATTCAAATAAGTGTTGATCCAATGGAAATATATGCAACCTAAATATGCCACCTAGGAACCTAAATGGATTTTACAACAATTTCCTCATCTTTAGTGTTGAGTACAACACTACTTTGGAAGAGGGAGGGCATGTTAGGGTCCCACCCTAACTCCCTACCCTAGTATTTAGTCATGTAATGTATCAGGACATAACCTTTAAATAAGGCTGACTAGTTGGGAGTAGAATCTTAATGTAAAAAGGGCATATTTATTAATTAAGGCCCACTAGTTAGCTGGTACTCATAAATTATCAAGACCAAATCAAGTAGTTAGGGATTTGGGATATTGAAAACCTATTTAAAGAGCTAAGAGGCTATGGATTGTTTTGTCAATAATTATTTTATTAAATCTTTTCTCTAATGAAATGTTTCCCAATCTTAAGAGGCATGTGAGCATTTCTTCCTATAGTTATTTTCATAATACAAGATCTATTTCCGTAGCATTTATCATGTCCATTTCTTTTTATTATTTATTCTACAATATAATATTATGTTTCATGCATTGATTATCTTTGTATATCTTGTTTTTTCTCGAATTTGTAGGGTTGATACCACCACACTTTTTATCCTCACTCAATCATAACCACAATCCCAAGATCCATCTCTAGTATGTAAGACCTCTTTTAGGAACTCATATCCCACTAACTGGTCAAAGATCCATTTTAGAGGTCCTGTGTGATGATTTTAAGCCATTTTCATGGACCAAATCCTTAAAATATTTATATAGTACTTTAGTCCTTTTAATTACTCCTCTCATCATGGTCAAGACCTGATACCTATCCTTGGTGCAAAAAAACCTCCTAACGGAACCCATATCCTAATATAAGGTGAAACACCATCTCTAAAGGGGCTTTATATTGCTTTAAGCACTTGTTAATGGATATAAAGGCTTAAAAGATTCATTTTGGTCCTATGAGCCTTTATTTTCTCCCAATACCATAGTCAAGATATGAAGATCCATCCATTGTGTCTACAACTTTATAACATTTCCCATGTCTCATTTGAAGGTCAAAGATTCCATAGACATGGTTTTTCTAGTGATTGAAGGTGACATTAATGTATTATGACTTCTAGAAAATAAATTTAGATCCCGTAAACCTTTTTTTGCTTCATTAACAATGGTTAAGGCCTCAAGACCCATGTTTGGTACAAAAAATATCTTAATTATACCCATATCTCACTAAGAGGCTAATGATGCATGTTTTTTGGTGCTTGGAAGTTTGTTTTAGAGACTAGGGCCATACAAGCTTCATTTTGGGGCAAAGGGACAGGATCCAACTCTTGTGTACAATTATAAAGACATTAATACATTAATATTAATTAACACATTAATATTCATTATGAAGTTATTAATACATTAACATTAATCAATACATTGTTATCAATTATAAAGTTATCAATACTTTAATATTTAGTAATGAATACATTAAATTAATTAATACATCATATTAATTAATACATTAAATTAATTAATACTTCAAATTAATACATTAATTATACAATAATTAATGTATTAATTAAGACATTACCTAATACATTAATTAACACACTATTTAATACATGACCTAACTTTTTCACCAAAAACCTAAACCTAAACCTAGCTCACTCTCTCTCAAGACCTTAACCTAGCCGACGCTCTCTCAAAACCTAACATCACACATCACACTCACCTATAACTACTCTCTCACATCGTCTCTCAGAATAGTACCAAGCTCACCCCTGATGATAGACTCACTTTGAAGTCCGAAACGTTGGGTTTAATAAACCATAAACAGGTATTTCCATCCTACTAAAAAAACTCCTAATGTTATCCATATCCCACCCAAGGACAAAGGAACTTTATAGGGGGTTTTGTGGTGGTTTGAGGAATATTTTGTCCCATAAGACTTATAATATTTATTTATTAATTAAGGGCCTTATTTTTCTCCCCCAATCATGTTCAAGGCCTTGATATCCATTCTTACTACATGGAGATTCCTAATGGTTCCTATATACCATTCCTATGGAAAATATCCCTTTAAATGGTTTGTGTTGTAGTTCAAGGCCTTGGTCATTACTCATTAGCTCAAGAATATTCATTTATTCCAATATTTCTCCTACAACCATCATTAAGGCCTTGCGGCGCATCCATGATGCATGCAATCTCGCATTGGTGGGTCAACTCTGCAAAAACCTCCCCCGAGCTAGTGTTGGCAGTGTTCCCACGTCGACATTGCCCACACACACTTGTGGGAGCCAACGACACGCAATCTTCCTGCTCCGTTTGCTTTTTGGCTCCCGGACAGAAATTCACCAAGTGTCCCTGAACGACAATTTCATGCGACTTGCAACTTGACATAACTCGGAAACCGGACGTCGAACCTATGAACCGTCGACTCCGTTGGTCTCCTAGCGTGCGATTACCTCTCGGGGGCCCTCTCCCTCATCTCCCCATGGCCCAGTGGCTTCATTGTGCATTCATTTCGTAAACTAGGGTTTTGCTCAGTGTAATTGCATGCAATCTTGCATTGGTGGGTCAACTCTGCAAAAACCTCCCCCGAGTCAGTGTTGGAAGTGTTCCCACGTCGGCATTGCCCACACACACTTGCGGGAGCCAACGGCACGCAATCTTCCTGCTTCGTTTTCTTTTTGGCTCCCGGATGGAAATTCACCAAGTGTCCTTGAACGAGATTTTCATGCGACTTGCAACTCGACATAACTCAGAAACCGAACGTCGGATCGACGAACCGTCGACTCCGTTGGTCTCCTGGCATGCGATTACCTCTAGGGGGCCCTCTCCCTCATCTCCCCATGGCCCAATGGCTTCATTGTGCATTCATTTCGTAAACTAGGGTTTTGCTCAGTGTAATTGCATGCAATCTCGCATTGGTGGGTCAACTCTGCAAAAACCTCCCCTGAGCCAGTGTTGGAAGTGTTCCCACGTCGGTATTTCACACACACACTTGCAGGAGCCAACGGCACGCAATCTTCCTGTTCCGTTTGCTTTTTGGCTCCCGAACGGAAATTCACCAAGTGTCCCTGAACAACATTTTCATGCGACTTGCAACTCGACATAACTCGGAAATCGGACGTCGGACCGATGAACCGTCGACTTCGTTGGTCTCCTGGCATGCGATTACCTCTAGGGGGCCCTCTCCCTCGTCTCCCCATGGCCCAGTGGCTTCATTGTGCATTCATTTCGTAAACTCGGGTTTTGCTCAGTGTGGGAGTGTGCAATTTTTGCACACGGGGGTCAACTTTGGAAATCATCCACCGGGCAAGTATGGCTAGTGTTCCTAGCCCGAACCTGTCTAGACACACCTACAGGACTCCCCGGAACCTGGTTTTGTTGCATGGTTGGAGTTCTATGCCCCCAGTAGGTATCCAACAGGTGTCCCTGAAGGCCTTCTGGTAGTGAGACGGGATGGGCCATAGAATGAAGATCGTGGCTCGGATCGACGTATCGTTGACTCTGTTGGATTCAACACACCAGGATAGTGCCAGGGGTGCCCCTCCCCTCCTACCTGGTGGCCCATGTGTCACCTTGCAGGTCCGTCTTGGAAACTAGGGTTTTGCTCAGTGTGGGAGTGTGCAATTTTTGCACATGGGGGTCAACTTTGGAAAATCATCCATCGGGCAAGTATGGCTAGTGTTCCTAGCCCGAACCTATCTAGACACACCTACAAGTCTCCCCGGAACCCGTTTTTGTTGCATGGTTGGAGTTCTATGCCCCCGGTAGGTATCCAGCAGGTGTCCCTGAAGGCCTTCTGGTAGTGAGATGGGACGAGCCATAGAATGAAGACCGTGGCTCGGATCGACAAACCGTCGACTCCGTTGGATTCAGCACACCGGGATAGTGCCAGGGGTGCCCCTCCCCTCCTACCCAGTGGACCATGTGTCACCTTGCATGTCCATCTTGGAAACTAGGGTTTTTCTCAGTGTGGGAGTGTGCAATTTTTGCACACGGGGGTCAACTTTGGAAAATCATCCACCGGGCGGGTATGGCTAGTGTTCCTAACCCGAACCTGCCTAGACACTTTGGAAACTAGGGTTTTGCAGGTCCATGATGATGATGATGGTGATGATGATGAAGATGTTGATGATGATGGCTTGGTCTAAGGTGGTGCTCTCAAATAGCTAATTCATTATGAAATATTTAACAAGACATGAATTAAATTTAATATAAGTGTATTGTTTAATATAGTGAGCATGAATTGAATTAATTTTGTTGGGTGAAGCCAATAACCAACATGATGAACATAATATAATTTTAGGGTTTACTGATCATATGTAAAAAATGGCATATTCATAAACTTGACATACAAGAGAACTTTTGGCATATTTATAAACAACGTAAACGTAAATTTGGCATATCAAGAACGCAAAATTGACATATTCATATGAAACATACATGTGAAAATTGAGCATATATCAATATTCAATTACAAATAGTATAAATAGTATAGTATTAAAAGTATGTAACGTACCTCATCATGCTAGATCCCACCTATTATCATACAAGCAAGCCCTCCGGATCATCTCTTATACTGATGGTCTCCATTAGTCTCTCGTGCTCTGTATCTGGTAAGAAGTAGCATACCTTCGATGTATTTCGACTAGGCATTGTTCGTACCTGAAGGTTTGTGCCAATGATTAAGTTGGTAAAGTGATACACACTTGCACCTGGTTTATAATCGTTGTAAACATATCCACCCTTCTTTCTTCCATTGCTGTCCCATGTCAAGTATTCACCTTTAACAACCATAGACCCAGTTGGAAAGTGGTTGTTTTCATCGTCAGTCATGGACACAATGAGTGTTTGATTTCCATCTATACAGCGTGCCAACCAGTATTCCTTGCAATATTGGTCAAGTCCCTGAAATGTATCCCTTGTGAAAATCCTATTAATATCACCCATATTACCATTGGAGGCTAGATATCCCTTTTAGAGGGACTATGTGGTGGTTTGGGGTCATATTGATCATGACCTAGACATTCATTTTATATTAGTTTGAAAAAAAAAACTTGACTATGTTAGTATGTAGAAACGTAAAAGGATCATATCATAATCACATATATCTCTTCAAGACCTTTCCGAATAGCTAAAGAACAAAAAAAATGAATGTCAGGGTAGAAAGTTATGGAAAAATGACTAAAATGAATTTTTATATTTTTTTTAACGAGAATTTGTAAATAGTCTATATTACAAAAATGAGATAAAACAACAAAAAATTACAAAAATCAGTCACCCTAATGAAGAGGGTAGCAATAGTAAAATTCTTGTTGTCCAAAAATCCCCTTCCCTGAACATTACGTTCAACATTTTTGTAGTTGTAGCAAAACTCCTAGTGATCCACATCATACTTGACATTATTATCGAATGCTGACTTCGACACATCTGTGACAAGTTATCGACGTCAACATAACTTCGACATGGCTTCGACAACTCCACAACTTCGACCAGTTCCGTGACATCACACTTTTGCGACATCGACATTCAACATCGATATGTGACTTGCGACTATCGAACTTTGAGAAACTGTCTCTATTTCTTCCAGTCGATTGTAATGGTTGAATTGTTGAACCGTTCTAACTTCTTTTTGTAACTGAACGTAACAGGAAAGAACCCAAGTGTCTTAGCACTCTTTATATTAACATGTAAACTATTGTAATATACAGTAAGCATAGAATCAAGTCATGAACTTATATCCAGTAATAGAAATCAGTTCACATTCCTGCATATTGTCTATGTGCATTTGTGCTTTGTCTGTGTAGTGTATTCCTACTTTGTGCATTCTTTTTCCTAAGCTTCCACCATAACAGATCCGACTCATTTAGTCGAACTATTGTCCCCCTCGTGCTTCCTGGCCATGTGCAGATCATTAGTATCAGAGAAATCAATTTTGTTCATGCTTATGTTTTGCGTAGACACTTCCAGCGAAGTTACCTAACTTATGCCAGTTCAAACATGCTCGCAATCTCAGAAATCCAAGCAGACGCTACCTCCATAAATGGAAAAAGAAACAATTGATAGACATGCAACTGACGAGATAGCACAACTTATTGAGCAAGCACTGACTCGAAAAGAAACTGAAATGTTTGCCCAGTTGAATAAAATTCTCACGCGATTTTCTTCAACATATAGAGTATTTTCGACGAGAACTCACTCCGATAAAATCAGCCCCTTCAAAGTGCAAATGAATTTGGACATACTGAATCTTGAAGGCAATATTGACACAAAATCCATTGACAATTGGCTACAACAATTGGAATCCTATTACTCTGTGAATCAACTCTCAGAAGCTTATAAGATCAACATTGCAGCCTTAAAGATGTCAACATCTGTGCACTGCTAGTGGGAGAACCTCTTGAAAAATATGGAGAAAAGCGGAGACCCCATCGACACATGGGATAAATTCATCGAACACATCCGAAAGGAATTTTACCCATTGAAATACCTTGAGCAGCATTATAAGAAGTGGCAACAGCTAAGGCAATGGAAAGACCAATCAATATAGAGTTATACTGATGAGTTCTATCGACTCATGGCTAAACTTGACATCCAAGAACAAGAGAAATTGCTTGTTCTGAAGTACATCAATGGACTATCCCAGTACATCGAGTAGGATATGGAATTTATGATTGTCAATACACTTGTAGATGCATTCCACTATGTCGTCAACTTTGAAACCAAGCAGAAAGGGAAAGCGCCCTTCTCAACAAAGATGACATCAAGATGACCACTCGACAAGAAGACATCAACTGACTTTGACAAGTCAAAATATTCTTAGTCGTCTCCACCAAATCCAGATCATGACAAAAATCCTTTTTAGAAAAGGGAATGTAGAAAACAACCTCCCAACGGGAAATGGTGCGATTACCACCACTCATCTTGGCATGATACATCTGAATGCAAAGATCAAAAACAATTTTTGGAAACAGTGTCGACATCCGACGCGTTCGACAAGACAGTGGAAGAATTTGATCCAAACGCAATGAACCTTCTAACATCGACATCAACCACTCTAGTAGCCTCGACTATCATTGACGAGGAGGAATGAGAGAGCTTGTTCCATACACGGATATGGGTCTAGCATAACCCATTACATCTGATTATGAAAAACGGTATCCAGAAAACTTTGTTTATGAAGATCTTGTGAAAAAACTAGGTCTTGTCATCACTTCACATCCTTAGCCTTACAACATCGGTTGGATGAAGGATGGACAGGAACTACGGATCACCCAACAATGCAAACTCTCTTACTTCATAAAGCCTTTTGAAGATGAAGTACTCTGTGACATATCCCCACTCTCCGTAGCCGACACCCTATTTGGGAAACCTTACCTATGGGATCACCATGGAAGTTATCAGTCACAACTACAAAAGGTGATTGTCAAAATCTAGAATCGATGGTACAACATTCCAGAGCGACGACCTACACCAACGGTTTCAATGATATCTGCTAAAAAGACAAAGAATTTGATCAATCATGCTCAGATGTTCGTGTTAATCATGATCAAACCGCAACATTCCAGGAATATTGCAATGATGAGTCGACTTACCAACCAAATAAGCTGCCGACAAAAGAAGTTGATCGACAATGTTCTTGACGAGTATCAAAGTTTATTCCAAGAACCGGATGGAGTACCTCGATATTTCTAGGTAAAACACTCCATTGAAATTGCTCCTAGTTATTCTTTTCCTAATGCATCTTGTTAACACCCAAAAAGTGTTCACTACCTCATTACCACATTATATGGCTCATTTGTCCATTTTCCTACCATATTTCCATTAAAAATCCCAAAAAATCCCATTAAAAAGCCTCCAAAAGGCCTAAAATGCCTCCAAAAGGCCACAAAACCATCAAAATAGCCTTAAAAAGGGCTAAAAAACCCCTTTTTCCTCCAAAAAATAGCAAATATCCCCTAAAAAGGGAATAAAAAATATAAAATAATGAGGAAAAGGAGGAAAAAAACCTATACAGCTGCACAAAACCATGTGTTTCCCAAAACCATGGGTCAGCACTCCACCACCAAAAAACTATAAATAGGTGATGGAGATCCCTTATTCCATATCCACAATCACAAGCACCCTTACTCTGCCAAAATCTCTCTCGAAACCCTAGTTCACCTTTGAACTATTTTCACCTTGAGAGCCACCTTTGGCCCATTCCCCACATTGGAGAAGGAGAAAGGAGCATTCTGAAGCTTGGAGCATCCTCTTGGACACTGCAAAGGGCTTCATCAACCTTGACACTCAAGGTAACATTAATATAAAACCATTTTTTACATCTTTCATTTATGTCTCATGCAATGTTTAAAGTAGTTTGTTAATTGTTGTTTTAGCTTAATCATTTAATCATTATTGAACTGCTACTAAGGAGTCCATTCTCCTTAGTAGGTGCTCATTGGCACAAGCTAGGGGTAAAACCCTAGCTACAGTTTTGGCGACTCCCCTAGTTTTTGAATTTCTGGTTTCCGTTTTTTAAATTTTTCCTTTCGGCTGTCCCTTTCGGCCGCCGCATACCGCGTTTTTTCCCTCTGCAGTCGCGTCCCGACCGCGCCTTTCAGGCCTTTACCTGCGATCCGACCGCGGCTCTCAGACTGCTTCCGACGCCCTGCCGGCGGATTCAAGTCTGTTACCTGCGATCCGACCGTGGCTAATCAGCCTGTTTGCCGCGATCTGACTGCGCCTGTCGGCCTTTTTCCTGCGTCGCGACTGCGGCTTTCTGCCTCTTTCGTGCGTCCCGACTGCGCCTGTTAGCTCTTCTGCCGCGACCCGACTGCGTCTTTTTCCCTGTTTCCTGCGTCCCGACTGCCTCTGTTGGCCCGATAGCCGCGACCTGACCGCCGCTGTTTCCCTTAAACCCGCGGTCGGCCTGTTCCAATTCGCCACAGACCCGCGGTCTGATTTATGCTCTTTTCCTGTTTTGAGCCCAGCCCCTTTTGCTGCAATATTTTCTGCATCTGAACAGCCCCCTGTCCCACCTGCAGCCTCACTACCTTACCAGCCTTTCTGCAATATAATTTTTGTTCCCTTTACAGAATTCTTTTAAAAATTTTAGTGTTTTTTAAATTCAGAAAATTTTGCAAGTTAAACTTTCAATTTCCATATTATTGATAGATTGGAAGTTGCCCCCCTTGTGGCACTTCTATTTTTGGGTTCAAACACCTCACGAGCACACACTCTGTCACATAAAATCAAGTGAGCCTTAAAAAGTACCTAACTAAACCAACATTCTAACCCCACTTGGGGAACACAAAAGAATCATTGTAGTTAGGTAGGATCAGGGGGATAGGCTTCCAATAACACCCCTTGGTTATTTCACTTGAGACATAGTTGTTGTCCAAATAGGGAACCAAAATCCCCTAGTACTTTTTGGCACGGTCACGACCAGTTTATCAGAGGGCCTCTCCCTTAGGAGGGTTGAAGTCGGGAGACTGGTTCCGGAGGCCTGAGTGGAATACCGCACTCCATTCAGTAACCGAAGGGCTACCTTTCGCGGTTCGCGGGATATCCCTGTATAGGGGTATTGCGGTCAACGAGCTAAACGGCAGATTCACCTTTCTGGACGTGTCATGAACGAGGTATCTTAGTTGCCATTCTTCTAGGATTGACTACCCGGTATCCCTCCCGGTAGGGGGATATCATAGCCACTTGGCTTTCCTACTCATATTGTCTGACTTGGATTTCATCACCTTGCAGAGGATATGTTTAGTTGAGTCAGAATACTTTTAGTTAGGTGTTTGCATGCTCCTTTACCTCCCTTTGGTCTAGTGAGTCCACCATTTTTTCTTTTTAGGAAACCTGCTGCTTGTTGGTATTCTGACCATCTTTGTTGTTACTCCACCTATTGTAGCACAGCTGTTGTAGTGGGTGTTTTGAGTTGGTTGTTGGCCTGAGTGCCTTGTTTTTTAGCTCTCCTTCTGCACACTCGGTTGCATTAGGATTTTTGAGCTGTTTTTATACTCACCTCAACCCACAGAGACTAGACACCATCTGTCACCATTGAGTCCCCGAGACATTCTCGGCGCCTCAGGGGCGAGCCCCCACAGCACGGTTCTCTTGACACCACACGTCGTAGATTCCGATCATTATCCGTTGATACCACTCATCACCGATCTAGAGCCTTGTCACTTGACTCCACTCGTCAGCGACGTAGGTCTCCGTCACCAGATAGTGACGCACCTTACTTTACCTCAGATTCTGACGAAGAGTCTGAGAACCCTATTTACACTGCCCCTACTAGCCCCATGGCTGGCACGACTTCCACTCCGTTTGTCATAGGGACCATTGGTGGCACATCCACCACTACACCAGTTACTACACCTGTTTTGGGTATGCCCTCCATGGGGAACCCATCTACTGTACCCCTCACGGTACCTATTCCCACAGCGGGAATACCTATCCCCACTACATCAGTGGCTCACACTACCAATGGTGGTGCTGGACCATCCTTCACTACCTCAGTCCCCCCACTTGGGGGCACCACCCTAAATCTTGCCCCTCCACTTGGGGGCACTGGCCCCAACTTGGTCCATAGCACTACTGTGTCGCAGCCTTCTTCCAGTTTGCCATTCATGGCTAGCCTCAACCTACCTGACCTGGCCAGATTGACCAACGATCCTATTCGACACGACCCCACGTGGCCTCATATGCCTACCAAACTCCCCTCGGACATCCCTAAGTTCGAGGGCAAGGCTGGTGAGGACCCACAAAACCATATCATGTCTTTCCACCTATGGTGTTCCTCTAACTCCATCGTGGATGACTCTGTTCGCCTCCGTCTCTTACAGCGCACCTTTACTGGCTCTGCAGCCAAATGGTATATTGAGCAACCACATGGGACCCACGCCACCTTTGCCTCCCTTGCCTCTACCTTCCTGCAGTTCTTCCAGTTGCCTGTCCGCTATGACGCGGGCGTTGAGATCCTCCTATCCTGCAGACAAAACACGGCTACCCATATCACGGACCATATCCATGAGTGGTGTAGACGTCGTAGCTTATGCAAGATCAAACTAGACGACCGTATCTTCCTCGATTGGTTCCTCAAGTCCCTGCTTCCTGTTATTGCTAAGGATGTAGCTTCAGAAAGACCCCAGTCTGAAGAAGAGGCCATCCTTAAGGCACAGCAGTTCGACCTCATTTACGCCCAGTCGGGTTACCTTTATACCATCATACCTGACGCCCCTCGCGGCGAGTCTTCCCATCATGATGCGCCGGGGGCATCCCACGCTACAGATGGTATCATTGGCCGTGTTTCTTCGCATCCCCAACCGTTTTCTATAGCACGTCCTACCCCTGGCCCCGACCTGTCGAGGGCTACCTCCCAGTCTGGAGCAACCAACTCATATGCTCCCATGACACATCACCATTCCCATGGACCCTCATGTCCACCTCAGTGCTTCGGGTATGCGACTCCTGCTTATGCTCCTCCAGTCGCCCCTCAGCCTTACTACCATCAGCAAGCTGCCTCAGCTCCTGCGCCTTCACAAGCCCCACCAGCTTATTATCCGCCACAGGCAGCCCCTGCGGCACATCCACAACCTGCTCCGCAGTCCTATCAGCAACCCCCTCAAGTTGTTTCACCTGCTCAGCCTCAACCTACATATCATCCTCCGCAGCCTGCTCCAGCACCTGCGCAACCTCAGAATCCACCTGCTGCCCAAGGGCAAGTTTACGCCCAACAGAACCCGCAGCAAAACCAGAATAACCAACGAAACCAGCGCCAACAGAACCGCGGCAAGGGCCATAATCGGGGGAACAACCAACCTGCGGACCAAGCTGGGCAACCGGCGAATCCCCCTGACAACAACAACGCGGCCCCCGCTAATCAAAACCCTGATCGCCCGCCCAAGCAGGCTAAAAACCCCAATTTGCGAACGAACCACCCTTGTTCTATTTGCGGGGTCTATGGACACTACACACACGCTTGCCCACACTTGGAGCGAGCTCGGCAGCTCTGGGTTGACGAGGCCCATCGCCAAGGGCATGCGGCTCCCCAAGCACCGCCCAACCCCCCCCAACCTCAGCAACCCCCTTTGGTGCTGCAAAACCCCTTACCAACCCAAGGCGTGGTGAACACTCAGCCGTTGGCCCCTCAAGCTAATGTGCAACCCCAACAACAACAGATCACTTACGCTGCCCCCGATCAACCCATGTTTGACTCAGGTACCCACCACTTGCTGATGATGTCATCTGCTAACGTCAACCTACAGACCCGTCGGAACCAATATGGCTCCACCTCTGAAGCCACTCCCACGGATAAACCTACTAACGCCCATCCCACTGATCAGGCGTTACGTATACCTCCGCCTCCCATAGACGGCGCTGCGAAAGCACCTCGTTTCCCACTTCGCCGAATCAACAATAACCCTAATGCGCGTGCTGCGTCAAACTACAACATTGTAGACGACCTAGCCTAATCTCCCGCAGCCATGTCTGCGTTAGAAGTCTTGAAGAACTGCCCTTCCCAGCGCAAGACTTTACTTTCCGCCATTGGGGGGATTGACCCAACTGATTCGCATTTGATGGCATTTGATTTAGACCAGTCTGAACCACGCCTACCTTCCAGCTTAGCATTCCAAGTTACTGTCTCCGTTCGGAATCTTGTCATCCATCGGTGCATCATCGATGAGGGTGCCTCCACATGCGTTATGTCTACATTTGTATGGCAGAAGCTAGGATCCCCTCCTCTCCAGCAGTCCACCACTGCGTTACGTGCCTACGACGGTCGTTCGGCCCAACCCCAAGGCCTTCTACCCAACGTTCCAGTCCAGTTAGGTGGTAAAACAGTCCTTATTGACATAGAGGTAATCAATTCCCAATTGGATTACAACCTTCTACTTGGCCGCAGCTACATGTATGCCATGCGGGCGGTTGCCTCTTCTGTCTTTCGCACCATGATGTTCCCCCATGAAGGACGCGTGGTTAAGATTGACCAGCTCACCTACTATGATCCCAGTGCTCCGGCGGCACCGGAAAATGTTCTCCCCATGGTTGAACAACCTGTTTCTCCTGCCACCACCTCGTTTGTTTCCTCTACGGGGCCTGGAGTCTACTCAGTCGCGCCGATGACCTCCACCTTTCAATCCATTCCTCCGCCGTCATCTACGCCCGAAATGTCTGATTTATGTACCTTGTCCCACGACAACCTACCACCTAATACTCAACCACCCTTGTTGCCTAAACCACCATTGGTACCTAGCCACATTGGTGTTACACCGATCCATACCATCCCCTTCCTAGTCCCTCCATCGGGAGTAGTAAGCGCCCCGGTCATGGCTACCCTTAGCCTCCCTGGGTTAACCTTGGGATTACCTGTATGGTATCTTTCGCCTCCCGTTCGCCCGCCAACACCAGATGTCGTCCTCCAGCCGGTGCAACCCATGGCTACTACCACCCAGCCACCTCCTGGTGTCTCTACCCCTTCGTCCTCCACGACACCTCCTCCTACTCCCAAACCCACTGGGGGCAGAGGTCCCCAACCTTACACTGCCGTACCACCTCCAAAGACAGTCAAGAACCCTCCAATTTTTCGTGCTCCTCCCAAATGCTCGCTGTGTGACGAGTTGGGCCATGCGACCCACCAATGCCCACAGTTACCCGCATTGCAGAAGCACATGCAAATGCTCGATGATGACCCCAACATCCCAACTGTCGAACTAAACCCCACTCCTAAGCCTAAAGATAAGTCCCTACGTACCAACCACTCCTGCGCCATCTGCGGTATTTACGGGCACTATTCACATCATTGTCCCGATCTCCCGGATTACAGAGCGGCTCTCTATGAGATGAATAATCTGGATCTTGAGACGGCACCACCTACCGTTGAGGAGATCTACCCCCCAGACTCTTCACCTTCCGGAGAGGTTAATACCATCTATATGATCTCTTCCACCACTACCCCCTCGTCAACCGATTTGACGACGCAAACTTTCCGTACTGATGAGGAGATTCTTGAGGCCCTTACTACCCCGGATTATCCTTGGGATGATATGCACCACCGCTCCTATTTTATCCCCGACGAATCCTCCTCTAGCACCGCTACCCAATACGCGGTTGAATCCAAAGACTTCCTCCCCACCAAGGTCGACTGGTTCAAGGACCCTATTCCTGCTCCTGATGCCTTCGAGGAGGGCAACATGGCCAACATCTCACCTGTCATCCAAGTTGATATTGCTGCTCCAGGTCGTGCCCCTGAACTCATTACTTTAGGAGCATTCTGCAGTAAACAAGAGATTGAGGACTACATCCACCTTTTCAAAGAATTCCGTGATGTCTTTGCCTGGTCGTATACCGAAATGCCTGGTCTTGACCCCGCAATTATAGAGCACCACATTGACACATGGCCTGATGTACCCCCCGTTCGTCAGAAACAGCGCCCCATTCATCCCTCAAAGCTCCCCGCTGTCAAAGCCGAGATTGATAAGCTGCGCAAGGCAGGGTTCATTTATCCTATTGCCTATACCACTTGGGTTTCAAACCCCGTTCCAGTTAACAAAAAGCAAGGCACCATCCGCGTATGCACTGACTTCCATGACTTAAACCATGCTTGTCCCAAGGACAACTTCCCCACGCCGTTCATCGATCAACTCATAGATGCGTGTGCAGGGCATGAGGTCCTCTCCTTCATGGACGGTTTTTCCGGATATAATCAGATTCAGATCCGTAAGGAAGACCAGTACAAAACTGCCTTTACTACCCCATGGGGCACCTTTGCCTATCGCGTCATGCCTTTCGGCCTCAAAAATGCTGGTGCCACTTTCCAGCGGGCCATGACCTATTGCTTCCACGACTTGGTCCATATCCTGTTAGTCTACCTTGATGACCTCACAGCTCGTTCCCGGAAACGATCAGACCACCTTAACGACCTTCGGCAAGTTTTTCTGCGTTGTCGCAAATACCAAATTCGCTTGAACCCACACAAGTGTGTCTTTTGCGTACCGGCAGGCCGATTGTTGGGTTTCATTGTTTCCCAGAAAGGAATTACTATTGACCCTCTAAAGGTCCAAGCTATTTTAGACCTCCCCCCTCCTCGCACGCTCCGGCAGCTCCAAAGTCTGCAGGGGCGATCTAACTTCCTTCGACGCTTCGTTCCTGATTATGCCACCACGGTTCACGGTTTCTTGCGCCTGCTCCGCACCCACGTACCCTTCATCTGGGATGCGCAAGCAGAAGCTGCATTCGAGGCCCTCAAGAAGGCCCTCACACAAGCCCCTCTGATTTCCCCTCCGGATTTCACTCGAGACTTCATCCTTTACGTGTCGGCCTCCGAGCATGCCGTATCTGGAGTCTTAGTTCAAGAAGACGCTTCTCACCAGGAGCACGTCATTTACTACGTTAGCCAGACTTTGTCTGGTCCACCACTACGTTACCCATATGAGGAGAAACTTGCCCTAGCAGTGGTCTTTTCTGTTCAAAAATTGCGACACTACATTTTAATGAGTCATACCACAGTCGTCGCCGACTCTAACCCCATGGTATATCTTCTAAACCGGCGGCTACTCCAAGGTCGTGTTGCCAAATGGGTCATTATCCTCCAAGAATATGACCTTACCTTCAAAACACCTAAGAGCACTAAAGCCCTTGCGCTTGCCCAGCTCATTACTGATCTTCCTTCCCTTCTCCCGGCCAAACCAATCTCCGATGAGTTACCCGACAATCACTTGTTCACTATCTCGTCCGATGACCCATGGTACGGTGATATCTTGTTATACCTACGCACGCAGAAGTTCAGACCCAAAGTTACACGAAATGGACGCCATCGCATCCGCCACCAGGCCTCTCGATATCTCCTCTTAGGTGATGTCCTCTACCGGCTCGGGGTTGACACAATTCTTCGTCGTTGCCTTACCCACGAAGAAGCTGAACATGTCCTTAATGACTGTCATAGCGGCGCCTGCGGAGGCCATTTCTCAGGGATGGCCACCGCCCAAAAGGTCGTCCGCGCCGGATACTTCTGGCCCACCCTTTTCACCGACTGCATCACTGCGGTCAAACACTGCCATAACTGCCAAATTTTTGCCCCCAAGGCCCGGACACCTCCTGCTCCGTTACACCCCGTCGTCACCGTTGGTCCCTTTTGTAAGTGGGCCATAGACTTCATGGAATGTAGACCCCAGTCTGCCAACGGCCACAAATATATTGTTGTCGCTGTTGATTACTTCACCAAATGGGTGGAAGCCATGCCTACCTTCAATTGTACCGCTGACACTGCTGCCCGCTTCTTTTTCAACCATGTCATCGCCCGGTTCGGGGTTCCTAAGCAGTTAGTCTCTGACCATGGTTCACACTTCGAAGATGCCGTCTGGCGTGAGTTATCCACCCTCCTTAAGTATGAGCACCAATTTTCCTCTGCTTACTACCCCCAAGGGAACGACCAAGTAGAGGCCATCAATAAAATCCTTAAGACCATCCTCCAACGAACAGTTGACAAGCATAAGTCCAATTGGCACCACATGTTGTTCCCTGCTTTGTGGGCTTATCGCACCTCCACTAAGACCGCCACTGGTTTTACACCATTTCATTTAGTTCACGGTATAGAGTCTGTTCTCCCCATCGAGTGTCATATCCCTGCCTTACAGATCGCCGTTGAGCTTCTCCCTGACACCACCCCCCTCGAGCAGCGTCTGCTGCACCTCGAACAAGCCGATGAAGACCGTCGGGCCACTCTCCAGAACATCGAAGCTGCCAAAAACCGCTCCAAAGCCGACTATGATAAACATGTTCACCCTCGAACTTTCCGCGAAGGGGACCTAGTCCTCGCCTACGACCAAGCCCATGACAAAACCGGTAAAGGGAAGTTCGAATCCATGTGGCAAGGCCCTTACGTCGTGCAGACCTGCCTCGGCAAGGGGGCATACATCTTAGCTGACTCTGAAGGCCGTCCTTTGCGCAACCCTCGTAATGGGTTGTATCTTAAGCGTTTTTACCCATAAAAAGAAACCCGCGGCCTCATTGGTTTGCGTTGTACAGTACTTTCTCTTTTGTTTTTGTTTTTCCGAACCGTTTCCACCACTGGAACCAGCACGACGCGACCGTCATAATGGTCACCTCGTTGCATTATTTTTACCCTGTCATTTTTTACCCATTTTTTAGACGCCACTAGTCGCCTCGGTTTGCGTGCCACATCGGTCGTTCTCCGTTTTTCACATGTTTTATATCATCAGATTCATTTTTCCGAGCTGGTGATGATGCTTGAGATCATTTCTCGCTCCCACCTCCAGATTTTCCGGGCATTTTTCAAAGTGCCCCCGTCACCTCGGTTTGCGTGCCACATCGGCCGTTACCCGTTTTTGACATCCTTTATATCGCCGGATTCATTTTTCCGAGCTCGTGATGATGCTTGAGATCATTTCTCGCTCTCACTTGGTACAATTTCAACATTGTGTCCCAACACCTTGCTGCCTCGGTTTGCGTGCCACATCGGCTGCCATCGGATTGTTCCACATTTTTACATGAGCCATTCACTCCTGTCATACTGCAAATGTTTCGTTATTTTGCCACCATTTCATCTACCCCGCAAGGAGGCCCATCAGTGTTCCTACCTACCCTCGTTCTTGGTCACCATTATTGATCCTTGATTGAACACTTCCTCCTTGCCTGGCCATTCCTTTTGTTCGGTATAATTTTATCCCTTTTTCGGGCCGGACAAGTCCTTTACGAAAAAGGCACTTAGGGAGTTTCCGTTAAGCTCTTTTCTGACTCCTAAAAGAATGAAAAGATCGCCGAGCAATCTTGCTTCCTTTCATGCTCGTTAAAGTACCTGAAAGGGCGTCTATCTGGTATAAGTTTACCCCTTTTCCGGACCTGGTAGACTAATTACGAAAAAGGAATACTCTAGTCACACCGGCTAGAAGAGTTCTTCATTGCATCCTTTTATGCTTCTTTGGGCCTTGGAGACTAAATCTACGAAAAAGCAACCTCCTGGAGTCTTCTTACTTGCTTTCAGACTCTCTAAAATTGAAAGCAACCACGAGCATGAACTGTCCTGGGCTCGTAAAATCCACACGACAGTACCATTCCATTACTTCAGAGTCTTCTTATCGCTTTCAGACTCCTTAAAATTGAAAGCAACCACGAGCATGAACTGTCCTGGGCTCGTAAAATCCACACGACAGTACCATTTTACACACACTTCTTCTAGTTCCTTAACCCATGAAGAAGTTTTTCCCCCGTGCCTCTTGGCACTTTGATCTATCATCTTGGCAGCACCCCAATCAGGTCGCCTTTGTTCAGAGTATTCTGCAGTCTCCTGCCATTTTACCCCAGTTTGAGTCTCCCTCAGACCAGTCATCCTCCCAGAGCCAGTACAGCTATGATCCCTTTCTCCTCAGTCAGTTTCATATGCTGCCAGATCATTCCCATTATCATACTCTGAACAAAGGAAGTTTGAGTCCACCCGCTCTACTTGCCCAGTTGTCCCCCCACAGTTTATCAGTCCTGCCATCAGCACTATCACATTTCGGTCTTGTACCTCGCGCTCCTGTCAAGGAAACATAATTGCCTTGATAGTTGCAGGTCTCCCTCTGTCGACGACAGCTCCTCTATTCCAGAGGATAGGCCCAGAGGTCCCTACGCCTTGGACTTATCACCATCTGTGGTAAGTGCCTACGGATCATTCTGAGAGGAATCATCATTGCCTCTCTGAGTGGTTGTTCCTCACATGCTCGACTTCAGCACCTTGATCGCATCGTTGAGGATCGCGTAGGATTATATCCCATCATTATTTGTCGAAGACCCCGGATTTCCCCCGACTCTAGCACATTGGTGCGTCCCTTCGGAACACCCAGTTATATGTTCCCATGGATGTACGGGCTGCGTTGGCGATTGTTTTCGGAAGCCATCCAGTTCCATGCTTCCTTGAGTACCTAGTTTCAGTTCCAGATCAGTTCCAGTTCAGTGTACCATGGAGAGTTTGACCCCAGTCACTATGATCCAGCAGCTCATCAGTTCCTTTGGTACCACACTCAGTAGCACTGTTGATTGTTCCAGTGCACCAGTTCTGCAGTTCACACATGATCCGCTCAGCAGTATGTCCCAGATTTGTGTCCCCTCTGGACTCTTATGATGTACACAGTGGTCATGTATCTTACAGGTCCCCCTTTTCGGGCCTCACAGTTATGTTTATGTATCTTGATACGAGCATGGGTATTCCCGCCTCATCCATATATTGAGATTATTCCTCAGTCAGTATTTGAGGTCATGTATATTCCAGGTCCCCATTTTTTGGACCCCATTGTTATTATGTTATATCCTGATACGAGCATGGGTATGCCCGCCTCGTCCATATGATCAGATGATTCCTCATCCATTATTGAGGTTATGTACTTTTAGTTCTTGCAGTTGTTCGAGATCGTTGTTCCGGGCTCCAGTTTGTTTCTTCTCTTCTCTCCACATCCCAGGAAAACCATTCATGACTTATGATGTCCATCGGCCATACGATGAGCTCCTGACCTCGCACATCAGGGGGCAATCTGTTAACACCCAAAAAGTGTTCACTACCTCATTACCACATTATATGGCTCATTTGTCCATTTTCCTACCATATTTCCATTAAAAATCCCAAAAAATCCCATTAAAAAGCCTCCAAAAGGCCTAAAATGCCTCCAAAAGGCCACAAAACCATCAAAATAGCCTAAAAAAGGGCTAAAAAACCCCTTTTTCCTCCAAAAAATAGCAAAAATCCCCTAAAAAGGGAATAAAAAATATAAAATAATGAGGAAAAGGAGGAAAAAACCCTATACAGCTGCACAAAACCATGTGTTTCCCAAAACCATGGGTCAGCACTCCACCACCAAAAAACTATAAATAGGTGATGGAGATCCCTTATTCCATATCCACAATCACAAGCACCCTTACTCTGCCAAAATCTCTCTCGAAACCCTAGTTCACCTTTGAACTATTTTCACCTTGAGAGCCACCTTTGGCCCATCCCCCACATTGGAGAAGGAGAAAGGAGCATTCTGAAGCTTGGAGCATCCTCTTGGACACTGCAAAGGGCTTCATCAACCTTGACACTCAAGGTAACATTAATATAAAACCATTTTTTACATCTTTCATTTATGTCTCATGCAATGTTTAAAGTAGTTTGTTAATTGTTGTTTTAGCTTAATCATTTAATCATTATTGAACTGCTACTAAGGAGTCCATTCTCCTTAGTAGGTGCTCATTGGCACAAGCTAGGGGTAAAACCCTAGCTACACATCTGTGTACAGAAGATCCATTCTCAAAAAATGAAGAGATTCGTAGACAAATCCAATATTTGATTGACAAAGGTCATATCCGACCAAGTTCCTCTCCTTGTGGAAGTCTAGTCATCCTCGTTCCAAAGAAATATGGGACTTGGTGCATGTGCATCAACTACAGGGCACTCAACAAAATTTTGGTAAAGAATCACTACCCTCTACCGCGGATAGATGAGCTCATCAACTATTTGAAAGGTGCTAAATTATTTACTAAGCTCGACCTCAAATCGGGATATATCAAATTCCAATCGAGCCCTCAGATGTGTGGAAAAATGCTTTCAAAACCAAGGAAGGATTGTTTGAATGGTTAGTCATGCCTTTTGGCTTAACCAATGCACCTACGACCTTCATGCAATACATGGACATTACTCTTCAACCTTTCATCGAAAAATGTGTCATTTTCTATCTCGACGACATACTCATTTTCAGTTTAACATGGGAACAACATGTCAGACAGCTTCGACACTCTTCAACACCACTGACTCTAGTTGAACATAGACAAGTGCACCTTTGCGATGACCAACATCAAATTTTTAGGGTATGTAATTGACTCTCGAGGCATTCACGTAGATCCAAAAAGGTACAAATACTCAAAGCATTCAATAACTAAGAAGTTTTCTTGGTTTGGCAAATTTTTATCGACGATTCATACTCGGCTTCAGTCACATAGCTTGGCCCTTGAATCAGTTGACGAAGGGAAATGGAAAAACTGTCTTCAAATGGACACCAACACAACAAGAAGCTTTTGAACAACTCAAGCACAATCTCTGCACAACACCAGTACTTGTGTTACATGATTTGCATAAGCCCTTTGCTATTGACACAGATGCATCAGACTATTCCTTGGATGCAGTGATCACTCAACCTGGTCACCCAGTCACTTTTCATTCCGAGACTTTTAACGACACAGTTAGAAGATATTCGATGTACGAAAAAAGAACTGTATGCCATTGTGCAAGCTCTCAATAAATGGAGGCATTACATCCTTGGAAAGGAAACGATAATCCTCACTGACCATAAGCCTCTACAGTTTGTTCCGAGCCATTCAAAACTAAAAACAACTCGACAGCTTAAGTGGATTAATTACCTACAAATATTACATTTGGTGATTAAGTATCGAAAAGGTAAAGCTAACGCTGCCTCCAATTGTCTAATTCGAGCACCCATTACTCTCCTTTTTATAATGATGAGTATATAGGGATATGACACCACTACTTTGCCTCAGTTTTACTAGGAAGACATCGAATTTTCATCAGTCTACCGACAGCTTCAGACTGACAAGTCATTGACCGTCGATTATTTCCTAAAAGACACCTTGCTATACAAGCTTGGACAGCTTTGTGTACCGGTCGGTGAGCATCGACAACAACTCATTTGGGATGCACACTATAGCAAGACCGCAGGACACTTTGGAGTAGCGAAAACACTTGCTATTCTCTAGAAGTATTTATTTTGGCCTACAATTAAAACTGACGTCAACAAGTACATTCGATCATGCATGGTTTGTGCCATTGCTAAACCGCCTAATCGACGACGGGGATTGTACACACCCTTATCAGCTCCTAGTCGACCATGGGAATCTATTTCTATGGAATTGATGGGATATGCTACTACCAAACATCAACAAGATGTGATTTTAGTAGTAGTTGATAGATTTTCCAAGATGGCCATTCTCATACCATGCAAGAAGACCACGAAAGCGCAACAGACTTCTCATCTCTTCTTCACACATGTTTTGAAACACTTTGGTTTACCCACAACCATTACTTCTGACCAAGATGCCAGATTCGTCAGCATCTTTTGGAAGACTCTCTAGAAATAGATGGACACACGACTCTCATTTTCAACATCTTTCCATCCTCAGACCGACGGATAGACAGAAGTTGTGAATTGCTTGGTAGTACAACTACTTCTCATGTACAACCACAAGCATCGACGCACATGGGATGAAATTATTCCATACATACAACATAGCTCTACAGGAAAGAGTCTATTTGAGATCTGTTACGAATTTCAACCCTCAGTGCCTATCGACTTGATCAGCTCCTCGACACAGCCAAACTCCGACACTGACTACAACCAACGAGAAGATAAATCCTTGAAGTTTTGAGATCAGATCTACGATATCCAGAAGCAAGCACACGAAATGTTGCAACGAGCAAACGAGAAATCTAAGGCCTAACATGAAAAGCATTTTATCCCTCATACATTCCAAATATGGGATAAGGTTTGGTTACATCTTAAGAAGGAGCGCTTCACTAGTCCATACAAGAAGCTCAAACCTATACGATATGGTCTGTACAGTGTTCTTCGAAATATTGGAGAAAATGATTTCCAGCTTGACATTCCTCCATGCGTGGGTTTGCATCCAGTATTCAACGTGGATCTACTTCGACCATACCATGCACCACTGTTAGAATAGAATGACTTACCGACAGCAGAACCCAACAACATCTATCCAGATGTTCAGGAGCCTCTTCCTTGCGACACCATTGTGGGACGACGAGTACACCATACAAGGACAAACACAATTCCCTTGTTTCAGGTTGCTAAATCCGAACAGATCCCAACACAAGGAAAGTAGTACTCTACTACAGAACTAACCAACAAGTTTCCTCACCTCTCCGAACAAACAATGGGGACCATTATTTCTTAAGGAAGGAGGTCTGATCCACATCATAGTTGGCATTATTTTCGAATGCTGACTTCGACACATCTACGACAAGTTATCGACGTCGACACAAATTCGACAAGTTTCGACTTTGACATGGATTCGAAAACTCCGCGACATCGACCAGTTCTGCGACCTCACAGTTTCACGACATCAACATGCCGATTCAATCTGGGACTTGTAACTATCAAACTTCGATAGACTGTCTCTTTGTCTTCCAATCGACTGTAATGGTTGAACTGCTGAACCATTCTAACTTCTTTTTCTAGCTAACGTAACGAGCAAGCACCCAAGCGTCTCAGCACTCTTTATATAAGCATGTAAACTATTGTAATATACAATAAGCATAGAATCAAGTCATGAACTTATATCCAGTAATAGAAATCAGTTCACATTCTTGCATATTGTCTGTGTGCATTTGTGCTCTATATGTGTAGTGTATTCCTACTTTGCGCATTATGTTTCCTAAGCTCCTGCCATAACAGAGCCTACTCATTCAGTCAAATTGTTGTCCCCCTCATTCTTCCTGGCCACGTGCAAATCACCTAACACTGTAAAGGAGAATATATTGTCCTATTAATATGACACAAAAGCAATACATAACATAAGCAAAATGTATTGAACCAATCTAGAGCCATCAAAAGCAAGCATCAACCATCTTTCCTAGAGGAACCCATGTCAATGAGTTCTTATGTGGGGTGACCAATTGAACCTTCCTTTGAAGCCCTATGAGCTACAGTGGAGTGATCTTGACATTGGCTTTCATGAGCCAAATCGAGCAATTTGTCCACATCTTCCACTAACTTATCTATCTAACCATCCTTTACTCTAGCATTTGCCTCCACTTTTTCCATTCTGGTATCCAAAAGAGAAATATGATATGTAATTTTATGCATGGAATCCACCATTCCATCCCAATGAGACTGCAAAACCCTAAGCATAGCCTTACAATCCCTAAGTTCGACCAAACCACATGGAATTCTGATTTTAAGGATGATATTATTGTCCCTCGTGGAGCCCATGCCCTCCACAATCCAGCCGAAGTAAGGCACACTACCCTCGAATATTTAGAAAATGGTACAAAATCCTTCATTGTCCTAGCAAAGATGAAACTCAAAGAAAGTTGGAAACCAGAAGGACACCTCACTCTTGGAGGAGATCGAGGACCCTTCCAGGGATGATTTTAGGGGCAAATTATAGCCCATTGGCAAATTTTAAATGGGTTTTAAAATTTATTGGGTGAATTTTTTTATATTAAACTCTTTTGTTCATTGTTAAAATATAGCCCACAATTTATTTATCAAAAAAAATGTTCAATATAGACTAGCCAATTCGTATTTACTAAGCAAAATGAAGAAATATGGGTTTCTCCCACTCAAAAATCGAATTGCAATTCACCAAAATGCCATTTGCCCCCGATTCCCAGTAATGGTGGTTTCTTGGGGCAATTTCGCCCCTGATTTCCAAGAATGGTGGTTTCTTGGGTCAATTTTTCCCTCTCTAGTTCCTCGAAATCAAAGAAGGAGTTGAATTTGCCCCCAGATTTCCAAGAATGGTGGTTGCTGGGACAATTTCACCCATATTGAAGTTGAATTCATGGTTTGAGTGGGTTTTATAGTTATCTTTGCCCCCAATTTTTTTTTTGAAGCTCGTTCTAACCCTATAAATATGTTATTGCTCGGTTGAGGGTTGCAAACATTACTCACAGTCTCACAATTGGTGTTGTTAATCTTAGTATACTTTTTTCTGGGTTTTTATAAGCATTCTGATTTGAAGGACAGACATTCTAGTGCACACCAAAGCTGAGAGGACGGGTCAGAGGCTGTGGATGGGTCACAACAGTCACTAGAGGATGGGGGACAGGTTACAGGCTATGGATGGGTCATGAAAGTCACTAGAGGAAGGGTCACAGCTGTCACTAGAGGATGAGGGATAGGTCACGAGCTGTGGATGGGTCATGATAGTCACCAAAGGATGGGTCACAGCCCACGGGCTGGAGGTTAGTGTTCCTTAGTGTTCAAGAACAATTAATACTCAGTTTTTCCAAATATCACAATAAATGGTGGATAGCCCTCATATTCCATTCGATCAATTAATGATGTTTGTATGTAAGATATGGCCATGCAACAAGAAGTTGAAGGGCTTGAGGGAGATAAGGATAACATGATGATGTAGGGATCCTGAAATTCTTTTTCATGTTGACAATCTCTAAACCTTCATCATCTATGTGAGAATGAGATTGTTGGTGCTTTGCGATCTCCAATCAATAATTAGTTCAAGAATATTCCAGACAAACAAATATCTCATGAAGAACCCCAATTAGCTCATGAGAAGTGAACATGTTACCAATGGGATTTGAATGAAGATGAGAAGGATAACAATTTATTTTCTTATATTTGCGTACCACTTGAACAAACCCCAATCGATAACTTATGATTAAAAATTAATTGAAATTTACTTGAATTCTTATGGAAATATTATGTCTCATAAAATTTATGCACCATTGTGCCACTGTATCCCGCAACTTGCAATATCACCACAATTTGCATTGTCTCATTACCCATAACATCTTAGAAGCTTGCTACAACATTTCAACTACCTCTTTCAAACAGTGATCTCGTCACACGTCATCACAAGCTTGGATTGTTGCAGATATTTCTCCCTATGGATAGGTAGAAACTCTCTTAGGATAAAGTAGGATGCACTGACTCTATGCTAATACAAAAAGGAAACAAATGCTACCTTGAGTTCCTGAACTAATCTTCACAACAAGATTAAATGCATTCAGAAGAGATGAAAGACGTAACTCACCTTCCAATTCGACGTTTGTCTCGCTTCTAGCTCTTGATCCCGAAGCTCCAATGTAGAACCTGTTGAAATCAAACAAAGGACAAGCATGCGATATTCCAAATGCCTTGAAGCAAAGGTTAAGTTCAAATCTAAAATAGATACATTTCATATCAAAGATTTATACAATACACATGAAATGGGAAAAACAAGACAAGTTATCTTATATTACAAACTTGAAGAGTACTTACAAAGGTTGCTTGATATCCAAGCCAATCCTCCAGCTCTGGGTGCTTCCTCTAGCTATCTCTGCAGAAGTCTGAAGATCATAGGTTTGATGCCCCAAAAGTCCTCCTTTTGGCCCATGGAAAGCTTCTCTCTTATAGCATATGGGAAGGTTAACCAACAAGAGAGAAGTGTGGATCTATGGAGGGTTTAGTGGATCAGGCTAGCTAAACAAAGAAGGAGTTAGGATCGAACAAAAGGTGGTAATCCCAACAAAATCTCCTCGAAGGTCGAATCCAAAAGTCCAAGGAAAAAAGGCTAATTTCGGACTACCATGGCCCTATAACTGAGCATAACGCGGTAGTACCGTGCCCCAGAGAAGGAGAAACATGTGGTAGTGCTGACTACCGCGCCCTTGTAGATGTGCAGGGAGTGGTAGTGCTCACAAACAGGGCTAAGTTGGGTTGGAAGATGGCAGAAAAAGGTTTTGCTTTCAGTATTCAGTCAATGTTTTTCACTCTGGATGTTCAGATGATCTTTAAGGGAAACTGTCGTTTAGGTCAGTAATGCAAGGATGCGACACTAATACATAATGTGTAATATTGAGGTATAACAGATGCCCCCTAAAGTGTGAGGTCAGAAGAGACAGATGGCTGAAAGACTTGACAAATATGGTGCAGAGATAGCATCAAGGGGAGCAACAAGGAGCTGAAACAGAAACAAAATGTTAGATATACCACCGAGGCGGGCATTCCCATGCTCGAAAACAATTGACTCAAAGCATGGCTGCTGACCAATACATTGCAGATCCATGAGCACTGAGATGATATAGACTGTAGACAAATCATGGCTACTATGAACAAGCGTAGATCCATGAGATAGTGATGACACATCCATGACCAATACAAAAGTAGATCTGTGTGACAATATAGATGAAATCTCCATTGCAACCTGGATGTAATCAAAATACAAAAGGGTGTCCAGGGTCTTCTACCTGATCGCAAACAATACAAATCTAGCCATGTGATTACAAGGTGTTGAAGTCGAACATGGTAGAAACCATTTGATTACTGGTCAGTGATGTGAACCGTTAACAAATGCGAGGGAAATCACCATTGATGACAATGATCCCCAAGGTATCTATAGTACATCTCAACAAAATGTGAATAATTGAGTTGATGTCGAGCATTTGAGAGATCATTCAATCATAGGTCAATGATGAAAACCTACTATTGAATACGAGGAAACCTGCCATTGAAGCATGCAGGAACCAAGGTACTAGTGGTTGACTCCTAAGCCTAATTCCTGGATAGTGATTTGGTGTCGACAGGAATAGACTCGTCGAAGGTGGGCCATAATGATTCCCACATCATCGACACAAAATTAGAATGAAGGATAGTATGGACCGATGAAACAATAGAATATGTTCTGACACAAAGGGAAGGTTTGACATGAAGTAGAGGTGGACTCAAGGTAATAACCCTTTGAACATATAACGGCATGAAACAAAGCTTGGCAGCAGGGACTACTTGAACAGACAGAACCATAGGAAGTGTGAACTCATAGCAATAATGAGGACGCATGATCATAATGATGATACTATTAGCAAGACTGACTACCCAAAACAGACAAGGTGAGGATGCATGCCATGTTCAAAGGTGACAATTCACAAGCTGCCAACAAGGTAAACTTGACTCATTTTCCCATTTTCCCCCGACATGATGGACGAGTACCTCTTTGTTGTTTTACGAGCTTGAGGAGGATAAAAGATGCTCAGTATAGCTCATCTCATAGATGAGTCCAATCTCACATGTTTTTCGAACTTGAGAAAGGAGGGGTTCATCCCAAAGTGGGCCCTTCGATGTTGAATTTTAACGAGTCCAAGGAAGGAAAACTCGGTCGTCATTTCATGTTTAGAGAGTTTGAAAAGAACTAAAGAAGACTCCAACGGTACTTTTTCATAAAGTTATCCTCATCACCCGAAAAAGGGTAAAACAACGCGGGAGAGGACTCTTCCAGTCATGATTGGCTGGAGTATTCCTTTTTCGTAAGTAGTGCCCCCTAGTCCGAAAAAGGGGTAAACTATCACTAGGGAGACGATCATTCAAATCATTTTACAAGCGTGAATGAATCAATTTTGCTTGGCCATCTTTTCCTATTTTAGGAGTCTGAAAAGAGCTTAAAGAGGACTCCATGTACAACTTTGTCATGGTTGATGACCGAGTATGACAAAGGAAAAGTAAACTCGGCACAGTTCCTTTTCCATAAATAGTCTAGCGAGGTAGGATAAAGTGATAAACCTATACTCATTAGACACACCTTTTTACTCCAAATGTTTAACGAGCATGATAAAGGTATCAAAAGCACTCGAAATCTTTTTTATGTTTGGATCCAGAGCACGAAAAAGGAAAAAGTAAGCTCAAACCACTTTTCATGTTTTTAACTAGAGCACAAAAAAAGTGAAAAGTAAGCTCAAACACCATCTTACTGTTTTTAACGAGCTCAAAGATAGGTTGGAAGAATGCTTATGATTTCTGCTTCATTTTTTAACAAGCTTGTAACAAAAAATGAACTGTGCTCAGGATAATTTTCATGTTTTAATGAGCTTGAAACCTAAAAAGGAAAGTATGCTCGAAAAAATTCCCAATGGTGAACTTCTTCCTGTCATGAAATCCAAAGGTTGGTACATGCCCCCAGCATGATTGCTAGAAGTAAGTGACTTAGCTCCAACGTGGTGTGGAGAGGCGATCGAGTTGACTTCAACGTAACTTCCATAGGTTGAAGACATGCCCCCAAGCTTCATTTCATTCGCCTAAAGTATAGGCAGGTGAAAAGAAGGTTCAGGTACTAAGTCTATGAGGAGACTCGACTCAAAGGGAAAGCATGTGTTTCATTTTTTAAAGAGCTTGACACAGGAGTAGAACTTTTCTCAGACTACTGGTTTCATTTTTTAATGAGCTTGAAGCCAAAGGTAAACTCTACTCACGGTTAAGGCCCATTGATGGGTTCCCTCCCAACATGATGACCAGAGGTTAGTAAATGCCCCCAGCATGATTGCTAATGGCTAAACATGCCTCCCAAGCTTCGTTTCATCTGACTACTTTTCTTGCTTACCCAAAAATCCTGGTTACTAATCTGAATGTGTTCACTAGGGAGGGAAGGGAGAACTAGGACCAAGTGACCCAGGCAGATGAAATGAAGGTTCAAATCCTAACTCTAGCGAGAGACTCGAACAAATGCAAGGGAGATCTATTTCATTTTTACACAAGCTTGAAATAGATAATAACAATGCTTGAAAGGGTCCTTTTTATTTTTTAATGAGCTTAAAACAGAAAGAAATTATGCTCGAAGGTAGTTTCATTTTTACGCAAGCTTGAAACCGAAAGTAAACTATGCTTGGGATTGGTTTCATTTTTACACAAGCTTAAAACCAAAAGTAAACTGTGCTTGAGGGTCGGTTTCATTTTTTAATGAGCTTGAAATAGAGAATAAACTATGCTTATGGGAACCTATTTCATTTTTTAACGAGCTTGACATAGAAAGGGAACTATGCTCAAAATGATGGTTGGTTTCATTTTTACACAAGCTTAAAACCAAAAGTAAACTATGCTTGAAATGATGGTTGGTTTCATTTTTACACAAGCTTAAAACCAAAATTAAACTATGCTTGAGAAAATGGTTTCATTTTTTAATGAGCTTGACACCAGAATAGAACTTTGCTCCATCGTCCCCCCCTAGGGGGAAGAAACCACTAAAACATATGGAACATTTAGGGAAGTCTGGTGACTAGGAGTCATGCGATGAGTGGGTGTCACAAAGGAAAGCTAATCGATGGTCACAACATTCCCATGATGGGGAAAATACATCACTCGAAAGAGTGAGGACACTATAGCCTTCATTGCATGGACGTAATCACGTCCAAGGAGTAGATTAAAATCTAAGGGACCTTGGATGACCATGAAATCAATACAGACAGTTTTCCCTCCCAAAGTGATAGGTAACTGAGGAAGGGACCCTAAAGGTCCAGTAGACCTTCTATTGAAAGCTAGTATTTGGTCAGTGACAAGCACACGCCGAGGAGAACCTAAGGCTTGCCAAGCAGTTGAGGATAGAATACTAACAGAATCTCCTTCATCAACTATCGTACGAAAAATTTCTTTATCGAAAACTCCTACAGATATTTAAAAAGGAACACTCGAAGGAAAATGAGATTCTGTTAGACCATTCCAATCAAAGGAAATAATCTCAATACTTGGAGTGGGCCTCGCGGAAACGGACAGGGTTTCTCCTTGCCTAGGACATTCTGAACCGATAAGGAAAACATTAGCGGTTTCCAATTCACTCTCGCTTGGAAGATAAGAATGAGATGACGATTGTGTCAAGATGACTGCTTCAGTCTGGAATTTCTCCAATGAAAGAGCAGGATCGAGTGGGGATGACAGCAACTCGATCACTTCACTCTTGGGAGGGAGAGTGGGATCAATTGTAGATGAAACTGAATTGATCACTTGGTCAAGTAGTGGGGGTCAAGGGAAAGTTTACTATGGTTTGTTGGAGGCACCAGTTGAGAACTAGTAATATCTTTCAACCACTGCGAGGCTTCATCCATGCTTGGACAAAGGAAAGTACGGTGCATATCCTTGCATATCAAACAGGGATATAGGACTTTACCCTTCCAACCCTTCACCAAGGGGTCACTGGTTGAGGGAGTGTCATCGACATGATGGTTAGAGGTCGACGATACAAGTGGTTTGGGTTTTTTAGACCACACTTCGGATACACAGGAAAGATCGGGGCAATCCTTGAGAAGGTGATCACCCTTACAAAGTTTGCAAGGGAACTTGGGCTTACAGGGTGTTTTCGTAGAATGAGTGCCATTAGAGGCAACTGATTTACTCTTGGTCTCTTCCTTATCCTTCTTCTTCTTAACTTTCCTTTTCTTCTTCTTCTTATCCTCCCAATTACTAACTTGATCAGGCGAGGAAGAAGGAGCGAAATAAGATTCATCTAATGAAGAAGGAGAAGGATTAGTTTGGGATTGACTCTCTCGTGGTGGAGAATTAACATTAGAAACATTGGGTGCAATCGGAATTACCGGATTGAATAACCATACTGGCAATCCTATGGTTAATCCAGGAAGATTTAACCTGACAATAAAGGGAGGACCAATATATCCAACTTGAGGAAAAGTAAAAGGTACCCCTTGAAAAGGGGTCTTCGGATTGGTAGTCCCAGAAGGAGCATGGGTGCATGGAGGTAGATTCTCCATGGAACAAAACTAAGTGATGTGGACGAAGTCTTGTTAAAAAGAACTCAAAAACCCTCAGGCAACCGAGCGTGCGAAAGGGGAGCTAGGAAAAGACAATGCTCATAGGCCAAAAGAGCAAGCTCAAAAAACTATACTGAGGCCGCTGCCACAGTAAGCGAGCTGTACAACAAAACGGCTAGAATTCCAACAAGTAGCCCTACAAAGAAAAAGACCCTCTACAAGATAGCAAGCAAAACCTCCTAACTAAGAGCTGGAGACCTCAACAAATTGTATCCTTCGAAAGGTGATGAAATCCAGTTGAACAATACAAAATGAGAGACCAATAATGGAAGGATTCCCTCTACCAAAAGGGATCCTGGGTAAAGATCCCTAGAAGAAAAGTCACTAAGCTACCTCGTTCATGACACGTTGGAAAAGGTTTTCGGCGCTTCTACCTTATCACCCTTGCATTACTATGAATACAAGGAAGACAATGATCGATGTTTCCTTAGGGCTAAGTGGAGTGCGACATTCCACAGAGTCCGTCCGGTTCTCAATCTCGCGGTGGTTTAACCCCTGAAAGTTTAAAACAGTCAGGAGGCCCCTCCACAAACTGGTGTATGACCGTGTCAACAAATACTAGAGGATTTTAGTTCCCTGAAGACAACGACTATGTCTCAGATGAAAAATGACAAGGGGGAATTATTTTGATGCCTATCCCCGGTGTCCTACCTAACTACCAAATTCTTTTGATTTCCTCAAGTGAGGTTAATGTTAGTTTAGTTAGGGAGATTAATTTTAGAGGTTGTCTTACATAATCGGGTTATGGAAGTGCAACTTGATGGTGTTGTGATGACTCAAACCATGCAAATGAAGATGAATTGAAATGAGCCTTTCTCTTCGATGAACACTAGCTAAAGTAAGGAAGAATTCTTTCCGTTCCCAATATGCAAAACCCAATGCACATGCAATTTTATTTCTTTTCAAAATGATAGAAAGAAGTAAAATATGTACCCAAAAATAACCCAAAGCAATGAAAAAGTTCTTCATATGAACACCAAACGTAATGATTCTAATCCATTTCTTATCTTTTCACACCTGAAAAAGACACATCCAAGCTACGGAAAGAAATATTCTACAAACGTTTCCAATTAGATGGAAGACAAAGAAAAGCACTCAACAATTCTATCTTTAACTTGAATGTACAGGAATCTGAAACAAGCCTTCCTTCTTCTTATGAATTTGAGACTAAAAATTGCAAATGATCAAATTAAAGCAAGAAGAACATATATTTTTTCCAGTTTCGTGAATATAGCAAAAGAGTGACAAAACCAAGCTTCTCTTTGGACTAAAGTGGAGACGAGGAATCAATATTTCCCTACAATCATTAGATAGGATGTAAAGGAAATAAGATGCCAAGCAATCCGAACACACCAAACCAAAAATGATCTCAAAACCTTAATATGGGTCAAAATGACTGTAGGATGCACGATTCATGGCCCCCCCATTTCGCTTAAAAATGCAAGCAAAACACTAGTGTTTACTCAAAGGGCCAACATGAATCCAAATCTCAAAAAGACCCAAAAAATTACCAAACAACAAAATAAAAACACTTTCCAAGAACTACCGCTGGCCTGCAGGCAACCTGGGAGTGGTATTGATAGGCTACCGCGCTCTGAACAGTGGTTAAGGTGTGGTACTACCACTTTGTAGGAAATTATGGGGGTGCGGTAGTGTGTGAACAGGGGGAAAGAGGTGGAATTTTGAGAAAAGATTTTGACTTTTCAAGGGTTTGCCAACCTAGAGGACTTACTGATCTGTAACAGAAGTCTAATGCAAAGAACAAGGAAGTGAATGAGGGTGAAAGAACCCAATTCTTACAATTAATGAGTGAAATCAAACTTCACAAGCAAAGAAAATGGATTCAATCCCTAGCGGAGTCACTAGTTTTGTTGCAGATATTTATCCCTACGGATAGGTAGAAACTCTCTTAGGATAAAGCAGGATGCATTGACTCTATGCTAAGACAAAAAGGAAACAAATGCTATCTTGAGTTCCTGAACTAATCTTCACAACAAGATTAAATGCATTCAGAAGAGATGAAAGATGTAACTCACCTCCCAATTCGACGTTTGTCCTGCTTCTAGCTCTTGATCCCGAAGCTCCAATGTCGAACTTGTTGAAATCAAACAAAGGACAAGCATGTGATCTTCCAAATACCTTGAAGCAAAGGTTAAGTTCAAATCTAAAATAGATACATTTCATATCAAAGATTTATACAATACACATGAAATGGGAAAAACAAGACAAGTTATCTTATATTACAAACTTGAAGAGTACTTACAAAGGTTGCTTGATATCCAAGCCAATCCTCCAGCTCTGGGTGCTTCCTCTAGCTATCTCTGCAGAAGTCTGAAGAACATAGGTTTGATGCCCCGAAAGTCCTCCTTTTGGCCCATGGAAAGCTTCTCTCTTATAGCAAATGGGAAGGTTAACCAACAAGAGAGAAGTGTGGATATATGGAGGGTTTAGTGGATCAGGCCAGCTAAACAAAGAAGGAGTTAGGATCGAACCAAAGGTGGTAATCCCAACAAAATCTCCTCGAAGGTCGAATCCCAAAGTCCAAGGAAAAAAGGCTAATTTTGGACTACTGCTCCCCTATAACTGAGCATAACACAGTAGTACCGCACCCTAGAGAAGGAGCAATGCACGGTAGTGCTGACTACCGCACGCCTGTAGATGTGCAAGGAGTGGTAGTGCTCACAAACAGGGCTAAGTTGGGTTGGAAGATGGCAGAAAAAGGTTTTGCTTTCAGTATTCAGTCAATGGTTTTCACTCTGGATGTTTAGATGATCTTTAAGGGAAATTGTCGTTTAGGTTGATAATGCAAGGATGTGACACTAATACGTAATGTGTAATATTGAGGTATAACATGGATTGCTTGTGAACAACTATGTAACTTTTAATTATCCATCCTTTATGTCATCTCCTTTATAAAAATTATGTGCTCTAAAGGGATTTCATTGTGCTTTACACATAACAAATATAGTTGTAAACTAGCTATTCACCCTCTTATTTTACATTTCAATGATTTTGTTTCTTACAATCCCATTGCTCAAAACATGATCCTATTGTTCCTTACACTTGCCTCAAAAGATGATCCTATTGTGTGCCAAAGTATCCTGCAGGGCTAGCAGAACTGCCAGGCATCCATAGATTAGTCCAATATATAAAGCAACTACCAATATTGTTCTCACCAAAGATGAAATTGTTTCCAACCAACCAAGTTCTATCCATTAAATCAAAAGCTACGTTAAATGTGGTACAAGGTTGAGATTATATTCTATAATAATAGGCTTTGAATCTCAAACTTCAATTCTCTTAATGCCAAACTCTTTCAACTTCTTAGCCCTAGAATTATTAAGACGTGCCCAGATTTAGGGAAAAAATGGGTTATTTACTATTTTAAAGGGCCCATAATTGTTACCCTTGTCCAAATTCATGCCCATAATTTTTTTTAAGTCTCTTCATCACTGATATCATTGTCCAAAACAAACAAAAAATCACTTATTAATGTTGGTTTAAGGTCCAAAAAAGACCTAGAATTGATGGCAAGGCTTCATTTGCAATCTGCTTGCAATCTCTCCTTAGAATGTCATGAACATATCAGAACTATAACCTCAATAAGACCCAAGTGAACACTTGCAGGGCACATTTGTGGTGGATATGATGGGTTTCATTAGTTTTGTTGGTATATCATTTATTTTAATCACAGGGAATACTTGTATTTTTATTTGTGCACATCAATTCACTCTTGATGTACGAGGAAAGTCAAAGAGGGTTTGCTTGCCACAAGGAATGTTGTGGAGATTTATTGTTGGAATTTCTTTGGGATCCCCTACTGTGTATTAAACCTTTCTTTCATGAGGTTTCAGTCAGCAAGGCTTATATGTTGTTGCAGTATCTTATGGTTTATGAGGAGCCTACTTGTTTAAGGTTTGTCAATGGTGGTTTTACATAAGATAATATTGCTCATAGCACATATTTATGGTGTCCTCTTGACATTTCTATGGTAGAACACATTCACAAGGGGAAATGTGTTGTGTGTGAGGTTTTTGAACTGCAAGAGATTTTGAATCCATTGGTACAACAATTTGATGCTTTATGTGATGCAAAGCTCCACTTGAAATAGAGCATTGGAAATCACATCAATGCTCAACAAGATCTTTTTGAAGATTTGGAAGCAAGAATGTAAATTCGAGGAATAAGTCTTTTTGAATATTTGGAAGCAAGAATGTAAATTCGAGGAATAAGGATGGTTAAATTGGTCATTGAGCTAGACATGCATTGCAATATGATACTCAGTTTTTCCAAATATCAAAATAAATGGTGGAGAGGCCCTCATATTCCATTGGATCAATTAAGGATGTTTGTATGTAATATATGGCCATGCAATAAGAAGTTGAAGGGCTTGAGGGAGATAATGATAGCACAATGATGTAGGGCTCATGAGATTCTTGTTCATGTTGCCAAGATCTAAACCTTCATCATCTATGTGAGAATGAGATTGTTGGTGCTTTGCAATCTCCAATCAATAATTAGTTAGAGAATATTCCAAACCAACAATTAGCTCATGAAGAACCCCAATTAGCTCATGATAAGTGAACATGTTAACAATGGGATTTGAATGAAGATGAGAAGGATAACAATTTATTTTCTTATATTTGTGTACCACTTGAACAAACCCCAATCGATAACTTATGATTAAAAATTAATTGAAATGTACTTGAATTCTTATGGAAATATTATGTCTCATAAAATTTATGCACCATTGTGCCAATGTATCCTGCAAGTTCCAATATCACCACAATTTGCATTGTCTATTACCCATAACATCTTAGAAGCTTGCTACAACATTTCAACTACCTCTTTCAAATAGTGATCTCATCACACGTCATCACAAGCTTGGATTGCTTGTGAACAACTACATAAATTTTAATTATCCATCCTTTATGTGATATCCTTTAGAAAAATTATGTGCTCTAAAGGGATTTCATTGTGCTTTACACATAACAAATATAGTTGTAAACTATATATTCACCCTCTTATTTTTCATTTCAATGAGTTTGTTTCTTATAATCCCATTGCCTCAAAAGATGATCCTATTGTTCCTTACACTTGCCTCAAAAGATGATCCTATTGTGTGTCAAAGTATGCTATAGGGATACCAGAACTGCCAGGCATCCATAGAGTAGTCCAATATATAAAGTGACTACCAATATTGTTCTCAGAAAAGATGAAATTGTTTCCAACCAACCAAGTTCTATCCATTAATTCTAAAGCTATGTTGAATGTGGTACAAGGTTGAGATTATATTCTGTAATAATAGGCTTTGAATCTCAAACTTCAATTGTCCTATTGCTATACTCTTTCAACTTCTTAGCCTCGGAATTCTTAGAACGTGCCCAGATTTAGGGAAAAAATGGGTTATTTGATAGTTTAAAGGGCCCAGAATTGCTGCCCTTGTCCAAATTCATTCCCATAATATTTTTTAAGTCTCTTCATCACTGATATGATTTTCCAGAACACACAAAAAATCACTTATTAATGTTGGTTTAAGGTCCAAAAAAGACCTAGAATTGATGGCAAGGCTTCATTTGCAATCTGCTTCCAATCTCTCCTTAGAATTTCATAAACATATTAGAACTATAACCTCAATAAGACCCAAATGAACACTTGCAGAGCACATGAGAATGTGAAGTTAAAACATTCTTGAACATATCATATTAAAGAGAATGGAAATTATTGAAGGAAATGGCATTTAAATAGAAAAATATTGAAAGTAGATCATTGAAGGTTAACCACTATTTGTTTTAGATCATTGTTCACCCTCAATAAAACATCTTCACTGTTCAAAATGTAAAGGGTGTGTATCCTATGCATATAAAATATGAGCACGAAAATATACTTCAATTGTTATGGGTGAGACCCAAACACAACTTACATATTGGCTTGCAGGACTATGTGGTTTAAATAGATCATACATTTGAGCATGATAGTCTCAACTCTCTCATCATGAGATTCTGAGAAAATTCTACTAATGTCAGACTCAAACAAGTATTGCTTGAACTGAGAGGATTTTGCTTAATGTTGGATAAAATCTCCCAATCATCAGAAAATACATAGAATGATCCAAACAAATATGCATTCTCAAGGGAATAATTTTGAACCAAAATGAGGGCCATATGGTTAAGGGACATTTTGGAATAAGTAAGTCCAAAGGCTATGAAGAAAGAAGCAATATTTTATGACCTGGCATTGGGGAAAATTATTAGTCCCATTAAGTATAACTATAGACCAGATAGACATCAAGCATGCCTTATACCTAAACATATAATGTTAGAATATAATTTATTACATTTTAGCAGAAATGAAACCACTTGAAATCCAATAAGGGTATGTACTTGGGAGTCAAAGACACCATATAGACACATGGAATGACACTTGGGAGTCAAAGACACCATAGAGAGGACATGTTTCATGTTTGGGGCTTGACTCACAATGTGTAAGGCCTAGAAGATTAATCTTCCCGTGAAGGACCTTTTTTTCCTTTTCAACCATGTTCTATGCCCTTGGACCCATCACGGATCCCCAAAATGAATTAATCATATCCATATCCCAATTAGAGGCCAAATATTCCATAGAAAGGTCTTATGTGGTGTTGCAATGCATATTTCACCACACTTGAGCCCAAGAATATTTGTTAATGACCAAGGATCTTTTTATATTGTCCTAACCATTATCAAGATGCATTGACCCATCATTGTTACTAAAAACATTATAATGTCCTTTGGTAAACTATTGATAATTGAAATATGCCCATGAGATGCAATGCTTTATGGATTTTAGATGTTTTTAATGGAAAATGAGTCTAAGAAGGATTATTTTGGGAATAAGTTCATTGTCTTTGTCCCATGAATTTTCCATAAACCTCTAGACCCATTTGTGGTGGACAACTAAGCTATTTGATGCGGTAGTTCGAGGACTCATCCATGGTGCTTGATCTTGAGAAGAAATGTTTAGGGATAGAGGTTCTTGTTTCCTTCCTATGTCTACGGTCAAGAACCTAAGACACACTCATGATTTCTATGGCCTCATAATGGTACACATATTCAACTCATATTTGAAAGAATCCTTGGGCAAGGCTCATGTCATTTTTTCTAAGTATTTTTTATGGTGCTTGAGCTCAGGAAGATTAAATTATAACTTTAGGTTTCTAATTCCCTGATGAATACTTTCTGTTTGATAAATGCTAGATATATTAAGGTAGATATAAAGTATTGTATGATAATAGGACAATTCTGGAGTTAGATTTAATGCAAGCTATGAGAAGGAATCCCTTTGATATTATGCAATAGTATCTCAAGATATGAAGCATGGTGTTTCCCTGATGTGTTGATCCTTGTATGAGGCATTGTTGATATGTACATACTGCAGATTTGTTCTTAGGAAGTTAGGGAAGAAGAGATGGCAAAAAACTAACATGGATAACTCTATAGTCAAGCCTACTTATATAATTACTAGAAGAATGAGACAATGTTTTCATGCTTACATCACCTCTGCACCATCTATTTTCTCCAAGAAGCTTACTGCCATCAGAAGATTTTCTTTGATTAGAATCATGGTTGCAAGATACCTAATAAGACCCTTTAGACCTTTTTGTTTTTGTCACTTATAAGATTCCTGGATGATTTTTTGAGTATATGATACTATTTATCATCTCAAGAATACAACAAATATTTTTCATCTCTTGGTGAGATAACTTCAATGAAATAGTAATGTCCATGAAATAGTCAACTATGCCAACACAACACCAGCTATACACTTGTCTGATATACACTTGTCAACTCTACCACCACAAGATCAGTTATACACTTGTCAACTCTACCACCCCAAGACCAACTAGGAGGTTCTTTCTGAAACCCTTGTTTTTTTGGTAATTAGCATGGTTAATCTGGAGTAAATCACTCAACCTTTGAGTATCCTATAGCATGATTCTTGTAGCAGCAACATTGGGAAGATCCGACCACTTATATTTGTTAATAGGTTTGCTCTCATCCAGCATCTCTATGAATATCAAATATTATAAAAAAAAATTTATTGTGTGGTTTAGTCATGATAGAAAACAATTTCCTTTCCAATTGTTTTGATATATGAAGAACAACCATATTTTAGCTATATTTTAGCTAGAGGATGAAGAAAATATGAGATGCATGTAATGCATCCTCTTCTATATTACTTGAAATAAGCTTTCATGGATCAATTTGAGGATGAACATAATTTGACAAACCAATAAATTGCAATAGCTAGAAATGGATTCAAGACCATCATGAATTTCCTTGGCTGATCAAGAAAGGGTGGTGATATTCCCCCACTAGGTTTTAATTCTCCCAAGAATGTGGTATGTTTAACCACCCTCCAAATAAATACTAGGAGGGGACCTTCATGGCCAACAAAAGGGCAGGAGGGCATGCGATGGATAATATTCCCAACCCCTAGTTTGTTAGCATTCCCTCAATCACAAGGTTGATTAAGTAGCACTAATCGAATCTTTCAAAAAATAAGAAAAGTTTGTAAAATCGTGGTGAATTTTTCACTAGAGAGAGAGAGAGAGAGAGATCCCAATTTGAGGCTTATGTGCATGAGTAACCTACCTAGGAAAGAGTGCCCTAGGTGAAATCTTACCAGGGAAGTGCACCTTGCCTATAAATAACTAAAAACACCTACTTTATGCACCTAAAATTACAAGAAAAAAAAATCCTAGACCAACACTGTGTACAAAACTTGAAAATGCTATATATAAGAGCACACTTACTAATTTTAAAGCAAATACAGATTTGGAAATTTTTAACAATATCAAAGGGAAAATTTAGAAAGACTCTAGTCTGGCTCATGCATGCATGTGCCCTGCTGTCTATATAATTCTTTGTTCCTCCCTAGATGACTAGTTTTGTGCCTTCACTCACTGTAATCTTTTCACACACAACAATCTGCATTCTACTTCACACATTAACTAGTGCACCTTCCACACCAGAACAATCACTGCTGCACAGAAACCTAGCAATGGAAATGGGCCTTCCCATCAGTATAGTGCCAATCATAACTCCCTTGTCATTATTGTTGTTTGCATAGTAATTATGGATGAATGGATCTGCAGAGTGCGCTCTCCATTGAAGGAGATCAATTTCCGAGAAACAAAAATTTCTAACAAACATTTCCAATACAATAAATAGCCAAGTGAGTATCACCTTTTACTACAAAGAAAAACAAGATAGAAGCAAAAATAACAATCTATAATAATATAAAAAAATAATGAGCATACTTGTAATAATAGGCAGTTATGTAGGAAGTCATTACTTGCTCATATGTGCTTGTTTAAGCAATAAAGGTAAAAGACAAGTTAGGCAATAAAGGCACCATATTCAACATATGAAAAATAACTCATATCACATAGAGCTAGCAACTTAAAAGCCATGAAAGGATTTTTCCATTCCCTTTAGCTATATAAGTACCTTTTCCCTTGAGTTCATCTATATGCAAACTAAGGCTTGTTTTCTTGGAGTTCCATTAATTATCTAGATTCTTGTAATTATCCATGCAAATATCCTTCCAATAATTTTGATGAGTAAAGTACACAAGCCAATTCTGTAATAAAATTCCTCATACATTGTGAAAATTTTGAATATTTTACAATGCATAGTTTATTCCTTTCCTAAAATGCATACTTTATTGTTTTTTAGGCCTTCTTATTCTTATGATATAAGCTATTCATTTATGCCTTGTTATTAGTAGTTTGGAATAAGAGACTGGCATAACACAACATGCCATTAACCTTGTAGATTCATAAGACTGCTTCGTGGTACCCAACAAGGGTTGGAGTTTCTCTTGAATCCTAGTTAAGAGATTGCTATGGCATTATAAAAATGAAAGCTTAGATATTTGGCATCAACACTTTCAGCTTGAAATGTGAAGGTACTTCTTGAAACTTGGTTCAGACTATTCCAATAAAATATAATTTACAAAATTGGAAGTGTGCAAGGTAAGTACAATTGGATAGATGTGTTAAACTAATCATTTACACGTATGAGAGGATGAGCTATAGGTTTGCTAGAACTGGTACATTTAAAAACATTGTGGATCTATAAAGGTGGATTCAATGGATAGTGCACGGTATTTTCTCACTTCAGTTAGGAAGTGAAGTACTTGTGGGGACAACACACTTCCATATATGACACCTACTGTAAAAATCATAAAGATACAAGGCATTGGTAAGAAGAGGTTCGCACCACAAACTAGTCCCCTGAAAAGAAAGCAAAAGCATAAACATGTAATGAGTGAAAAGGGTGAACTAGTATATGGCTGTAGATGTCTTTAGAAGAGAAAATAATCTTGTTTTGGAAGCTTTCTTTAGTTTGGTGGAGAACAGGTATACATATACCATGCTTAGCAGTCTGGATGTTAAGTTGAGAGAAACCTGTCTAAATGTGAAGTATTGGCTGGACTGTATTTATAATACCATTTTCTGCCATTTTTGGTCTATCATGTGATCCAACTATTGCCAATTTTTAGGAATTCTCTTGCTTGAAAGGTTTGGCTGACTAATCCTAGATTCATCTGCAGGAAATGAGGGAACAAGGAGTTACTGAAGATAGAATTCAACTGCTCTGAGATGTTGCAGGTGCATCCAGACTTGGTGTTCTTACAACATTGATGGGGGTCAGCGGTGTGGGGAAGACAACTCTCATGGATGTCTTAACATGAAGGAAGATTAGAGGATATATCGAGAGTGATATCTAGATCTATGGATTTCCCAAAAAGAAAGAAACCTTTGCTCAGATTTTTGTTTACTGTGAGAAGAATGATATACATTATCCATAGGTCATTATTCACGAATCAATGTTATATTCAACATTTCTCCATCTTCTAAGGGATGTTGACAAAGAAACCAAAGTTGTATGTCTACAAAACTAATCAATTTTTCTTATTTGACATGGTGCCAAATTGTCATTTTATTGACCTGCAAAAGATTCAATTTACAGTCCTTTTTTGATGATGTCAAAGGACTTGTGGAACTAGACAATTTAAGGGATGCACTGGTAGCCTACTTAGTGTGACTAGATTGTTAACTGAACAAAGGAAAAGGCTAACAATAGTTGTGCATCTTGTTTCATATCCTTATATAATTTTCATGGATGATCCCACTTCTATTTTGGATGCCAGAGAAGCTACAATTGTTATGTGAACTGTTCATGATACAGTATATATTGGAAGGGTTGTTGTTTGTACCATTCATCAGCCTATCATTGACATCTTTGAATCCTTTGATGAGGTAAACCAAGGTCTAGCTTCTAAGATAACTTATATTGTTTCTTTCAGAGTGGTGTTGATTTATGACCGACTTACCATAATGGGTTCAACTATTGTTGGTGAAAAGAGGAGGGAAAGTCATTTACTTCGGACCACTGGGCTAGAATTCTCATAAGATTTTTGAATACTTTGAGGTAACCACTTGCAAAAGTCCCGCAGTAATTAGAAAAGGATCACTTTGAACAAAGCACTTCTAATTTATTGCCTAAATGTGAGTTAATTTTCTTACTTTCATCGCGACAAATTGCAGGCTATTCTGAGAATACCAAATATCAAATATAAATACAACCTAGGTACATAGATGTTGGAAGTTAGCTCTATTGATTTCAAACATCATTTGGGGATATACATTGCAGAGCATTACAAAAAATCTTCCCTCCATAAGTAAGTATTAAATTCATCCATGTTTTATCAGTAGAATCCTTCTTCATATAATAGTTATCATTACAACAAGTCTACAAGATACAAAGATATCAACTTCAAACTCACATTCTAACATTTCATCCCTTTCCTTGCAAATAAAGGTGGAACAGAGACTTGGTTAAAGAGATCAAAACTTCTTCTCCGGGAGCAAAGGATCTATACTTTTCTATATAGTACTCACAATCTTTCTTCGGATAGTTCAAGTCCCGTTTGTGGAAGCAGTGGTGGAGTTACTAGTGAAGTCCATGTTATAATGTTGTTCAATACTTCTTCACATTAGTTTGTTCTCCACTCTTTGGAACAATCTTTTGGAAAGTCAACACAAAAAGGTATGTACTTCAGATTTAACTTTGTAAGACAGAATACTGCCCAAAACATTAAGTTGCTTGGATAGGAAAATCACCAAAATGTTTGATGCTCTCATTTTGTATGATATAAACTCTTCTTAGACACTAAGAAATAGATTAACTGCATATCAGGGACAACATCAATGATCTCTTTATCATTTTGGGGACGGTTTAACATTATAGATACATTACTACCCCAATAGACATAATGGGTGAGGGATCAAAACCACTGAATAAAGTTGAGGATTACTTCAGATACAAGCATGATTTCTTAGGTGTAGTCGGAGTTGTCCTAGTGGGGTTTTATGTTTCCTTTGTAGTTGTGTTTTCTTTCTGCATCAAGGTATTGAACTTCCAACAAAGGTAAAATAAACAGGAGTGGAAAAATATATAATTCTGTGATTGGGATATTTGAGTTTTTGGTTTTTAAGTTCTTAGAGGATCTCCCTGAAACCTGCCATTGTGGCAACTAGAAAAATCCATCTCCTATTATGGAGAATAGATGTACACAATATGTACCAATATGGTATGTGGTTGATTTACAATTGTAACTGCTTTGTCCACAAATTTGTACTCTTTATCATTTGAATTAATTTGTAATAAAAAAATATTATTTTCATGGAAGTGTTCCTATAATGTTAATTTAAATATATAAATATTAAAGGAAGAACTCGAGTTTATCGCTTTTCACATATGGGGAATTGACTCACACATATGAGGAGATTTTGGTTGTTGGGGACTTGATTCTAGTTCTACTATGCTTAAGAGATAGTTAATTCTTGTCTCACATTTTAGTAAAATCAAGTTCACATTTGTACTGTTCTCCCAGCTATAAGTGAAACCATTTCCTCCTGACCTCCCATGAGTTGAGGATAGAGGAAGTCCATGTCCATGAATTCCAAGTGCAACTTACAAGCAAGCCACTAGCAATATCAAAACAAATATACTGAAATTTACCAACTAATGAAGATATCCATACCCAGAAGTGACCATCTTGAGGATGTGAGGGAAATGGTATTGGTGCTTGATGCAACATGGATAATGTTGTAGGTTATCTTGTTATAGTTCCAATGACTCCCTTGCGAGTTTGATCAACACCCTAAATCAGGATAATGCCCTTCAGTGTCCACATTCTTGGTGCATGAAGTCAAATTCAAGGTGTCAATTTGACATTAAGTTTCTATGTATAGCTTTGGATTTATTAATTCCTCCATGAACTACAGTGCCAATCCTACTATATTTATTATTTCAACTATTATGGTGTCCTTGTCATACTTATTACTAATGATACCCATAATTACACATTTCTGATCATAGGACTAAAGATCATACAATCGCACAGGATGACAAGTGGAAGTGAGACCTGATAATCAGATCTGAAGGGAACCATTAATTTGTTTTCATGACAGGAAATTGTTTTTAGACTATATATGAGATCTATTTGTAGCTGTGGCATTTATCTTCATTTCAAGAAGCATCATTTCAAATATATTTGGAACTTAAAACAACCACTAGAGTTGAGCTAGCACTATCCTGAAGAAAAAATATGAAAGATACTTGTAGCAGTAACCTTGGCCCTTGTATGATGATCTAGGGCAACACATAGTCAATATTTTCATGTAGTATTGCAGTTTTCCTTACCCAAAAATACTCCACATTAGCATTTGAAGGTTTCACATTAAGTGAATCGACCCATAGCATCAACATATATGCCAGGCCTTACTCTTTTTATTTTTTAAGGAGAAGCAATAGGCCTATATCATTCAGAGTCATGTGGAAACATGGATAGCCAATCTTTGATGTCTTTTTATCCACCATATGAATAGATAAACGAGCATTCATCTCCCAGGTTTGAGCTTAGTTGAAATTCATTTGGAGTGTTTTACTAGTAGCTTTCATCTTTTGGATTCCACTACATCTTTCCATGCCTTAAACTATGGCAACATTCAACTTCTACAAGTTCATAGTGATGTGGATTTTCACCTTGGGAGCATCGCATTCATCTTTTTATGCCCTATCTTGAGACAATGTCTAGTTTTGAAAGGTTCCTGAGCCATCTTTTGGAGGTCAGTTACAGGTTTTGGGGGTTCTAGGTGCAAATCTTGTAGCTGGAACCATATAAACTCCAAAAGTAATATTTCAACTATGTAGAACAACCACAGGGGTGTGCCCCAAATGTATGGAGGATTTAAGGCATATGGCATACTATTTTGAGGGTTGTTCTTCATCCATTTGCTCCTCCTAAAAGGTTGTGCCCACAAGATGCAATGTTTCTGAGATGGGAACTATCTCCTCCAAGTTGCTCTCAAGCGATGTTCTTGATTCTGATGGTGTTCTATATGTAATTGGTTTGACAAAGAACATTATTTTTGTCTCAATTATCACAAATATGAAGTGTGTATCCAAGTTTGATGCAATGCACTATCAGAGATTGCAGTCAAGAACAACCATGGTCAAAGGAGTATAAGGACTAGGAGGAGGCCTTACATTATTCTTGTTGATTCAATAGAACAAGATGTGTTAATGCATGAAAGTGATAAGTTGTGCAAGCTATGGAACAAGTGCATTGGTCACTTACACTATGAAGCACTTCCTCTTGATAAATATGGTGCACAGATTTCCATCCTTCCAGGATTAGAAGATTGGAGTGTGCAAGTTGTTAACACCCAAAATGAATTTCTTCAAATTTCATATTGACAAAGAAACAATGATAGTTAGTTGATACACTATAGTGTAAACCCAACATAACAGAATTCTTCCTTTAGCATAGATAGTTCACGGATACACTACAACATGAATTCGACATTACAAAGTTCATTGTTTGGAATAAATAGTTTATAAGTACTAAAATAAGACTTAGCACATGGTTGCAAATATTCTATTGCTCAAGGGTTGAGGATTGGATAATTTCCTCATAGGGGTTTCATAACAACTATATCCAGAGGACATGTCACATTCATTATCAATATAGATATGGATAGGTTTCAACATATTCAATGTTATTTTTGATATCTTCTTCTAGATCTATTTCTTGAGATTTTATCATCCTTGGGAGAATTTAGAAGTGCCTGGGAAAATATTGAAGTGTTTGGGCATTTTTATCATTGTTGGGAGAATTTAGAAGTGCCCGGGAAAATATTGAAGTGCTTAGGGAATTAAGATCATCTTTGGGAGAATTTTGAAGTGCCAAGGGCAAGTATTGAAGTGCCTAGGGAATCTTTATCATCATTGGATGAATTTTGAAGTGTCTGGGCAAGTAATGAAGTGCCTGGAAAATATGGAAGTGGATGGGGGCGTTTTTATCTTCATTGCAAGAATTTTGAAGTGATTGGGGAAAATATTGAAGTGTCTGGGTGTTTTTATCATTGTTGGGAGAATTTTTAAGTGGTCGAGGCAAGTATTGAAGTACATGGGCGTTTCTATCATCATTGGGTCAATTTAGAAGTGCATGGGGCAAGTATTGAAGTGCCTCGGGGGTATTTTGAAGTGCTTGGGGAAACTATTGAAGTGCATAGGGAGTTTTTATCATCTCTAGTAGAATTTAGAAGTGCCTGGGAAAATATTGAAGTGCTTAGGGTATTTTTATCATCTTTGGGAGAATTTTGAAGTGCCTGGGGCGTTTTTCTCATCATCGGGTGAATTTAGAAGTGCATCAATCATTTTTCTGATCATTGGGTGAATTTAGAAATGCCTGGGGTTGTTATTGATCAATGTATGTATGCTTTTATAGTGTTGGGACGTTTTAAAATAGTGATGTGCAAAGTTATAACTTGCCAAGGAAAATTTGTGTGGATTGAGGCATTTTTATGATTGCTTGGGAGATTATATCATTGTCAGGTGTTTTTCTCCCTTGCCTAGGACAATTATTGAAGTGCATAGGGAATATTTATCATCATTGAATGAATATTGAAGTGTCTAGGGAAAGTAATGAAGTGCTTGGGAAAACATGGAAGTGGATGGGCGTGTTTTTATCGTCGTTGCGAGAATTTTGAAGTGCCTGAGGCAAATACTGAAGTGTTTAGGCATTTTTATCATCATTAGGAGAATTTTAAAGTGGTCAAGGCAAGTATTGAAGTCCATGCGGTGTTTCTATCATCATTGGGTCAATTTAGAAGTGCATGGGGCAATTATTGAAGTGCCTCGGGGGGATTTTGAAGTGCTTGGGGAAAATATTAAAGTACATGGGGAGTTTCTATCATCCTTGGGAAAATTTTGAAGTGGTTGGGAAAATATTGAAGTGCTTATGGCATTATGATAATCTTTGGGAGAATTTTGAAGTTACTAGGGAAAGTATTGAAGTTCCTGGGACATTTTTCTCATCATGAGGTGAATTTAGAAGTGCATGGGGCGTTTTTCTCATTAGTGGGTGAATTTAGAAGTGCATGGGTCATTTTTCTGATCACTGGGTGAATTTAGAAGTGTTTGGGGTTGTTATTTATCAATGTATGGGTGCTTTTATAGTGTTGGGATGTTTTAAAATAGTGATGGGCGAAGTTATCACTTGTCAGGGAAAATTTGAGTCGATTGAGGCATTTTTGTGATTGCTTGGGAGATTATATCATTGTCGGGTGTTGTTCTTCCTTGCCTATGACAAGTATTGAAGTGCCTACGGAATATTTATCATCATTGGACAAATTTTGAAGTGTCTGGGGCAAGTAATGAAGTGCCTGGGAAAACATGGAAGTTGATGGGGGTGTTTTTATCTTCGTTGCGATAATTTTGAAGTGCTTGGGGAAAATATTTAAGTGTTTAGGCATTTTTATCATCGTTGGGAGAATTTTAAAGTGGCTGAGGCAAGTGTTGAAGTGCATGGGGTGTTTCTATCATCATTGGGTCAATTTAGAAGTGCATGGGGCAAGTATTGAAGTGCCTCGGGGAAATTTTGAAGTGCTTGGGCAAAAAATTAAAGTACATGGGGAATTTTTATCATCCTTGGGAGAATTTTTAAGTGCCTTGGAAAATATTGAAGTGATTAGGGAATTATGATCATCTTTGGGAGAATTTTGAAGTTACTGGGGCAAGTATTGAAGTGCACGGGGTATTTTTCTCATCATTGGGTGAATTTAGATGTGCATGGGGCATTTTTCTCATCATTGGGTGAATTTAGAAGTGCATGGGTCATTTTTTTGATCACTGGGTGAATTTAGAAGTGCTTGGGGTTGTTATTGATCAATGTATGGATTCTTTTATAGCGTTGGGATGTTTCAAAATAGTGATGGGTGAAGTTATCACTTGTCGGGACAAATTTGTGTAGATTGCGGAATTTTTGTGATTGCCTCGGTGATTATATCATTGTCGGGTGTTTTTCTCCCTTTCCTAGGGCAAGTATTGAGGTGCCTAGGGCATCTTTATCATCATTGGATGAATTTTGAAGTGTATAGGGCAAGTAATAAAGTGCTTGGGAAAATATGGAAGTGGGTGGGGGCATTTTATCTTCGTTGTGAGAATTTTGAAGTGCTTGGGGAAAATATTGAAGTGTCTAGTCGTTTTTATTATGGTTGGGAGAATTTTGAAATGGCCAAGGCAAGTATTGAATTGGATGGGGCATTTCTATCATCATTGGGTCAATTGAAAAGTGCATGGGGCAAGTATTGAAGTGCCTTGGGGGAATTTTGAAGTGATAGGGGAAAATATTGAAGTGCATGGGGAGTTTTTATCATCCTTGAGAGAATTTAGAAGTGCCTGGGAAAGTATTGAAGTGCTTAGGGAATTTTTATCATCTTTGGGAGAATTTTGAAGTGTCCAAGGCAATTTTTGAAGTGCCTGAGGCATTTTTCTCATCACTGGGTGAATTTAGAATTACATGGGGCATTTTTCTTAT